>MJUT01011560.1:84684-107846 GCA_002080005.1 Gigantidas platifrons
TCGTTTTGTTTTGTTTCTAGTTTATCTCTCCACTCCTGCTATATTTTTTATTTTCTTCAGTTTGCTTATACTGCATATTTGGTACAGATCTAACATGTTTTTATTTATTTTGTTGGGTTTGTTTATATTGTATATTCAATACAGATTTAACATGTTTTTGTTTATTTTATTGAGTTTGTTTATATTGTATATTTAACACATATTTAACATGTTTTTGTTGTGTTGTACATACTTAGTTATATATATACACTCCGACAAAAGTTAAGCACCACCCTATATGCTTATCGATATATTTTTTTACATCAATACTGTTAAAACAATAAAATAGATATCACCATTTTTCTTACACTTCTTAAGAGACTACACCAAGGGCTCTAAAATTACCAATCTCCGAAGTAATTATCATCCTGAAAGACGTGACTATGACGTGGTAAAAATGGGGTTCAAAACAGGCGCTGGAAAAACGTAAAACCAGTTTGTCGTTGATGGAAGTTTCTAACATTGCATTAAAATGCAGAGTCTTCAGATTTTAAGGACTTTTAAATGCATCTATTGTGCGTATGTGTAAGGCATAAAAATCAATAACGAGTATCTCCACCACGTTAATTGTGAAGTTCTGTAACACGCCTCGTCATGCTTCGCACAAGACGCATAAGCCGTTCTTGGGGGAAATGTTGCCACTCCTGTAAGATAGCAGTTCTTAATTCGTCAATATTTTGACATTTTGGATTGCGTTGGTTAATTTTTCGGCCAATAAAGTCCCATACATGCTCTATAGGGTTCATGTCTGGCGACATCGCAGGCCATGGAATTGTCTGAACAGGCAATTGCTGTAAAAAATGTTGTACAATTCGGGCTCTATGTGTCCTAGCGTTGTCGTCCATAAACATTGGCCTGTCAGCCAACGCGTGATTGTCGAAATTGGGGACTACGCGTGGAGGGAGCACATTGTCACGGTATTTTTTCCGTGTCAGATTACCATCAAGAACGTACAAGTCCAACTTACAGTCAAAGGAAAAACAACCCCAGACAGGCGCACCCCATCCCCAAAAGCAGTTGTGCCAAAAATGTGGTTGTTTTGAAAAGAAGTGTTTCGTTGGCGCCAAAACCCTTACACGACCGTCGGTAGGGCGTAGCAAAAAAACGACTGTCATCAGACCAATGGACCCGTCTCCATGTGCGAATTGTCCACTCCAAATGATCATGTGACCAGTCAAATCTAGCATGGCTATGACGTAATGTCAACTGTGGACGTTTTATGGGTCGTCGCGCCCGCATTCCCTGATGGTGGAGGCGTCTGATTACAGTGCGTGCACTAATGTGGCTTCCAAATGCTAAATTGCCACGAATTGCACTAGCTGTACTGAACGGCCGTTGCCGCGCCCGTCCGGATATGAGCCGGTTCTCTCTCGGCGTCGTTTTGCGAGGTCTACCTGCACGTGGACGGTCAGTAACATTTCCCGTTTGACGAAAACGCTGCATCAGTCGTACAATGATGGAATGGTTAACCCTGAAGTGGTCTGCCACCCTTCTATGGCTAAAACCACCGCTTAGGATGCCAACAGCTTGCCACCTTTCTGGTATGGTTAATTTTCGCCGCACCATACCAAGCCAATAGAAAATGAAACTTAAAACTCTAAAAATCAGTTTTCGTTCGCAAACACAAATGTTGAAAAGTACACGTGGCACTTTACACACCCTGTCATATACACATAAATACAAATCGATCAATAACCTGTTTCACATGTAAGTAAGTATGTGTGTACAGGTAACGAAAACAGCAAACCGATTTGGAATAAGTACATTATTAGAAAAGATATTATTGAAACAAATCAGGTGGTGCTTAACTTTTGAGCCGTAAAATGTTGTGAAACATTTAAAAAAGTCTGTAATATTAAAACAGGAAACCCCTACTTTTTATACTTCGTTGTTTCTACTTTTGTGGTTTGATTTATTTAAAAAAAAAACAGAAATAATGTTCTAGTTGTTATTTTATAAACATAGTATCGTCAGAAAATTTAGTGTTACCTCAAAGTAGTTATACGTGTATTGATTTTGCCTCCTTCCACGATGTTTTGTTCTGTTGGATGATATAATTTTTCCAACAATGTAGTATTTTTATCGCAGTTTAAAATTTCTTAAAAATGTAAATTTAAATTAAAAAAAATATTATTGCTTGAAGATCATTGTTGTTAAATAAAAACCAAATGTTTTTGTGGTTAATACTTAAATTATCATAATAACTTATAATAACTATATTGAGGTTATTTTACATCTGTGTGTATGTCTGGTCGTACTCTGGATTCTAGTTTATTTCTAATTAACCATATAGATGTACATTTTCTAGTTGATAAAAAGTGATAATTCCATATTGATTTAAATATTGCTGTTTCTTTAATTATGCATTTCATTGGACGAAACAGCAAACATTAATAAGCTGGCGTCTATAAACATTTGATACTCTCAAAATCATAATTAAATAATTAAAAATAAAAATTGTCCGCTCTCCTGACTTTAATTGAAAATTATCATTGTTTAATCTGGAGCTTGCTGAAATAATGCCAGAAACAAAATAAGTGACTCTTGAACATTGTCATACAGTGATTAAAATGACTTAAAAGGGTGTTAGTGTTACTCTTAGCTTAAGTGAAATTAATAGAATGAAAATACGATTTTATATAAGTTTAGTGACCTCGAGTTCACTCAATCTTTCGAACACAAACTGTACATAATGTCTTTTAAACTTTATTTAGCTTGTCAGTGTACACATTGATAAGCTTCTACACATATGTATTTAATCCTATGAAGAACACCTCTGCGATTTTGTTGATTACCGCCAAATAAGCAATGTGTTCAGCTATATCATTGCGGGAACACATCACATTTGAATTAGATGATGAAATCCCGGCTGTGTACCAGATCAATACACTTAGTCAGATGGCAGACATGTCACTCCACTCACATACATTATCCTGGTTCCGAGCCAACTAGTATTTAACGGAAAAGCAACAAATACGAATTGTATGTCTTTCATCTACTACTCTAACTATGATACCACCAATGTGCTTTAGTTGATATTATGAACTTTGATGTGGAGAGTACAGTTTTAATTTATATCCAAACTTCTTTCATTGAACTGTAGTAAAGCACAGAAAGACAGGAAATGAAATATTAAATATGTTCCTTCTCCAGTCAATATATTTATCTATTATATATTTACATGTTTTTGACACACGTTTGTGATAATAAAATATGTCGATCTTAACAATTTGTTGTTGTTCTTAATACTTGCAAACACATCTGGTTTTACAATCTTATAAAACATTTTGAGGAATTCCCTGTTAACAAATATTATTATATCACAAAGGAAGTCAGGGATGTTGAATACAATATGTCGCTTCACTACATAATTGTAAGCTTAATGTTTATGCTGTTCACATCTATGATATTGAGCTTGAAATAAAAAATACCAGAAATACACAGATGTTCATCATACATTTACCTACACATAGACATTGACAGAGAGATTCGGTTAAGAACTGATTCATGTCTTATCATTGGATATGTCATTAGAGTAGCACGACACCCACTGGTAGAACGCATACGAGAGCAGCTACATATTTGCATTTTTACACAACTTACAACAGCTCTTGATGAGTAAGACCTGATCATTAGTTGCAGCTAAAGATAAACATTTCCACTCATATTCAGCCTATTCATTTTTCCACTAGCATTCAAATTATTTGTCCACATCTCCACCTAATCGCTATATTTATACTTCATAATTAATTGCTTCTTGTCTCGATCTCTTGATTACTAAATCGGACGTACTGAACAATTGGTGTTCTTGTGTATGGAATGCTAACGTTTGTATGACATTGAAGAGTTATATTAAACAAAGTTGTGCATAGTAATTGGAATAAACCTCTCCTTGATCATAGATGCATGCTCCACGTACTTCTGAATAACAACAGAAATAACTACCAGGATAAATGTTTCAGAATTATAAGAATACAAGAAGAAGTTGGATATGCACAACATTAGTTATAACATAAGACGAAATGTGTCATATTATCACATAAATTCCCGTTTTAAAGATGGACTCACCATATGCTGAATATCATGCTACCTTATTATCGCTAGATTCCAGATTTTAAGAAGATTAATACTTTATACATTTAACCTAGTAAAAATGTCTCTTGTACTTGTTTTCCCATAGACAGAATGCTATGATTTACTGAGCCTTGGTAAAGCTCTCCCATTAACAAACCAATAATTGCTAGAGAATACCGAAGGGGTAATAAAAAATGAACATTCAAGAGAAAACAAACTAAAACGATGAGCAACACGGACCCCATCATAAAAATGCGATGAACTCAGGTGCTCGCGAAGGGTGGACAGATTCTACTTCTTATAAGACATCTGTCGTGTTACTCATATATACAGTCCAGTCCGGTAAAAGTCTTGAGCTTGATAGAGGAAAGAAAACATCTACGTTAAAAGTAAAAGATCCGTTGTTATTTGAGATATGCATATTTCATAGCGGTAATCGTTAAGATTAACTGGAGCTTAAATGTAACAGGCAAGTCATAATGATTGCTAATGTTTATACTCTAAGACTTGATTGTGTTTAATTATAGAACGAATAACGGCACATGACACAACACCATATCACCGTCTTGTCTGTTTTAATTATCTCTATCATTCGCTATGTTTGCTCTTGTAGAACTTAAACAATAAACTTTCAGAAGTTTTGTTTTTCGTGCTTTGTCTAACATGTGTCCAAACCCATTCTTTATATCAAGTTCTTCATTCTGTCACATAATTGTTGACAAGATTAGCACGACGGTTCACTTGTGGAGCAGGACCAGAGGACTTGAGTTTTGGGTTTGTGTTGTGCAATCTTTAGCTTTTTGTTGACTGATTTGTAGATCATTGTGTCACTTTTTATCCGTTTTCCCTGGTCAGTGTATTGTCTGTACTTCTTCAACTTACGGTTTCTGATTATACCCTGTGTTATCGTCAAACTTGTCTTACGTCAAATAATTCACCAGTAAAAAGATATCACCATTAACGTTTATATTGGACAAACCGTTTTATCACGTGAAAACACATCTGACCATGTGAATTACAATTATAATGTTATGCAGAACAAAGTAACCCCCCGACGTGTCCATCAGATAATTGAACTAGTTTTTGTTTAACAATATGATATGATAATTCCCGCTCATGAGAGCATTGACCGATTATATGAAGTAGTTGGCCCTCTAACACTCACTGTCAGATGTTAGTCTTGCTCAACATTAATAACTACGAACCCGTGTTCCTTAATTTGACCAGATATTGCATATCCATGCACGTGTGTTCGTCTCGTTCTCGTGCTACCTTTATATTTGTTTCTAAGAGGTGTAGAAGTGATAAAGTAGGTCAGTTTCCTGGCAGATTCAGTTAGTAAATAAAACGTAGATATCCAATTTAGTGCATACGACGTGTTTCTGGAATACACTTCATCGGTTTCGCTTAGAGCCAAATGCTCTATGATACAGAATGTGCGATAAAATTACGATATCTATGTGTAAAACATTGAAATTTATATATCTATATTATACTGAATATTTTCAATGACCTCAATACACACGTTAATAATTGAAGTGGTCTACAGTACGGCCGAATGGAGACCCGGGAGAAAACGAAGCCGCGTTTCACCTTCAAGAAGGGACACACCGTGTGCGGAGTTCACACGTGATACAACCTTTCAATCGAGAGTACGAGGAGCGCTGGACCGTGGAATACTTCGTGGTGGCCGATCGAGGAGTCAAAGAATGCCTCCCGTACTACACACTAAAGGTGGTGGTCGTGTGGGCGGTGGCGGTGGGGGTGGCGTTTCACTTTCCCCTCGTGGGACCCGCCGAATTTTTCGATTCGCTGGAAGCGCACCGGACACGTATCACCGCTGTTTCGCCAACGTCCTGATCGTCAACGGACCGCAATACTACTACTGTTCATCTCAAATCCAACCCGACGACACCGATATCTGCAGACTGTATTGTCTGTACTACTTTAAATAGGAGACATCGAGGAATGGAGCTGCCGGACATAATGAAAGACTTTTCCACAGTTGATTTAAAAGGAAACGAGGACAGAATTTTAAGATTTGACTGTTAACATTGTATATTGACATGCATTGTAATTGTTGTGATAGAATGTATTGAACTTAATAAACAATTGAACTGTTAAAATTATATTTGGTCGTGCATTGTCTTGGTAAATTTCCCCGTTATAGAATGTATTGTACTTAATAAACAGACGAAATCGTGTTAAAACGACTGTTGTATATTTTCAAGCCTTGTCGTGTCTTTTTTTTATAGAATGTAGTATGCGTAATAAATGACACGAACGAAATCGTGTCGTTGTGTTATACTCAGAGTTACTTCTCTTTGAATACGTTTAACCATACTGTAAATTACTTTCCTTTGAACATGCACATTGAGTTATCTCCCCCACTCTCATCGAACATACACACCGACAAGACTTTCATTGGTCGAAATATGACGCATATGCATCGTCATAATCCGGATAAGCAAACGATCTGTCCTTCAACGGATTTGTGTGCAGGGTGGTATATGTCGTTCAATATTAATCATTTTTGTTACAACTTAATCCCCGCGAGTATCATTTTCTTAATCTCGTTAGATTCCTTCAAAATAATTCATATTGTAATAATTTTACATTATAATATCGATGTTTAGATTATGAAAATTAAATCACATTCTATCATTTCTAGGCATTTGTTTGATAATACGATTGATGTTATGAAGTAACCAAACTGAAATAATATGTCTTGCTTTATATATGCAAGACTATCGCTGGTCTGAATATGATGCAATGCGCTGCACACCTTTAATAGAATTATATAACACACCTTATTATGACATCGAATCGGTGGGTGGGGTGTTCTATTTTTAGTTTTAGGGTTTCCCGCTATTTTTGGGGATTCCCAGATGGCCACCATTTTGGGACCTGTGGCCCTACGTTTTTAGTATTGGTAAAATGTCCTAACATATATTACTTAAAGGATTAAAAATTAATAACAAATTTTAGAATTTCATTTAATATTTCAGGCTAGTCAGATGGTAGCGATAAAACAAAATCGAACATGTAATACATACACGAATAACTAGGAATACATACACCAATAATTATTAATGCATACAAAATAATTAGTAATGCACACACACACACAAATAATTAGTTATACCTATACTAATAATTAGTAATGCATACACGAATAAATAGTATTATATACAAGAATGATTAGTAATACATTCATGAATAATTAATACATACACGAATAATTAGTAATTCATAAAAGTAATTAGCAATACATACATGAATAATTAGAAATTCATAAAAAAATTAATTAGTAATACATACAAGGATAACTAATAATACATACAAGAATAATTAGCAATACATACATGAATAATTAGTAATACATATATGAATAATGTGTAATGCATACACGAACAATTAGTAATTTAAAACATTATTAATACATACAATAATAATTAGTAATGCAGACACGAATAATTAGTAAAACATGCTCGAATATTTAGTAATAAATACAGGAATAATTTGTAATGCATACACGAATAGTTAGTAATGCATACACGAATAATTAATATATATACAATACATACTTACTCTGTCTCTAAATAAAGCATATTCCTATAAGGTTTAGGTAGAAAAGTGATGTTAGCCGGTGATTTCTCACCTGTTTCGTGCAGACTACATGTAGGCATTTTATATTGTGTTTATCCTACAATGTCAAACAAGGTACATGTGTAGCACTTTTCTCAATATACTGAAAACAAGTTGAGCGATATCTGAAAAATACATAGAGTTTTCGTACTGGCTACAGCACGGCAACTATTTTTCGAAATCTACAAGAGAAATCTTTAGCGACCAGGGAGCATGGTATTTTGAAAACACATTACCAACTTTGATTTAGAAGTAATCTGTCTGTATAATAACCTGAGATCAGACCCCTTCTCCGATCGATAGATGGAACTCCTATCCACAATCTGGCCAAAGGAGAGCGTTGGATACCTCTGTGAAATGAGTCATGGGAGTCACTAACAGTATCAAAAGCTCTGTATTGTCAATGACTATATTTCACAAAAAATGGCCATGCCATTTTGTTTTGCTCAAATAGAATAGGTGCAGTTTTATAAACTTGATGTCTTCATGATTTTACTAGGAAGCACAGAGCCATATTAAAATATTAACGATAAAATAGTAATACAAAAAAAAAATGGACACAGAAGTCGTGTTATTCAACTATTTTATTTTCAGCATGTGCATGGTGATTGCATTTATATTATATTGCGCTTTAGATGACTTCCTAAATACAAGAATAATACAGGTAATTCCTATATAATACATGAGATGTAAACAAACATGCTGCTTCAGGGTTTTACGTATTCAAAACTGATGATAAAATGAAGTAGTGCTTAGACATATTGTTTTAAGATTTCCATTGGATTAATCGTTTGTAAAGCGATGCCGTTGTCCAACCCATGGAGTACATCCATGAACCATCTCTGACCCGTCAGACCGAATGTTGACAAAGAATACAATTGTCTTAAGTATTGTAAAATCAATGCTAATCTCGTCTCTTGTCTTGTATAATTTACAATGTATATACAGTATCAATATTTTCGGTATTATCATCAACGTTAATTTATCATTTTATATTACATCTGATAGGAACGAGGTAACAACTGCTGATAATCCAATAAACAATGATACTTACGAAGACATCGGAGGTGCTACGAGTAACCAGAGAAAGAAAAGTAGGAATTATAACATACATCTGTATATATATAAAACTATTACCTAACACAACCTTTAAAGGTATACATTACCGGAGATTTATTTTGTACAAAGTGTATTCATAAGCTATATAGATATATTATTTTAGAATCATATGTTACAAGTAAACCACTTTACCTGGTCAAATTAACCACTATTAAAGTATATATTTGCTTTACAATGTGAATCCAGAAAGTAAGGGAGGTACTGATTGTTAGTTTTCTTTTGTCTTACCAATTGAATTCGAAAAGAAATGAAGCTTCATAATTTGGTGTTTGCTCTTGCATTTTACCACACACTCTTACATCTATTTTACAATTAATATTTTCAGATTCACGGAACAAGAGAGTAGAAACTTCGTGAGTACATTATTTTATCACATATAATAGAAAGAAAATTTTAAATAAAAGCACGATTTATTAAATGATGCATACATAACTTTTATTTTAAGAAGAAATATGTTGCTGATTGCAAGGTGTTTTTCTTGTAGAAATATAAAGAGATCTGCTTACAATTATATGGATTACTCTGAATACATTGCCTTAGAAGATCACATTAAGTTTTCTTGTTTTTCGATTTCCTTTTACGCCGATGTTTAAGAAACAACCTTCGTAAATATGACTTCGTGTAGCGCGATCTTTATTTTTCTACGTTGTGTTTGTACTTCATTGTTTGTCGTTTTCTCCATTTTGTACTATGTGTTGTCTGTCCTTCTTCGATTTACGACTTTTTATAACACATTTGGCATATTGAAAATGTTCATAAAAAAATCCTATTAGTTTATTGAGATTCTGATATGCTGATATGGCTATTTAAATCAGGACTAAGATTAAACAAGATTGGAAGAATGCGAACTTATTATTGCTATTGTTGTTACTTTAAATTACATGCTTTCATAATATTGTAGTTGTCCTTAGGCCACTGGAAGATGTACATTTAGGGACATTTGTCCACTATATATATAATTTCTAAAAACTTATGAAGTGCTATGTATGAAAGACACTCTGAATACATATGCTGATTTATCAAGTGGAAAAGGTAAGATACAGTTGTAGTGTTACTTCTATTTCAAAGAAATGTACGTTGTTCATGACTGAGTTGTTTCATGTCTACCCGAGCATTGTATGATGTTCTTTAAATTACTAGAATTCACCAGGCAACAATTATAGGGTTTTCTACCACGTTTATCGGTTGTTCACTAATAATTAATTAGCATGTACTTGTTGGTAGTAGTTTGTACTTTGTAATCAAACACATTTTTTCCACGAAGACGTATTATGTAGATATTATTCAATACTAATACATAACAACTGTAGATATCAGTTAGATATCCCCATCTCATAAAATCTCTAGTCAATCAAGATAAATAAAAGTATTCATTGGTGATTGATGGTTAAATCTTTGATATTAGTAGTATCCGTTCCCTAGGACATAACACAAAGAACAGTATCCGTGTAATATAACGACAAACAACAAATACCACACTATCGGTACAGCTCGACAATCCATTTATAAAATCGGAAAAAGAGGCAAATTGAATAAAATACAAATAACACACAAATAAATGACCACTCACTTTCCTGGCTTGGCACAGGTACTGCAATAAAACAGTAACGAAGCTCGGCTTGTTTTACCGACTGAATCTTGTAATGATGTGCTTTCCAGGTGTGAGTAAAAGTTGATCAAGATTGTACAATCATATTTCATTTTTCAGAAACAAGCCAATCTCTTCCGTAGGTATCATAATAAAAAACACACTGTTTGTTGTCTTTTAACATCCAATAATGTACCAAGACAGATTGATTATTATTATTATTATCTCAGTAAATCTCTACATCCTACTGCGTTGTGAGTTTCATTTCCGCTCATGGTGAGGTGTACTCGATACAACATTATGTGATAAAGTTTGTCAGTGACTTGCGACGGGTCGGTGGTTTTCGCCACGTACTCTGGTGTTCTCCACTAATAAAGCTGACCGTCCCGATATAGCTGAACTATTGTTGATAGTGGTGTTAAACACCATATCCAAAACATATGATCTCTATGACAATGTAATCTATTGCACATCTATTTTGCATCGTGTGTGAGTAGTGACAGTACAATAATATGCTAAATGGTATCATATCATGTGCGAGTCTTGAGAGTACAAAACTATGTCTAAAGGTTTCTAATCATGTGTGAAATATGACAATTGTTCTATCTACTTGCTTGGTTTGTGAATTTTTAAAAGGAACTTTCAATAATAGTGTCAATTAAATCGTGAATGTCAGTTGTATTGTATTAGTATAATATACTGACCAACAGAGTAAACCATGACAACAAAATGTACTGTCCAACAAATTCAAATCATGTCTAAACTATGAACAGTAAAATTTAGCTGTTTGATTTATGCGTGGTTTACACATACAAAAAAGTGTATTACCGTTAATTAATTTAATGCTTTATTTTTTTAACGAGGAGTGCCAACACTCAATGGCTACGAGCGTTTTCCTAAAAAAAATAATTATCGTTAATTGTGGATTAAGTTTTATTGGTGGAGTATAATCTACTGTACAACTTATTCAAAGTATGTGTAAATTATTCCAAAGCGATATTTACAAAGTCCAACGTCTCACGGTATGTGGTAAAATGAAGACAGTATCCCTCCCCCCCCCCCCAAAAAAAAAGAAAGAAACGGATTCACCTTAGACAAAAACCATCACTATATTACCGTTCACTGCCCAATTTGATCACATTGCATATAATTATAGCACCGCCTATTGTAAGCGGTTTCATACATAGTTCATGTGCAAACTACTGTAATGTATTATTGAAAGGTTAGTAATGTCTGATCATATACCTTACTTTTGACAGCTATGTTAAGTCTTAGGTACAATGCAATCTTATATATTTTAGAACAACAGAACATTATGAGGAACTGGGTCAACAAGATAAACCTACTGTTTATGACTATATAAAGAACAAAGAAGGTAAACAATAAGACATTACTCAAAAGGGACAACTAGTTCCATATTAATTATTCACTCCTTATTAACATCCAATGTTCCTTATCGAAGGATATTTGTGGAATTCGGAGGGCACATTTTTCAAAAAATCATCGGCATCCATGTGGGAACAAACTGTGCCCATGTCATTGCCGGACGTTTTATGTACTCCTTTGCTTCTATACAGAAGACGATAGATGGATTTGGCAATTATATTTTGATCTTAGGTTGGCTTTGCATACTATCTAATATTTAGATAATGCTTGAGGACATCGTCTTTTTTCAATAGAACTACTAAATACAACTGCTGTTTCACAAAGATAAAATATGCTATGTATAATTTTCAATATTATAGCGATAGTTTTCATATAGCATTTCGCTCAGTTGTGTATGAGAGTGAGAATTTTATTCACGTGAAAAAGTTGTGCATGACCTACTCATTTCACTGTGAGGGGAGACGTCGGCACAGATAACTTTCATAGCTTTGCCACTTTTCATTGAAGTGCCCGTACAAAGCCAGAAAGTGAGATGTCATGTGTGGGTGTTACGGGCATTGATTTTGTCTTTATTTACGGTAATGATATTTGATTTTGGAATTGTTCCCACAGTGTGGTAATTTGTTTTCGTTTTATAGCATACTATATATTTATTATCGTCTGATATACAACACATTTACTGCTGGGTATTTGATCAGTGATGTGACACTCAGCAATCCAGACAATTATATATGTCTACTTCACAATTGCCAACACCTACTACAAGTGTCAATATGGAACGCATAATATACATATAACCATTAAATAAATAATATTTGTGTTGTCATGTGACTACTCACAACACTCATTACAATAAGTATCGCAAAGCACACACTATGCTACTTATCAATACACTTGGTATCACAAAGCCAACAAAACAGTTGGTATCACAATAAAATTAAAAACAAAAATGCCACACTGTCGGAACGTAAAAGTGGCAGCGTCGATACCCCTGCTTTACTGTTGTGTGGACCAACTTGTTCAATGGACCCTATACACTTGCTATAATAAAATGATAAATAAACTTGTTATCATGCAATGCACAATACACTTGTTATCACAAAATACCCTAATTATCATATAGCACACAATCAATTTGGTATCATACAATGCACAATACACTTGTTATCATGCGATACACAATACACTTGTTATCATGCAACACACAATCAACTTGTTATCATGGAATACACAATGAACTTGTTAGCATGCAATACACAATACACTTGTTATCATGCAATACACAATGAACTTGCTCGCATGCGAAACACAATACACTTGTTCTACAATACACTTGTTATCATGCAATACACAATATACTTGTTTTCATGCAATACACAATGAACTTGTGATCATGCAATACACAATGAACTTGTTAGCATGCTAAACGCAATACACTTGTTATCATACAATATACTTGCTATCATGCAATACACAATACACGTCTTATAGTGGAACACATACAATATTTGATACAAGGTAGCATACATTAAATGTATAATCCTTTTAAGTAGAAATGTATGTTACGTCTTCATTTAGTACATTTGTAGAATTCTTTATTTCGTGAATGTTACAACTAACTGAAGTGTTGTCTTAATTCTGTTTACAACAATAGCAAAGTCGTTTGATTACTGTTTATGTTGACATATTTACATAAATACTACACAATGTAATGTTGACACTTTTATTAGTGTTATTTATCCTTTATTTCAGAATCAGAAGATAAAGAATACGTCAATCTAAAATTCTAACGAACTTGTAATACTTATTTTTTATTGGCTACTGTTTACCGTCAAATTTGATTGTCACACATGTATGTACTTTTGATTGGTTGGAATTTAAAATATCATCTTTGTACTAACTATATTACTTTCTGTGAGGTATTTTTTTTTCTCGATAAGAAATATAAGATGACCAAAGCTAAACACATTTCTTATGATCGGGTAACAGACGACATAATACATATTACTCTCAGTAGTTTCACATGACAATGTACATGTAGCATTTTGTCGAGATAAATGTCTTGAAAACAAAGCTTAAGCATAAATGTGTAAAAGACTATAACTCTGAGGACGAAAATGCCATAATATATTTAAATAAAACGAACAAAAAATGCAACACCTTCGTTATTTGTTACTGATGCTTCTAACTTTTCTGGAGGAGATCAGTATCAATAGATCATCAATTTGTTGGAATTAAACACTGAAAATAAGATAGTAATATACTATCGAGTGAAAAATAAAAGTCCTAGTTCTACCAGCAACGTTTCTATATTATTATCACAGTAAATCTGCCTTACGGAGTCAATCATAGGAAAGGTTTGAAGAAGCAAACCACTATACAGGCAACTAGAGTTAAACCAACATGAACCGCACTTAAAACCGGCGATGAACTCAGGTGCTCCACTAGTGTCATGCGTCGTGCTACTATTACACGACGCGAACATCATATAGTATGGACATATTATCTGACAATGGTATACGTAGATAAATAGAAGTAGTATGTATAAAAGATCAACCCCTTACTTCGTTCTGACTATGGATGAAATATCTACAGTTGTACGATAACCAACCATCAATCCATGAACCTCTTAGTAATCAAGTGGAAATAAAGACGAAAGGAGCATTGCTTTAGAACTAACATTGCAGCTGACTTCACTACACTGAGCAAATAACTTGAAAATATTTAGCAAAATGAAGAACACGAACACAACCAACATATGGGGAGTAAACCGAGCTACTGTGGAAGGGTTCAGCAAATCCTGTTCTACTACTGGCAACCGTCATGATACTCTTGTTACAAAGGAGTAGGTATGATAAGGGCAGCAATTGGCCTAAAAATAGGCAAATTATAAATAAAACGTATTGCTTTCTTTGTTCATGATTTTATAAGACTTTTACCCAATCTAATATTTTGGTAATAATTTTCCATATTTGCACGTGCGATGACGTCCCCATAGCCAATGCAAAGTCTATCGTTTCGTGAAAATATATGAAATCTAACAAGAAATGTGTATTTAATGTCAATTTTCAATATCTCCCCAAGCAGGTACCAACGGCATATTTTAGTATGATGTTTAATATATATAAACACATGTCTCATTTATTTTTTTAGTTGGTACCCGAGTATGGAGGGTATGAAATCGGTAAACAAAAATTACTTTGAGGTCGATTTCTCGTGAGCAGCCATATTTTAGTGACAATTTTCATCCGTAAATAGACAGAAATAGAAATCGACCTTTTAATCTCATCCAAAATAAAGTTGGTTATCTTAGTTGTTGTACCTAGGAGTAATAATTGAACAACTTTTGAGAAAAAGTGTTGACTTAAAAATAGAAAAAAACTAAATTTTAGAGGTGATTTATTGCCGATCAGATTGTGCATCGACGGGTTTTTTTCTAACCCTCAGAGGAATTTCAGGTGTTACTATACTTTAATTGTATCCCCATAATTCACAAAAAGAACAGAAAAAAAACAAAACAAAACAAAGACCCAAACAGAAAAATTACGTATTGTACGTCTGATTATCTTCGAAATTGGGCATGCAGACAACAGATCAGAACTCTATTTTTAGTAGTCCTTTTCCTTTTTCCCTTTTTTAAATTATTTTTTTTATTTTGATGAGAAATACAATTTACTGAGCTCATTCGCGAAGATAACGAAAACGAGGCTACAAATGTAAGCTAGGCAATTTCGCATCATCAATATGCCCGCTGAAGTAACACCTCAAGGGAACAAACGAAATTAATATTGTTGTGTTCCTAATTGCAACGGAAATGCAAGAATCCATAAAGACCTGAGCTTCCATCAGATTCCATCAGTGACGAAAATTTATTTGAGAAAGGCATGGATAATTACAATACGCAGAGATGAAGGACCGATGTTTAAGGTATGTCATGAATGCACGTGCGTTTGCTAACAAAAATCAGACACAATTTGTCTGTGATATTGGAGTAAATTAAGCTGTTTTAGTGCATATTTTCATTTTATTGTGTTCTAATTACAATTTACAAAAGCCAGAAATTTGTATAAACATCAAGAGAAGTATTAACAGGTCTGTAAACATGAAATAAAATCACAGTGCGAGAAAAAGAAGAATTATAAAGTTCTGAAAATAAAAAGGACCGTTAGAAAGGGTAATATATAAGACTAAGTAAGTGGAAGTAAATATGAAAGGAACATTGTTTTATAGCTAAAATCGTAGCTGCCCTCACAAAACTGAACAAAGAACGTGAACATATTTAACAAAATGAAGAACACGAACACTACCAACATTTGGAGGTGAGTCGAGGTACTCCGGAAGGTTAGGCAAATCCTGTTTCAATACTGACAGACATCGTGTTACTCTTGTTACAAATTTCGTGACAATTCATTAAAGAAGACAGGAGGACCGAATTGTGTTACCACGACACTGATAATCCGTACCAGTTTACAAAGTCATGGTGGTGACCGTAAAACTTTCGAAAAGATTACTGCATCAACTAAGAGAAAACCGCATAGGCGATGTAAGCGCAAAACTACAAGATTAATATTTGCTGGTTCTCCGATTCCTACGCAGTAGTAAGAGGGTAAAAGGTAAGACTGGTTTACTCGGAATAACAATATTGTGTCCGAGTGGCCACATGTCTACCTGTAAATTGTTTTTGCAATAAGCTAGCACTATTAAAATACAAACAAGTCTGTAGGTCTAGTACAAAGTGAACAGCATCATCATCATCTCATCGAAATCTAACTTGTTATCGCCATGATATAGCAAACACATTGCTGATCTGTAGCTTAGCAAGATTCACCAACTCACTCAACTGAGAGATAAATTACTCATAAACAGGTGTTGCTACCTATATATGAAATAAATACATATGTATCTCACATCAGCCGAACGACGCGCTTGACATATGTCCCTGGTGACAAGAGTGGAAATAAAAAAAATGTAATGTTTTTGGCAGCTAGTAAACCGAAGGGCCTAAACAGGATTACCTATCCACGTGGGGATAATGAGATGATCTTTTTTTGTCGCATATAGTCGTTCTTAACCGGCCCTCATTGTAATTATCGTCCGCTATGTCAACATCAATAAGATATATGGGACCAATATAGTAATCAAATGTGGAATTATTTAATTAAAGGATATAATCTTTATAGCAGCATCTGAAATTGAAGAGCATGACTGGCTTTATCTCATTTGTTTTCTTGGGTCACCTTCATCCAAGTCTGGTCTGTAGAACAAAACGGAACTCATCATCATCTCATGGAAAGTTAACTTAATTAAATAATATGATGAGAGCTCTGTGGTTTTGTTTTTATTTCATGCTCACCTGACTAAAGCCTAAGTAAGATTCTTTTATATTGTTTTGTGTCTTCATGACAATTGTTCATCGATGATTTACTTTTTACATTTTAATATCATGTTCAACCGAATAGAACCAAGCTTAATCTCGAATGGTGCTAAATGTCTTTTAATTATGTAAAGCAAATAATGTATTGCAGTGTTCCAACGGTGTGTGTTCGAAATCTGCTAAGGGAAATATACCCTAGTAAAAATTAACAAAGTTATCAGTCGAAACATCTTACATTCAACACTGTTGGGTCGAATTATTAGACGCAATGCACTATATGATATCTTTTCTTTATTCCCTGGGAATATTTACATTGTGTGGATGTTACGGTACATACAGTACATACATACACTCTACATAATATAGACTTCAATGTTACTTGAAATACTACTAAATATTCATAGAGATCTTCTTAAAAACAATTTGAACACTTCAACTAAGTATATATTAATAGCCAAGTAATTTGTTGGACTATGCCACATGAACCAGGAAGTATAATACTCAGTTAACGATGTTGCTGTCAACATTACTGTTTGTGGTGTTTATTGTGATCTTTGGTAAGTAATATATAGCTTATTTTCTGTTCCTGCAATACCTACTCACTGTCGTAGAAAATTGGACATACTATTGTTCCCGGCAGATCACACAGAAAACATAGTTACTATGGGATTTCATGTGACTACAGCGATTATGTTCATATCTAATACAATTCACATAAATAAGTTGAATACAAAAATTAATACGACAGTTCGGAGTTAGTGGAAGAGTTATGTCCCGTGTCTAGCTCTTTCCCGTTAAGAGTACATAAGGTGTACATCCGGGTCTCATTTCTGGACACTCTTTTTAAATGGCTGCCGCCCTTTGTTACAAATAGCTGTCATTATTAGCAGAGAAAAACACTTTTCCTTATATACCTTACTGGGTAGTGGTTGCGTGTTAATTTCATATTCTATGTTATCACTGATCATTGCCTGGCTAGGTTAGGATTATTCATCAGAAGCTGAAACTGCAGATAAAGAAACTTTGCTATATTGTGCAGTATCGCGCATCGGATGTAATGAAAATGTTCAACTTTTGTCACCGTAGATGACACTGAACATTTCAGGTGTAAAATTTCCTGCTTTATGAAAAAAAATAATTGAGCAGACTATATTTAATGAAAATGATTGACATTTTTTAATTTATTTGTCGCATTAAAAGAAACATTCTTCATTTTTTTACGCAGGTATTTTCCCTGTATCGATGTTAGATTTACAGTAACATAATATACAGACAAACAAATTAGTATTTGTCATATTAGAAAAAATACATAAATAGCTGTGGGTATTATTTTTTTAAATATTTTCCTGTATCAATGCATCGATTGACAGCTGAATACTCAAATGCTGCGTCATTGGCAACGCTCACGGCAGCCATATGAAAAAACGTCCATCGGCGGGAAATGAAATAGTCCTTTTTTACCTCCTTTACAAAGACTTTTAACTCCGAAGTCCCGTATTCAAGCGTAGCTCGTTTTAGACATACACAAAAAAATAAGGATTATCTTTACATAAAATATCGCCACTTTCAAGAACATTCCAGTTATATCGGGACGGTCTGTTTCATTAATGGAGGAAATCGGAGTACCCGAAGAAAAGCCCAGACCCGACAAACTACACCACAAAATGTTGCATCGAGTACACCTCGCCTTGAGCGGATATCGAACTCACCACTTTAGTGGTGATAGGCACTAATTGCACAGGTAGTTGCAAATCCATCTATATACAATCAAGACCACGACGACCCTCTATTTTTTAGCAGTTGGTTTGAGCGTGACAGACGGATTACATAAGTATGCACTCTTTATCTACAACCATACACATATGATGTTCTAGCTGATTCAGTTAATTATTGCATATTTGCACTTGTCTGTCATTTGTCTTATAAATCATTAGATGAGAACTCTGTGTTTTTGTTTTACACCTACAACATCTCCAGCTAATATCAAATTTAGCAGTCTACGGCAGGTTGGGTGGGGTGAGGGGTGGTTACAGTGTAAAGACACTACAACCTATGTCAATTTTAACATCATACGGTACGTTGGAGGATACAACATAAAACTTCTACAACCCAACCAATAGTAATTATAATAGCCTACAACACATTGGGAACATAACAGCGCAAAGCATCAACCACCAATAGCCATTCCAGCATCCTAGAGCATTCATGGGGAGATATAGTGAGAAGCCACTACAACCAATATATTTTTCAAAAGTCTACAACACCTTGGGATGATAGAACACAAAGCCTCTAAACCTAATATCCCTTTCAATAGTATATGTCACGCTCTCTCAAATCGTTAAAAAGACGTAGAATTCTGTTGATTTTTATGCTGTGTTCTGATAAAATTTGTGATAATCAGCGTGGACATTTTCTTATGACATTACAGGTATTTCTATATACGGATTACCCCTTTGATATCTTCAAACTCTTCTAATATAGTGCCGGAAAATATGGACGTGTCAAGACCAATACAAGCGCTTTTACTAACCAACGTATGAAAATATATGTTAAATTGAATTTATCATTGTAAGAAAAGTTTGAATCCTACCAAAAGGTAATCAGTAGCCGTAGAACGACGATATACATAGGTTTAAAATAGCACAATGAAATATATTAATATTTGAAAATTCATGTATATCTGTTTTGTTTTGCCCTCTAGTTGTACTAACATCATATTTCCAGTGTAATTTGTATTATTATACTTATTTGTTATTGCTATTTAACTGACACACAACATAAAGATCCTTCTAAAAATAACATAACTCTATAGTAGAGGTATTTTGTATCTTTGTTTTTTACTGTCATCAGGTGAATAAATCTTTATCTGTAAACCTCATTGTATTCATGTCGTGAACATTGATGTTGTTAAGATAGCGTGTGATATTATTTAACTAGACATATATTTGCTTACAACTTCAAATAAGGAAAGAAAACGTCATAAAGTGCACCATAGGGTGATGTTCATATGTAATTTATCTTAACTTTGTCCTTTAAATTGTGGTAATGCACAGGAAGAACAAATGAATATAAACGTGTACATGTATTTGCTATATATTTTATTTTGATAATGCTTTCATAGATTTCAGATTTAGTTAGTTTAGTTTAAGCATAGTTTCACTTGCTAAATATAACAAATAGGGATCGGACACTAGTTTTTCTAACTTATGCAGCCTTCTCCCAAATACAATTAATTACAATATGTATTAGCATGCGCAATGAAATAATATAATATGTATATAACATGCATAGAGATAAATAAACACAGAATGATTGTATACAAGGGATCTGGTGTTATATACACACATATAGATAGAGACACTACATGAAAGAAAGAAAAGGAGAATAAATACATTTGGAGATGTGTGTTGGTTCTTTAGATCATTTAGACAATTGTAAATCTTTTGGAGTCTTTAATATATTTAAAAGCATGTTTAAAAATAGTTGTATTTCCTTGATATGTTAGGAAATCACTTCCTTTTGTCAGTAGATTAACATCAATAATAATGTTAGAAGGTAGCCATTTAAGACAGTTAAATAATATTCCCCTATTATCTGTATATTTATCACAATCAAAAACGAAATGGTAAGGATTTGCATATGATGCGCCACAGTTACAGGAAGCATTTGATAACATTTTAACTTTACATCAATCGCAATTAAAGAAGGATGCACTACAGCGAAGCTGTGGTAAAATTATATTCATTTTCCAGGACCACAAGAATAGTGTCTTGCAATTAGCATTGAGATTGAACTGCGGATTGCCTTTTTAAATTTGGATAATTTGTCAATATTACGCACTTACTGTAGCCGGGATGAAAGAAGTTCTGATTAAAGAAAGTACAGGATGGAACAAGAATATCGTTGTCATTTCGCAGGGAATAAATAGTCGTAGTTTGGATTGTTGGGGGAATAAGATCGAGTAAATAAGGGGATGTGCTACACTAGAGGAAACCTAACGTTATGGATATAGAACCTAGTTTCTCCGTTTCAGGATACGACCCCGTTGGATATACTATTCGAATCAAACACCTCGCCCTGATGTACGCTAGTGGCACATGTTTGAGGAGCAACATGTTTCATGCACGTAGCAGACACTTGTTGCAGTTCCAACATGTGCTGCAATTTTGTTGCAAGTCCTTGCTGGTGGTAAATTGCAAATCCAACAATTTACGACTCTGTATAGTGGTTCAATATTATATATTATGACTTAATCTGGATAAATTCGGCAGTCCATCCAAATACATTTTACATGTTTTAAACGATATATGAATAATCATCAAAACATAACTTCAGCTTGATTTTGAATTATGTTTTACATTCTCAAGTCACGGCAGTTTTTATAATAAAGTTAATAGTATTTGATAATAATTCTGACACAAAGATCAAATATGTGAATTGCAAGTGAAGCAGACCTTACCGTCTCAGTATGATAAATATATCTTGAAAGTAAGCCTTTTGTGTTTGTTTTTCTTTATTTTGGTATTTAGGAAATAACACAATTTACTATATTAATTATATATATTATTTAAATAGACATTGATAAAGTCCCTCGGTGGGACGAAAATTTTGTCATTCAACGAAGTGTTTAATTCTTTATCACTTTGTTTTGTGTAGTTGGTGTTGTTTTACAAACCATTTTAGACGTTTATAAATTTTATTTTACTTGTATAGTATCGTTATACGGTAACGATCCAACACCCCGTAAGATTGATCGTTGACTGGTTTTTCAGACGTTGTATATATATATATACTAACCCAACTAATACTACACAGTCAAAACAGTTCCAAAAAACAATAGAAAATGCGTAAAAAAGGCACAAAATTGATACCTCTAACTTTAGGTGTGTATCTTTGATTATCTGACACTGGAAGAATTTTATACAATAAAGACAATTGTAACATGATTGCATTCTTGTCCTTTGATCTTTTCATGGGCTATAATTATATACCAGAATGTAACAGCTAAGAAATATGAAATAAAACACGCAGCTACGAGATATTGCACACTTTAAATATGGGCGGTAGTTTTATTACTCTCAGAGAGCCGTGCAATGATCAACGACCTAGATGTAATGTTGCATGTTTTCATGTTACACATTATTTATACAACGGTTTTTCGAGTTAAAAAAGAGCTTGAAGATACCAGAGAGGTAATTAGCATCCGCAAATCGAAGGACAGAAAACACAATGGCTCAACAGAAAAAAGGACAAACAACGATCTACAAAACATACACACAAAGCTAAAGATCGAGTAACACGAACTCCACTATAAACGGGGGTTAACTCATTTTCTCCGGAATGATAACCAGTTCCTGCTCCACTAACGGCACCCGTAGTGTTAATCAAGTTACAAATCCGCTGATAATTCATGTGAAAAGAACCGGGAAGTCATTGCGACGAATGGAACATATCCGTGGTAATTATGAAACAGCTATTCCATAGTGGTCAATGATGGCGACCGTAAAACTTTCGAAGTGATAACTTCAACTTAACCAATAGGAACCATTGGGTTCAGTTGCTTCCTTGTTAACAGCAACCAACTGTCAAGGAAATCCTAATAGGAACCACAAGCGTTGAAATATCGTATCAACTGAGAGATATATACCCTATATGTAGGTTCTTCGCGTTCTATTGTTTAACCGTTTAACTGGGTAAACAATGGTATAAATATTACATATGCAGTATATAATGATACCCGTTTAATGTGTCTATACATGTAAATGTCCTGTCCTCTTCGTTGGTCGCATTCATCATTTCATATACGTTATGGGATTTACTGCATATAATAATGGAGAACGCAGAGCACATTCGCTGCCCACCCCTGGAAAAAAATGAAATAATTATTGCAATTAATAATAAAAACGCAGATAAATAATTTACATATAGCCTTCA
>MJUT01011560.1:113124-143343 GCA_002080005.1 Gigantidas platifrons
TACTAACCCAACTAATACTACACAGTCAAAACAGTTCCAAAAAACAATAGAGAATGCGTAGAAAAAGGAACAAAATCGATATCTCTAACTTTATGTGTGTATCTTTGATTATCTGATACTGGAAGAATTGTATACAATAAAGACAACTGTAACATGAATGCATTCTTGTCCTTTGATCTTTTCATGAGCTATAATTATATACCAGAATGTAACAGCTAGGAACTATGAAATAAAACACGCAGCGACGATATATTGCACACTTTAAATCTGGGCGGTAGTTTTATTACTCTCAGAGAGCCGTGCAATGATCAACGACCTAGATGTGATATTGCATGTTTTCATGTTACACATCATTTATACAACGGTGTTTCGAGTTAAAAAAGAGCTTGAAGATACCAGAGAGGTAATTAGCATCCGCAAATCGAAGGATAGAAAACACAATGGCTCAAAAGAAAAAAAGGACAAACAACGACCTACAAAACATACACACAAAGCTAAAGATCGAGTAACACGAATTCCACTTAAAACCGGGGGTTAACTCATTTTCTCCGGAATGATAACCAGTTCCTCCTCCAATAACGGCACCCGTAGTATTAATCAAGTTACAAATCTGGTGATAATTCATGTGAAAAGAACCGGGAAGTCATTGCGACGAATCGAACATATCCGTGGTAATTATGACACAGCTATTCCATAGTGGTCAATGGTGGAGACCGTAAAACTTTCGAAGTGATAACTTCAACCTAACCAATAGGAACCATTGGTTCAGTTGCCTCCTTGTTAGCAGCAATCATGTGTCAAGGAAATCCTAATAGGAACCACAAGCGCTGAAATATCGTATCAACTGAGAGATATATACCCTATATGTAGGTTCATCGCGTTCTATTGTTTAACCGTTTAACCGGGAAAACCATGGTATAAATATTACATATGCAGTATATAATGATAACTGTTTAATGTGTCTATACATTTAAATGTCATGTCCTCTTCGTTGGTCGCATTCATCATTCATCACGTTATGGGATTTACTGCATATAATAATGGAGAACGCAGAGCACATTCGCTGCCCACCCCCGGAAAAAATGAAATAATTATTGCAATTAATAATAAAAACGCAGATAAATAATTTACATATAGCCTTCAGTAACTACGCCCAAGATCAAACGCTTGAAAGACAAATAATTTAAAAGGGTTGAGAGTATAAAACGCATTTATTTAATTAGCTTTTATTCACTATTTGACACCCTAAAACCCGTCGTTTTACCATACATATATTTATCCTGTACTGCTACTATTTTGTCAAATTACATTTACAGGATAATTTATTTGCTATATATGGTCACTGATCAATATATAGTTGTTTTCTGTTTGGCGACAGTAAGAAACGAAAAGTATAAGCGCAGACTTCACAATGGACAGAACAACAACGTTTAAAGCGACACATGCTTCTGGTCTTTTTAGACAATTTGCGCTTATGACACTGAAGGATAATGAAGAATAAGTACAATATACGTACATTGTCGGAAATTATAAAATTCATATGCACTAGCTGCAAATCAGGTTAGAAAAGCTTGCCCAAGGGTCGCATTTCTGCCTGTTTATAAAGATCGTACACATAGGGTTAGGTTTAGGTTTCTGGTATTTAGCAGCACTTTCAAAAATTTGTCAGCTAAATCGTGGCGGTCAGTTTTATTGATGGAGGACTCCAGAGTACAAAGAGAAAACCACCAACCAACGTTAACACGTAATGTTGTATCGAGTACACCTCACCTGAGAGGGACTATCGTACAAATAAATTGCATTATTACCAATGATGTACGACAATATACGTATACTGTATATATATTAAATTTCCCTTATTGGGTCTCTCCCTCTGATACATTGAATGAATGTTTAAATGTCCTATACACACGTTCGATTTTAAATATGAAAATGCATTGGTGCATGAATTAGGAAGTTACCTGTAACAACAGGTAACACGGAAGTATTATTATTATCATTTTACGATGTTACTATCATCGTTACTGTTTTGGGTATTTTTGACAATCTTCGGTAAGTGTCATTTAAAGTGATATAGTTTATTTTAGGTCATTGGCAGTTACAGTCTTGGTCTTAACTCGTGGTTGTTGCCGTGAATTACAATAAACAACTGGTTACTGCCAGCAAATTACAGGAACAACATGGTTATTCAGGGCAAACACGGACGACGGTACAACAGTACTGTCCATAATTCATGCTACACTATGTTACAAAAAAGCATATAATCAGGTGGCAAGCGATATACAACAAAATGACATATTAAAATAAAGAGTTCTTCTTGGTATTATTAATTATAAATGCTAAAAAAAATGGCCCATAATGTCATTTAAGAAAAAAAAAGATTCTGAACTAATGGTTTTGGTTAGCAGTAATTAACATATATTTATAAGAAGTAGGTGTATATACTGCCTTTTTATATTTAGTCAGCAGTAATTACAAATGTACATGTAGAATTATAAGAAGTAGGTATATTTACTGCCTTTTTACATTTAGTCAGCAGTAATTACACGTTGAATTATAGGAAGTGGGTATATATACTGCCTGTTTACATTTAGTCAGCAGTAATTACATATAGAATCATAGGCATAGGTATATGAAATGTCTTTTTGTTCTTGGATCGCCATAATTACTGTACATGCAGTATCACGTGATTATGTAGGTTGTGTTGTTTTTGCTTAGTTGATAGTGTTTCTGTCGGTTCGGTTTTTTCTGTTGTAAAACTAGTAAGTTGTTCTAATTTTATCTGATGATATTTAAGTTTATAACCATGTTTTACTATATTATTAATCTTTCAATTTTCCATATTTGAAAAAAAAAAAACAAATAGGGTATACCAGTATCAATGATATACAATATCATATGGAAAAACAAATATAGGTCCATGCCATATATGTTCATTTTCTTATTCCAGTCTAGTACTAGAACCTTAATCAGTTACTAGTATACGATTTAACAACTACTTTAAAATGCATACAATTGAAACAACAATGTTTTATTTTGCGAAGTAGAAATATTACTTGACTTTGAATCAATTTTACTTCCGAAGTATTTTCTGAACAGGTTGTTTGTATCTTTATTTAAATTCGTGTACACTCTTATCATGTCATAATACTCTACAAGACTATATAGTATTCACGTACATTTTCAAATGTTTCGAGATTAATATGATTTTCAACTCATTTTTAAAGGTTCTTATGATTGACTTAAGTGTTACTATTTTACCGTATTGTTTTAAGGTATTTCATAGTTTGTTTTCTATTTATGTTTTAATGACTTTGATATTTGACATCTGTATTTAACATGTAGGTAGTATTCATTGCACCAGTGATACAAATAATCCGACTCCATTATATGTAGTAGAAGGTGGAGAAGCTGTTCTACAATGTAGTTTCGGTAGTAGCAGACTGTCATGGAGAGTATATAATGGTGATAATGTGAATATTATAGCAAGTGCAAATGATATTATATATAAATCTAAATATAATGTATCTACAAACCCATCTACAGGACTGTATTACAGATTACATATACTGAATGTTGGAGTGTCTGATGTAAGGAAGTATAGATGTCAGGCGACTATTAATGGAGTGACTCAATACTTCTATTTGATGTTGGATCTTTTAGGTACAATGTAGTTATAAGTATAGATAAGTCACATTTATAGGGGAGGGGGTTTGGGAACACATCCTTTTTTGTTGGTAGTTCTAAAATTCATTTTTGAAGTTGGATATACTATCCTGTGTTACATGACTCTGATTCCTTAGTGTGCCGCATTATCAAGTACATTGTTAGCTTCTGTCACTGAACATACAGAGAACTAACAGCTTAATTTAAAGTCGGGTATATTTCGAAAATTATTTCTTTTTCTATATATAGACGATATTCATTTAATCTTCAAGACATAGAATATAATGGAGAGACTAAGCGTCCGGTAGAAATTGTGAATATAATTCTACAATTTGACTTCGCCCACATTTTCACTGGGTTTATCAGCTACTGTTAATATAAAATGTTTTTTAAGGAGAATTGGTTGTCTGTGCTTGAACTGTAACAGTTAATAAACACGAGTTTCGGAAAAACTCCTAATAATTATCAAAATAAACGTTTTTATAGGAAATAAAATGGCGATAAATAAGAGAAACATTTCAACACATTGCATCGTAAAAAACCTTATTCAACCTGCAATTGGGTTATAGGCCATGGGCTGAGATTTTTTTTGGTCCTTTGGTATGTCCTTTTGAAGAAAAAGCATGCTAACATTGAATATTTTGGGATGAAGTTACATTTTTGACCCCTTTTTAACATCCTTTCGACAGTTTTACCGTATTTTCAGATTGTTATACCCCCGCTCGACGAGATTCGGTGGTATATAGGGATCCTCATGTCCGTCCGTTCGTTCGTCACACGTTTGGTTTCCGGATGATAATTAAAGTACCGCTCAACCAAATCTTTTTAAACTTTAAAACAATGCTGTGGACCATTAAAAACAGTTCGATTACGGTGTATTTCACATTTACCGTTCCTGAGTTATAGCCCTTTTTCTCTTAGAAAATAGGGACTTTTTAGGTTTGAGGATGGTATTTAAGATACGACTAAACTAAATCTGTTCAAACTTTAACACCATAAAATACAGGTTAAGCGTGATTATGGTGTATTTCACATTTACCGTTCATAAGTTATAGCCCTTTTTCTCTTAGACAATAGGGACTTTCTAGGTTTCCGGATGGTATTTAAGATACGACTGAACTAATTTTTTTCAAACTTTAACACAATGCAATGTACAATAAAATACAGATTAAATTCGATTATGGTGAAATTGACATTTACCGTCCACAAGTTATAGCCCTTTTTCTCTTAGAAGATAGGGACTTTAAAGGTTTCTGTATGAAAAATTGGAATGCGGGGCTATCTGTGAACACCAGATCAACTTTCTCTAGTTTCACTGTTGCTGAGGTCTTGTAGCTTATGAACAACTATTAGAATATAAAAATATGAAAATCGGTCAAAATTGTCGAAAGGATGTAAAAGAGGGCTCAAAAATGTAAGTTCATTCCACAATATTCAATGTTAACATGTTTTTTTTTTGTCAAGAGGATATATAGGAGGACTTAAAAAATATGTTAACATTGAAGGTGTGGGGATGGGGGGTGCACGGGGATTATGCTAGCCCGCGGACTAGTTATGTTTCGCTATAATAAATGGGGTGAAATAAACTGTTGTTTTAGTATGACAGTGCCAAACTACCACTTCACATCGTCATAGTAACACTTTTCACATTAGCCTAATAAAGCTATTAACCCACATCCCTTACTAGATCTAGTACTGGGGTATCCATGGGTTTTTGTATTATTAATTTAACATTTTTTTGGAAAATGTTATTGCAGTATAAATACAATATTGGCGTACTGACGGTAAATATATAATTTATGGGGCTCGGCAGGAAACAGATGGAAAGACTCGCTAAGGCTCGTCTTTTCCCCGTTCTAACCCTCGCCATATGAATGCTATATTTACCGCACAACAAACCGAATAGAACACAAGAACTGTTGAAAGATTAAGCACATTATTTGGCATCTCTGAAAATAATGAATGCAAAATGTATGCAATTTTCATATAAATGTATTAACAACAAATAAAAAACCAACCGAAATGTTAGTGATGAGTGCAATTCAGCTTGCATTCAGTGTCCAAATAATACGTTCAATTCTTTAAATTCAGTTCTAAAATAGCATTAAATTAATTAAGAAATAATTACCGGTAGCCTTATATTTATATTGTTTTTACCACGGGTTGGCACTTTATGCAGAATATTTTACCACGAGCTGTAGCGAGGGGTAAAATGAAGGCATAAAGTGACAACCCGTGGTAAAAACAATATAAATATGTGGCTACCGGTAATTATTTCGATTCTAATAGGACAATTCCGGAACATTTTCAAATCGAAGCAGCCTAGGTCATCCATTGTTTTTTTTGGATGTTTCGTTAATTGACCCGACTGAATTGTTACAATAATATTCGTTTTTTTTCCCAAAGATGTTTGAAATGACAACCGACAAGGAAGCGTACATGAAGCCAAAAACGTTCTAAACTGGAAGTCTTCATATGACGTCATGTTGTTTACGTGCCAAAATTATCAACAACATTTGGCGGAATTTTAATTTGTGTGATTTTTAGGCCCAGGGATATGCAAGAATATTATATGGTATTCGGGATCTTCGTAAGGGATGTGGGTTTATATTTCCTGTCTGTTTTCTATATCGCCTGAGCCGATTTCCAATACACGAATGTTTATTTATTTTGTGTATTGCATACTTATCATTGTGTACCTTTTACAGGGGAGTGTCATGGAACAACCGCTTAAAAAGCACAGACCACGTCTATCTATGACGTAATCGGTCAAAGATTAATATTATTTTACCACGGGTTTGGACTCAAAGCGTTTGAAGGATGTCATATTAGAATTGACAATATCTAATACCGGTAATCCACAAAGTACTAAGATCCACCAATAAAACAACACACTATTATAACCAACGTTTATCATATAAGATCAAATAAAACATAAAAAAAATATATTCAATTTGACATTTATCACGTTGACAGCTATTTCTTAATTATTATATATACAAAAGTTGCAGCTATCAAGATTATCACTTATGCAATTACATCATACACTTTACAATACCGTATCGGCGGCGTAATGGTTAGCGTGCTCGCCTCGAGTGCGGTAGATCGTGGGTTCGAACTCTGATCGGTTCAAACCAAAGCATATAAAATGGGATTTTGCTGCTTCTCCGCTAAGCACGCATCATTAAGGTGAAAGAGCAAAGACTAGTTGGCTTGGGATTATAATAATGTGTCCCAGTGGAGCGGACTGTTGTTTCAGTGTGCTAGCACTATGGGAATCCTACTAAGAGTGTTGGTCTAGGGCAAAGCAATATTCATCATCACCTCAGTGACAATAAACTTATTCTCGCCATGATATAGCTGATATATTGCTGAATTGGCGTTAAGCACTCACTCATTCACTCACTCACTCACTCACTCACTCACTCACTCACTCACTCACGCACGCACGCACGCACGCACGCACGCACGCACGCACTCACTCACTCACTCACTCACTCACTCACTCACTTACTTTACATTTTAACTATTTACACCATTCTCAATGTATAATATATACCATGGTTCTTACGAATTAACTTATTGAAAGAAACGAACCCGAACAATGAATTTGTTTGCTGTAATAAATTCAGAGTATGATGTGTGGTATATATGCTTTGCGGCATAAATAAATTTGGCACAGATTTAAGCAATGAAACACCATTTAGACCTTCATTTTGTACCATGGTATAAGCCCCGCCCAGTTGCATTTAGAATTAACAAAGTTTTAATGGTTAGTTAACTGGTTATGGTACAATATCAATTCTAATTAATAAACCATGATGCCCTACAAGCACATTTTAAGCTGAACTTTGTAATATCTGTGTTATTCCGGGAACTCACCATGCACACAATCGCACGCTGACTATTACGTTTCGTTGCTACGTCATTATTGTTATTGTTTTTATATCAGCCATTATTAAAAGTACTGTCGAAATCTCTGTGTCTCCTACTATTAAACCCGTGGGAGGTCGTCTCTGTAGACTTTGGAGGACCGTATCCGGATGGTCACTACAACCTAGTAGTAATAGACAAAAGAATAAGATATCCCGAGGTGGAAAAACTACACACAAGAGCATGTAAACAAACAAAGGAGAAACTTAAGAAGATGACTGCAGCACATGGCATACCTAGGAGGTTATAAAGTGATAATGGACCACCGTTCAATTCAATAGATTTTTCAAACTTTGCCATAGAAGAAGGTTTTGAACATCATAAGATTACACCATTACATTCGAGAGCAAATGGAGAAGCCGAGGCATTCATGAAAGTACTTAACAAAACTGAACAAATTGCAAATATACAAAATAAGGATAGTGCAACAGCCATACATGAAATGCTAATAGGGTATCGTTCCACACCACATCCCGCTACAGACATATCACCTTACGAAGCACTTATGAAAAGACAAGTTCGCACAAAACTCGGATACATACAGAGGAAATACAATGACAGAGAAATAACAGAGGAAAAGGAAATAAATGAGAGAGACAAATGTTACAAGGAGAAAATCAAACACAAAGCTGAGAACAATAACACTAGAAAACATGACTTTAAAATTGGAGATTACGTACTGTTAGAACAAAATAAGAGAGATAAATGATCAACAGCATATGAACCAGCATTCTACAATATATTCGTAATAAATGGATAAACTGTCGGAGCTAGAAGAGTGTCAGATGGGAGAGAGATACACAGAGATGATAGCAAGTTTAAACTAGCAAACGCACTCGTACAAGAAGATGCTGAAAATGGGACCCCCGCAAGACAGGCGCTGGAGGGGGCGGACTGGAGAGAGGATCTGTTAAACAGAACAGAATACAAGCAAACGAGAAACTGTGTGCAAAATCAAGGATTATGTGATAATAGACAAACACTTAATGATAGACCTCGAAGAGAACGTAGAATGTCGAAACATTTAAATGACTATGTAATGTGATAATGCCAGAGTCTTTCAATCAGTGATAATACTAGAGACTGTGTAAAAACTTTCAATCACAAATAACATAACACATATTGTACACCTTTCATTTTCTTTTATTTATTTTTCTAATCTTTTTCTTTTCTTTTCTTTTTTAAAGTTAAGGAGGAATGTAATATCCGTGTTATTCCGGGAACTCACCATGCACACAATCGCACACTGACTATTACGTTTCGTTGCTACGTCATTATTGTTATTGTTTTTATTTCAGCCATTATTAAAAGTACTGTCGAAATATCAGTGTCTTCTACGATGTTTCAAACTTCATAAAAACATCAAAGGAAAATGACTAGTTATGTAACACTTTCTATAGTTTTGATCATATGTATTACAATTAATAAGAACAACACTAAAGCTTCTACTGAACCTCTAACCATTACATAAGTAGGTCAGCAAACTTTATGTATAATCTGATTAAGATAGCAATAATATGTACGCAAATTTTCGAATCATATACGATCTAATGCAAACCCATTGCATACACACGGAAGTGTAATTCTCTCTATATTTCCCTACTATCTTTCATTTGTACCGTCAGGTATTTTATTATTTCGCGCTATGTATACATTTATTATATTATCTTTGGAGAGCAGAGGAGTCCAAACTGACATAATTAACCTTAGGATGAACATCTCCGACAATGTGACATTAGATGTAAGAGGACGTGTTTATTTATAGGAGGTAAACAAGCCCCTAATGTTATACTGATAATAGAGGGACAAACACTAGCCAGTAAGACTCAGTCAGTACAATGCATATTGACAGCCATTAACAGATCATATGATCGACAAACAGTCACATGTCAAGCCAATAACCATGCTTATTCACAGAATTCACTGACTGATTCAGCAGTGATATATTTAAACTGTAAGTAGTTCTAGATGTACTGATTCAATTTTCACTTTGTACAGATACTAGATAATGTCATCATGATGTTTTTCATTTTTCTAAAATAACCATACCAGAAAAAACAAACACGCTTACAATTAAGATAAAATAGACAGTTTCGAATTCATAAAGACAACACTTTTCTTGATTTATATCGTGAAATCCTCACTTCATTTATCATTGATATCCATGAGACACTTCACCTAAAGCATATTTAGAAAGTGGAAAATTGCAAGAATGGAAATTTGGCTGGAAAAATGACAGGAGGTTTGTCAAAGATATAATGAAGCAAGAATAAACAAGATAAAAGTATGATCGATGCTTTGAATTATCAGATGTTCTTAGGGTTCTGAGTTAAAGAATTATCAATAAACAACAAATGTCCCTCTATACTTTGGTATTTGCTTTGCAGAGAGTTTTCCAAATTTCCGTCGATTTGGATGTAAAATTCAACGGTTTTCGAACATTTATACTAGGTTGTTTGATGAAAATAACTTCATCATCAATATTTTCATGAATGGAATTCCTAACCTATGCATTGAATTTACACACATCGACATCACGCTGTGTGTGACGTGTCAGTGATGAGTTAACGGCAAAACGATTTGATCAGTTTGATCTTATTATGAAAGTAAAACGTATTATATTTATAGTTTAGGGTTCTAACAATGGTAAGTACCATATACTATGTAAAGAGGATGTATACTATTTTAGTGAGATCACTCCAACCAACCATTGCTAGTAATGTAGGAAGACTAGAGGAGACAAATCGACTGGATGTAACCTGTACAGTAACAGGTAGTTGTTCTATTAGTAACACCATTTGTATATTATTTCAGTGAAACCACTGCAACCCACCATTACTGGAAATGTAGGCAGTATAGAGGAGACAAAACCACTGAATGTAACCTGCACAACAACAGGTAGTCGTCCTAAAACAACATTACGATGGACCATAGGACAGAAAGATGCTACATCTGATGCTACAGAACTGTCCAATTTTATTACAGCTAATGAGACATATACAGTGATATCTGACTTGACTTACAGTGTAGGAAAGAGTGATAATGGACAGGTGTTAACATGTAAAGCTGTTAATGTGGCTGCTTCTAGTGGTGTACAGAGTTCCATTGCTTTAAATGTTAAATGTAAGTTTAACACATTTAGCTACCAATAAAGGTAATTTGATTTCTGAACTAGTAAGTTGTTTGTACTGCCATAGTCCTGCCATATTTCAATGCCTGTCAGAAGTTGAGATCTACATTGCCATGTCGTATTCTGTTATGCATTTGTCATTGATACAGTTAAGATGAAATCTTATATCCTATGCTTTCTTCATTGACTTAACACTAAATGAAATTTCGATATTTACACATTTTTCTCTAAGCTGAAAATAGTAAAGTGTTGTAGGGATAGAGGAAAGAAGATGAAATCTAGTAGAAATAAGGCATATAAACAACGAAATTAACGCAAAGGTCAACACGATGTTGACAACAAAGTGAAATGTATGGAAAGAACGATATGTTTCTAAATTCCAATAGAAAACAAATCCTAAATTTAAAATTATTAGTTTAATTAAAAACGAAAATTATATTGTACATTTTTGTCTTTTGTAATGTGCATTCAGGGAGTTGACAACATCTCATTTGTATTTTCAGTTTTTGGGAGCAAGACAGACACTCATTGACGTGTTAACCGAAGCCATGTATTATATGTGTTAGTTGTTCTCTTTGTTTTAAACAAATCTGGTGCATCATGAAAGCAATCTATACATTTTTTTCCACAACTTTGAACGGAATGATGTAAGCTAATTTTATTGGTAAACAGCAATACATGATGAACGACATTTTACAATGATTAGACAATTAGTATTACCAACAATTTGATACACATAATGACCACATTATTTTGTGCATTTCCATTTACAGATGCGCCAACTATTACAGTAAGTAATACTACTTATGATCAAAATGAAGGCATCAGAACAGTCGCATGTATCCCTGTAGGTAATCCTAATACATATATCTACTATAAATGGCAGCACAAGTCTAAGTATGGTGTACTGATTCGTGAGTTGGATGGAGAGATCAATGGTGTACTAACATTACCAACTGTTCCTGTAGAAGATAAATACCAGGACAGTGGTGAATATGTATGTACAGCTGGTAATGGTATTGTAGGCAGAGATGGCAAAATAAAACAAACAGGATCTGGTTATGTCACAATAAACGGTAGGTAAAACAGACATGATCTGGTTGTGTCATGACAAACGGTAGGTAAAACAGACATGATCTGGTTATGTCATGACAAACGATAGGTAAAAACAGACAGGATATAGTTATGTTAGTATAACTGGTATGTAAAACAGACAGGGTTTGGTTATGTTATAATAAATGGTATGTAAAACAGACAGGATTTGGCTAAGTCATGATATATGGTATATGTAACAGACATGATCGATTATGTTAAAATAAACGGCATGTCAAACAGACAGGACTTGGGTATGTCAAAATAAACGGTATGTAAAAATAGACATAATATGATTATGTCAATATAAAGGTTATATAATAAAGAATCTAGATATGTCATATATGATATCATATAGAACAGCTGAAAACGTGCTCATTTGGCTTTAATCAACAATACCTCACTGTCTCACTCCAAAACAACTTCCTTACCCTTTAATGTAGATATGCCACTGACATCAAAAGACATAAGTGTCTCCTCTTTACAAATAAACTGAAAAAATGCATATGATAATACATATTAGTTCAGTTGTTCAAAAATATAGTCAGAAACTGATAATTAATATTTATCACCTTGTATCTCTACATTTTATTTCTTTTAATCTATAGAAGACCAGATTATTCATGATACTACACACATACTAGTATATTATATGTCACTATTATATTCTGTACCTTTCAGCTCAACCAGTAATTACAAATGACAACAAATTAACACAGTATGGTGAATTTGGTAAAAATGTAGATGTCAATGTTTATGTATACAGTATACCTATATATAAAACAAGACAGTGGTATCGAGGTAACACACCAGTGTCATCATCAACAAAATATGTCCTGTCAGAAAGGTCAGCAATAGTTAATAATACATTCCATGGTAAAGGTGTACAACTGGATGGCTACAGTCTTATGCTGACCATCAAAGATTTGAAAGAATATGACTTCAATGTTAGCTATAGATTACAGCTGCTATATGGTGCCAGTCAAACTGTTCAGTATACTATATTGTTGAAATCTGCAAGTACGCATTTACAATAGAAGATAAATAAATAAATTTATGTAATAACTTAACCATGTACTGAATGCCAAACTAGTCTAAGGTCACGTATGACTGAGGGAGCAAGAGCCTTTCTTTTAATAATAATAACATTGCTTAGGAACTATAAGAAGTTCATCTAAAAGACGGGCTTGGCCAATACTATATTTCATTGAATTACCTGTACCAAGCAAGGAAAGTGAGCGGTCATGTATTTGTTAATTATTTGTGCGTTATGAGTATCCATTCTGCCTCTCTCTGCGATTTTGCTATATGATTTTTCCGACAGCATGGTATTTTATTTTTAATTTATTTTATTGTTATCGCTCATCTTGTATTCATATAAAACGTAGATTAAGAATGGTAAAATGTAAATACTCATTTACTCGAAAACAACTACTACTATGTATCTAATAAAGTACTGCATATATGATGCTCAGTAAGATCTAAAATTAAGGACAAACTACACAATTATAGCCGTCTGTTTGATTGCATAACATTGAAAAAATTATTTGTACATACACGAAATACTCTTTCTACAGGTTTTATCTCTCGTACCCAATAATCTTGAATTTGCAAGCGAGAAGAGTTTGAAGATACCAAAGGGGTCTACAAAACATGCATATAAAGATCGAGTAACACGTACCCTACTAAAAACTATAATATAAAAAAGATATGTAAATTATAAATGGATGTCTGAATTGCGCTAAATTTTTATTATTTTAAAATGAATTTCTTGAAGGGTGCACGGGAATGTGCATGCGTGGATGGTTTTAATTGCTGGTTTTCATTCATTTTATGAAGTTTTTGCTATCCAATTCACTTGATATTTAAGAACTAGATTTGCAAAATTAATACTACAAACGTATTAGTAGATGTGGGAAGAGCTAAACCCCATGAATCGGTGATGTGTTCTTAAAGAAATTGTCCTGAATTTACTTTTTTTATTATTATTTTTTTACATAAAACTACAACCGGCGCTAATGGTTTTTAACCAATTCGAAATGTTTATGAGTTTGTTTTTTTTAATATGTTATTTTATTTATTTTATTTTATTCAACTATTGTGTCAGACTGAGTGTTGAGTAAATTTCAGATCGAAACATTAACTCTACAGATATATCCCACCATATACATGTTTTTACAGTTACCATTACATGTGAAATAGTCATGTAAAGTGTATTACCTATATTTTCTTGCCTTTATTTTCAAAAAGTTATGGTTTCTCTGTTTCCTATTGCTCACATTGAGTTCAAATGATAATACATTTGTAATAAATACAGTATTGACGGAAGTTTGTTGTTGTCAGAAAATACATGCATCTATTTTGTTGTCTATTGGTTTTTTTCACACATTTCTTGAAAAATCATGAATGTTCTGTTTTTTTTGGATAATATTTAAACTATAATAGCGATAACATCGATACCACTAACACTCATGATTCAAATAATATTGGCCATATATATAATAACGACAGTTCGGATTTGGCTTAAAGTAGACCACTATAATAATGTACTATTGCCTTTTATATTATCTAATGTTTAAAACAATGATTGAAGCCATCGGCTCTGTTTCAAAAAACTAAAAATATACATATGACAATTTCTGTGTCACGAATATATTATGTAAAATGATCACAATCATAGCGTTCTTTATAATAACGCTGTTCGTCCAGTTATGTGTGAATGTTGACACATAACTCACATGTGGAAAGAACTGATCGCCACGATATGGCTGAAATATTGTTGAAAGTGGCGCGTTAAGCACCATAACACAAACAAACAAATAGTAGATTAATTAATACTTTATTACAGTTATACCTAGAATGTAGAATATTTGCTAATAGTGTTTGTAAAGAACTCTAAATGTACTTATATTTGAAATATAAACGAACATGAATTTCTAACCAAAATGTTTCTTACGTTTTACTGTTCATCTTCCTTGTCACATTTCAGTTCATCCACAAACTCCCGCAAATTTCAGCTTAGTTAGTTCTACTGAAACAGGTATATTGGTAGAGTGGATTCCAGGCTATAGTGGTGACCACGAACAGACTTTCTATCTAGAGTATCGAGCACGTAAAACAGAAACATGGTCCTTAAAGGAGATATCTCACAATACAAAACAGTTGAGCAGTCTCACATACGTTCTTTCTGGGTTACAGGATAGCACATTATATGAATTGAAAATGTATTCGAAAAATATATTTAGCAGAAGTTTAAGTACAGATATAGACATCATTCAGACAAGAGAAAAACAGGACAAAGGTATGCAACTATTGAGCTATGGGTCAATAATATTTGGATAAGCTGGAGAAACAGACATTACCAGCAGGAACTTCCTATTAATCAACATACACTGTGTATACATGCAACAGGCACTACCTATGCAATCAACCTACATTTATAATACAATCGACAGTCAATGCGTACGCAATCCATATGGATTTTTTTTTTTAAATCAACATCAATTGTGTAAGCAATAAACCGGAGCTACAAGCAACATGAACTGTATATACAAGAAACAAGTACTACTTATAATATAATACGATTCATATTGTCCATATATTATCAGATTTGATATGGATAAAAAAAGGGTAAGGGTTACGGGTGGGGACACGGGGGAGGGCTAAGGGTGAAAATAAGGAGAAAGTGTTTAGGGTGGGAAAATGGAGGACGGGTTAGAGGTGTAGAAAAGGGATAACAGAGGGAAGGAGATTAGTTTCCATCAAATTCACGATCGTTTATTTAATAGAACGGACTAAGCACTTTATATTTCCAGTGGATATGTTATTATATATCAGGAATCACAAATTGTCATGTTTGTTGCTGATGTACGAGGAAATCTTATATTTCTTATTTATTTTCAGTAATCCAAGAGACATGCTCAAGTGGATTTTACGCTGTTATAGGAGGAATGGCTGGTGTTATGACTGTTTTAATCAGCATTGTTATCATCTTAGGGACTATAATCTTCAGGCGAAGTAAAGGTAGCATATATACTCCTTTTAATGTGATATACAAGGACACTTTATTTCTAATCTTTAGGTCACATGTGATGAATGTAGCATACTGTTCCGATTGTTGAGTGCCAATATCATATATCCCATCCCCATTCCGCTTATTTTATCTACAAATCGCAGCTGATATGATATGTTGTTCTAAATAAATAAATTTTTTAATGAAATTCGTCAATGAAAACAATTTCAGTGTTATTGCTATTCTGAATTATTTGATCATTACATGATTTCCATGTTTCAACTGATTGTATCCAGATTAGATGCCTCTATTTAAACATACAGTATACATTGATTGGTCGGTACCATGCCTCGTCTTTAAATAGCAGTACTTAATGACGGAGATCATGCATTGGAAAGGAGTTTGCACTCTCCCTGCACCAAATATTGCAACTGTTTGCATGAATGTGGGGACTGTGGGTGTCACATCTTTTTAATACCATATCCATTAATTAAATATGTTATAAGAAAAGGCAAATTATACAAAAATCGTTGTAGTAAAACTGTAGATGAACATGGAAAAACATAAATATGGCATAAAAGTATAAAATATAAAAATGCATATAATCGGTCAACGAGAAAAAAACGCAGAAATTAAAGATGATCATCAGGGAGCCCACCAAAACCGGAACTTAACTCATGTTCTTCTTCGACTTCCGGATTCTGATTACCACTTATCTTCAGACCCTTCATGTGAAACTGTTATTGTAGAAAAACAAACAAATGTGGCACTCGCTTGTCCGCCAAAGGCACCAGTCAAAGTTCAGTAAATGTCATAAGCAGAAAGAGTCATCACTTAGAAAGGGTTGCGGCCGCCACCATGACTGTTATACTGTTATACGGACTATATTTATCACAATTGACCAAGGAAATGTTCTGTTTCTTGTCATCACAATTCGATTCTTTTATCATCCATGACTTGTTATCGGTTTGTAGCCACAGTAACATGACTGGTTCCTTGAAAAGTATATAATAGGAGAAGACCTCGTAAGTACGTTGTATTTGTGTCCAATCCAATTTGTTATTTTGTGACAAATAAAATACGTTTAAGCTTAAACTGGTTCCACTAATAGAGCAGCATTAAAACTCATCCCCGTTTTTTTGTGTTGTAGTGTTGTATATTGAAGTTCGTGGCTTGTCTTTTTGTCCTTTTACTCTTGGCCATTGACTTACGGCTTCCGATTACCTTTACGACAGCACAAGTAGATCCGTCGTCATCACAGAGATTGAGAAATGATTACCACAATCATGATGGCGAGAGTAAAGCTGAAGTCTGCAATGTGTCTTCAATGGGAGCTACTTGAAACTTGATAAAAAATAAAACAACATGAAACGTTTATAATTGGATAGTTTGCCGTAACATTTTAATCGGTTTTCACCTACAATTCAGTGGTAATTGTTTTGTTCCCTGTGACTGCCGTTCTGTTCGTTTTGTACAACAACATGTTAAATATGTTGTATTATGCTAACGACAATATATGTGTGAAACGATGTTCGGTTCTAACTCAGTTAATACATGTAATTTCTGTATAGATAAGTATTATACTACGTGAAGATGATAATACATAGAACGTATTAGTATGTAGATTTAATTAACGCAAAGACGAACGTTTTAGTATATAGTTTTAATTAACATAAAATGGATTTAAAAGAAAAGTAGGTTTTTTAATGTATGAACACACATTTATAAATTTTATATTTTATGAATATTGTAAAAATTTACGCATCATTTTCTTTATTTAACCATTTAATTTTGCAGGTTGGTCAGGTGGAACACGCAATGAAATTTCGAACAGGTAATACATTTATTTTGTAATATATCGAGAAAGAGTGTAAATCATAATTCAGTTGGCATAAAATAACTGTTTTTCTCCGCCAACCCTTTCTAAAGGGATATCTTTAATATTTAAAACAAACAAATACTTGCATTTCGTCGTCAACCAGCAAAACAATGAAAGCAATTTCGGACCAAGACAGAAAATGTTAATTACTTTCAATATGATTGCGAACGACTCAAATTTACACTTGACATTGAATGACCGTTCAGACCACACTTTAATACACTGACTTTATTATTTTAATAGTACTTAATCAAGCATGCAATCATACTAAGTGCTGTGATAAACAATAATAACTTGATCAATAATATTTTGACATATAGGGTTCTGGTTATTCCGCTGTTCTTACAGTTTTCCATGATTTTTTGTTTTGATTTTTTATTAAGCGAATAACATTACAGATAAATATATTGGTTTTATTTTAAATTATTTCTCTTTTCTCGATATACCCATTGTTACATACTCATCTCAACTGTTGGAGGGCCGTCGTAGCCGTGATCGTATGGTAGTTGGATATACAACTACCTATGTAATCAGTGCCTATCACCACTGATGTTGTGAGTTCGAATCTTGATCAGGTCGATGTGTACAGCATTATGTGATACAGTTTGTCGGCGACTTGCGACAGATTGGTGGTTTCTCTGGGTCCTCCATTTTCCTCCACAATTAAAACTCATCATCACTATATACCTGAAATATTGTTGACAGTGGCGTTTAGCATCAACGAACAAACACTTCTAGATACAAAAGTCCGCTGTATGTTAAAATCAGTATATACGTTTTAAATTTTCTACATGTCTAGCGGTGGCATACATTTGAAGTTTTCAATCATATTTATAATATTATATCTAAATATGATGTTATATATTATATAGGTCGGATAATACATGCATAGGCGAAATGTCTTCTCCAAACCGAACAACCAATGACATGTACGAAGACATCAAAGAGGAAACGAGTGGTACGAAAAATGAAGGTAGCAATTACAACACACTTCTTCATATATCGAGAAAATTTAGCTAGAATAATATTTGAAGCACCAGTCTGGTATTTATTTCAACTGTATCAAGACAGAAAAGTGATACGTCATGTATATATGCGAGTTGGGGGTATACATTTTGCCTCTTTCTACGATTTTTCGATTTGATTATGGATCTGTTCTGAAAGTGTCGCATGTATTTCCAATTTCATCTGATAGGTTTTTTTAGCAGTACTTTATTATATGCATGTAGACCACCTTCACACAAACCAACAATCGTGATATGATATTAAAGAAAACAATATCATATGTTAGTCTGTGTTGGAGATAAATAGGAAACCAGTTATAATCTCATACACAAGTTTCGCTAAGCAAAGCGGCATGAGTTGGGAAACAGTTAGCGGTCGCGTCAATCCAATACTATGCAATTGATATGTACTGCTTTCCGCTAAGCACGCAGTAATTAGGAGCAAGAGCCAAGACTGGTGGCCTCGAAATCAGGATACGACATGCTTTTCAACAGACTGGAGGTGCAGTGAGCTAGCACTATGAAGATCAATTAAGCGTGTTCGTCTGTTACAAAGCTGACCTCTGAACAACATTTTATTAAAATTAATTTGTTCTCGTTACAATATAGCAGTGTATTTTTTCCATTGTTTGCTAAATAACAATAAATGACCCTTTAAACAAATATTGTAGCATAAATACGCATTTTGTTTTTGAAGTTTTTATGCAGTAATCAACTTTAGAATAATGAACTTTTACAAACCATGGTCTAACACGAAGATCGTGATGTTATTCTATGATTCTGACGTCATAAATCTGTGAATCATGTAATTTCTGTTACAAACCATATATACCATGGATCTTACTCATGAAATTATTTAAACCAACTCATCCTTCGGATTCGTTGGTTTGAATAAGTTAATTCGTAAGATCCATGGTATATAATATTTACAGTATCCATTGGCGGAGTGTTACAATATCTAGTCGGATGCTCAAACAGGAAACACATTATGATTAATGACTGTTACTTAGTATTCAAAATTAGATGTTAGATTATCAAAGAATGGAAAATAAAATCAACACATTACGCATAAATAGGTTTCTTCACAAAACATACGTGGAGTAATACAAATTTCGCTGTAAAAATATTAAAATTACATTTGTTTGCTATTAGCTCAGACATTTGTTTTGCCGAATTACCTTTATTCCTTTTGACAACCGCTGTAGTAATTCATGATGTGATAGGCGCGTCGTTGATTGCATATCCAGAAATTATTATGGAGATGACAATACTAAGTTGAAAAGTTTGTGTCTGATGCTTTTGTCATTATTTAGACAATCAAATATGTTTAAATTAAACCAGAAATTAATTGTACTTTCCTCTTAAATATTCATCATATTTCAAGCCGGATGGATTGCTCCTCAGATTTCTCACATAATTGCTTATAACACGGAAATGTATTGCTTCCGTCATCTGCTCGATAATTAACGTGTTATTGGTGACTTTCGCAAAGTTTTTCGTCTGCTAAAATACAAATAGTTTTGTTGTTTTCTTTCACATTTAGTCATTTTTTGAACTTGTGTGCTTGCAATCATGATAATTATTTTATTTATCATGGGAACCTCAAGTTTAGAAGCTTGAAATATAAGGTGTATAAATAGTAATTTATCCAGAGTTCAGGAATCCAAATTAATTCCGGCAAGCTGACAACAAAATATTATTCGTTGGTAAATTTGGTGCCGAACTCCACCAATTTCATGTATTTCAGACATTTTACATAGACAGTTAAGTCCAGTGTAAGGGTTTGACGCCTCGGATTTTCATACACTCCAGGAACCTCGAATATTTCACGGTTGTCATTTTTTTTTTATTTCATTTAATTTGGCTTAATTCAAAGTCACATGTTCAATTCCGGAAATTAACATGCATGTAGTTATAATAATTATCTTCTATATAGATCATATAAAAATGCAAACAATTGAGTTGCCGTCATCTTAGATATGCAAATTAGCAAATCTAATGTCATTTCTGGATATATTGTCGGTTGAAATATTGCCCTGACACGGTCTTTATCAAAGTACGAAAACTATTTTCATTTTTCCTCTATAAATTCCACCCTTCTCTCTGATATTGAAATAAGTGGTGTGTTAGAATATCAACATCCTATTAGTTTTCGCTCTTAAGTCCAATAGTGATATAATTTGTATCTTAAGGTGGTACCTAACACTACAGGGAGGTAACTCTATTCCAACGTATCGGGATCAGTGAAGTGTTTTAACGGTTCGCTTCAATTTCAAGCGTTTAGCAGACGCAAATGTACAATATTTACAAATCGGACGCTGTGCTGATGGGACCTAATGATTGTTTTACATTTTTTAGTGTCTCTAATAAATAGTATTAAAATTTACTGATAATATCTGGTATAACACAAATTATAACGATGGTTAGAGATAGGTGTCGCTGTGGTCACTATATGGCAAACAAAACAAAAAAACCAACGATCTTCATTTTTCAAAAAAATAAATAGTGAACGGAAAACCACATTTTTTTCTAGAACCAAAATTACATGACAACAACCTCTAAACAGAATCATGTACACATAATCTGCTTGATATTGGTTCAGACATAACAATAGACGAAAATGATATGCATGTCAGCAATGGATGGAACGCGTTGTGGAATTAGATGCTAGATATAATGACAAGGGAGATGCACTGCTGCCGGTGTAACTTGTCATTAGATTTATACAGTTGGTGAGAGGTAAACAAAGGTCATTAACTACAATGCAATTGAGATTTTATTTCGCAGATTTTTTTATGCAAAAATATAATAATCTCTGTCTACATTTACCTCAAATACTTGTCAACTAGGGTTCCAAAAAGGGAGGGGGGCATTGTACACTAACATGCAGCTTAGCCCAGAGTTATATGGTACTGTGGTAGTATGTAGGAAGAAAGGAAAAAACAATATCAGATGATCTCCCCGAAAAGTACAATGAAAATCTGTTCAACGTATTTTTAAGAATCAAAGGGAGATTACTTTGGTACCGTGTTAGTTACTTGTTATTCCAGTACATTATATTATTATTTTCAACTTCACTCATTAAATGTGATATAATGGAATAAGTTACTATTCATATAAGATGGTCACATTATTAGGAGATAAAGCTAGTTATTCAGCTATAAAGCACTCATGTGGACTTAAAATGGTGTTTTTTTTTGGAAAATAGGGGGGATGACAAAGTATGTCCGTTGTCCTTTTGGTACGTTGAAAAATTCTGAAACTTAGACAGTGTTACCAAGTAATGGTCTTAAAATTACATAAGGATTTTATAAGGAAATTAACTACACAATTTTTAGATATCATTGTTTTCTTAAAAAAAAAGGTTTTTAGGATTTATTTTTCTGGGGGAGGTGGGGGGCACTTCTTGACGTTAATGACTGCCCTGCTTTTCCTAAATTAGACAGTATGACACATGTAAGTATGGACATTATTAAATTAAGTGTAATATAATGGAATCAGTTAATGTTCACATAAGATAGTCATATTATAAGGAGATAAAGGTAGAGTTATCCAGCAAAATGCACTCAATGGTGCTTCTTGTAAAAAGGGGGAGGGGTGAAAAAGTTCGCCGGTTCTCTGTTTCGGTTTGTTGAAAAATTCTGAAACTTAAAGTGTTACTACCTAGAATTGTTCTTTATATTGTAAAAGTTTTTTTTTTTTTAAATTAAACGACACAATTTTTCTATAATTATGACTACTTCAAAAACAAATATTTTTTCCGTTGTATTTTACGGCATTTCTTGGTAAATTATTCTATTTTTTATCTATGAAAATTGCTAGTTTAAAAAAAATATCCATAATTTTCTTGTTAATTAGCTGGAACTTAACTATTTAGTAAATTATTTCTTTTACCTCCCAAAAAAGGAAAATCAAGCATTAACTAGCATTGTTGTCATCTACTGCTATACCTTCGATTTAAAGGGGGAGGGGGTTAAAATGGAAGTGTGTAGAATCCCTTGGTTAAAATCTTTTGCTTTTTTAATATTTGTTAGGTAATATCATAATGTTTCACATACAAAAAAATCTAAAAATTTAAACGACAGAACAAATTTGGGGTCAGGTGTTGGGTACCACCTTAAGTTCGGGTTTCCACGTACTGAATGAAATGGAATATGAAGGACAAGAAGCTTCATATTACTTTACAACTACATATTTGCTCTTGTATACTCCTGACAACATTCCCATACGTCTGCTTTCTATTTATTTATTTTTTTTCAATTTTCAGATCTACAGCGAAGAGGTGGAAATGTGTGAGTATCTAAAAACATCATATTGTTATGCATAACACAATGCTAATTGTAAAGAAATTTCGATGCAAATATTGCTTTTCTGCTAGGAACAAAAATATACCTGGTTACCAAAAAATAATTAGTTTTTCTTGAAGAAAAGAAAGAGGTCTGCTTAAAATATATGTATTACTAACTTTGTTCTGTGGTACAATCATAGTATTAGTATACGACAGAATTCAACAAAATAGCTAATATATGATATATTGTATTAGATTATCATAATTGTTACATATTAAAGGTGGATACCGAACATTATTTCAACGCTTAGCATTTATGATAAAAGGAATATGAAATTATGTGTCTGAAATATTATAGGGTTAGGGTTATGGTGTTTAACGCCACTGTCATCAATATTTTAGTTATATCGTGGCGGTCAGCTTTACTGGAGAAGGAAAAACACCAACCTGTCGCAAGTTACTGACAACCTTAATCACATAATGTTGTATCGTGTACACCTCGCCGTGAACGGAATTCAAACCCACAACATCAGCGATAATATGCACTAATTACACAAGTAGTGGTAACCGCAACTACAATACAATCACGACCAGAAGACCCCTTGAATTATTATCATCATTCAACGTATTTACTGGTGAATGATATAGCAATCATTTTTTATAGTATTATACATCTGCTAATTTTTTCGCCAATAAGATTGAATTATAAATGAACTATATTCAACATTGTGACTATGCGTTTTATGCAAGCACCTAACATGTCCACATTATTTCAATAAGAAGAGAGATTTGGACGCATACAAATATAGTAACACCCACTACTGTTTATTGAAATGTATGTACCAACCCGTAAGATTGAGCTGTCGTGTACGTATCTGTATCTGTAATTGATATCCATTTTACCCTCCGTTTCTACAATGTTCTGATTTGAATTTCTTCAGATGTTGTGATACTTGTTTCAATTTCACTCCATTTTTTACTTTATTTATATTACTGGAATTTATACATTTGAAAATATTTGCCAATTCTACTCTGTATGTTTATACTATAAAGTATGACTTCATCTATGTATTGTAGATCTACGACGACTTACGAAATGTTAGGTATGCAGGACATTCCAAATACCTATGGTGATTTATCAAGTGAACAAGGTACGATGAATTTATTAACTCTATTCGATTCGTAAAATAATTTGGAAGACATTTTTTAATCAACCGAAGTCACCCAGAAATGATCTAAGGTCTATTGAAAGCGCTTTAATTTTATGCGTGTAATTTTCAAGACAGTTTTTGGTCCTTCTGTTTGTTGCCATTTGGCTATGCTGTGAACCGTCATTTTATTTCTTTTCTATGATGTAATATCAGACGGTAAAATCATGGTACAATTACTATTTGAAACATCTGTCCGAGTGAGTGATTAGGCAAAAGATATAAACCAAGCATTTTACATCTGATGGTACAATAACAGATATTCCATCACGGTTAGCCAAGTCACTATGGCCAACAAAACACTTTTGACGCGATGACTTCAATAAGCGAAGAGGAAAACTATAAGGCAATTTAGAAAGGAACATAGATACAGTCACCATTTGGTGAAAGACTCATAAAACTGAAAAGATGAGCAATACGGGAAAAACAAAATCAGGGAAAGTTAAGATTTTTTCGTTAGTAAGCAGTTCCTCTTTCTTATAAGACAGCTGTCGTGTTGCTCATTGTCTAATCCAATAAAAGTCTTGTGGGTGATATAGAAAATATAATATCTATTTAAAAGAGAAAGGATTCAATGTTATTGCCAATTCATCCACCATGGATACTTAGTTTAGTGACGTTCCTGATAACAGTAAACCTGTATCATCTCCATTATATATCGATCACCAAGAGCCATTTTCGGTGTTCCTATGCATTAAATGACAGTGTACATGGATGACTGACATTTTCAGTTCGATTTCCAGGAACAGCATTGGATCTCACAGCTCTTAAGGCCGGCCATGTATATTGCAACATTTACTGTTAGCCACACAAATGACATTTTGCATAATGTTTTATTTATCAGTATTTAGAGTGTAGATTTGGTCAATTGACCATAACCATATTTTACATTGCAGAACAAAGACAGTCTGAATCGTAAGTAGCTTAAGTTGACAGTCGCTGTCTTGTTATCTTTTCATATCCATTATGTATCGATTGTTGTTACGATTGATCTCAGTAACTATAAACTATTGTTCAGTTTCATAAGATTGTGCGGCTAATTGCCTTGTACGTGTATGACACTTAATGAGACAAAATGCATACAGATAAACCACCAAACGGTATATCATGCTTCTAATATGACAATATTTTACTTTTTATAACTGCTCAATTGTTAACTATATGTAAAATATCACAGTAAAACGTGCTACCTAACTGTTTCACAGCATGTGTTGTCATTGTCAATAGTACAATCTATTGCACACTGGGTTCACATCAGAGTGGTATTTTTTGTTTTTCATTTTATAAGTATAGACTATGAATGATTAAAAAAAAAAAATAGAATCTACTGTTCGGCGGTTTCACAACTTTCACAGGGTACATGTATGACAATAATACAATATACTACCGAACGGCTTCACAACTGGCATAGGCTACATGTATAACAACAATATAATCTATTATTACATAATTTTAAATTTTTTCTTGTTTATTAAGTAACTACATATTTCAAGATATTTTTGCGTGTTTTGCTCCCCTGTGATCTATTGACGCGTCAATAGTCTTCAAGAGACTATTGCACGACAGACTATTGAACTGACCTTTGAACCGTTTTTTTCATTGGACAACAAATTTCAAAACTTCAAAAATTAAAAAAAATTTAAAAATTCTAAAATAAAAAAAAATTTAAAGTTCAAAATTTCTAAATTTTCAAAAAATTTTAAAAGTTCAAAAATTTCAAAAATTTTAAAAATTTAAAAAAAAATCAAAATTTTCATAAGATTTCAAAATTTTCATTAGATTTCATAATTTTCAAAAATTTTTAAAAATTTCAGTTTTCATAAAATTTCAAAATTCTAATATTTAAATAATACTATTGAAAAACATATGTAATCTAAAAATTATGGACTCCACTTGTTTATTGTTATCTATTTCAACAAATAAATCAGTTTTTCATCAGTTTTTCTACAATATATGCATGAATATATTTAAGTCATGGCCGCTACCTTGCTTCTGTTTAATTAGGAAATAAAACAGTTATTTAATGGGTGTGGATGCAATAGACCAAACTATTTGTCCTGAGGTGCTGGCCTCATGCAATAGAACACTTGGTCATTCCCAGCACCTCAGGACAAATAGTTTGATCTATTGCATCCACACCCATTAAATAACTGTATACTGTCGAACGGTTTAACAACTTGCATAGGCTACATGTATAAACAATATAATATACTGCCGAACTGCTTAGCAACTTGCATACGCTACATATATAACAACAATATAATCTACTGCCGAACGGCTTCACAACTTGCATAGGCTACATGTATAGCAACAATATAATCTACTGCCGAACGGTTTAACAGCTTGCATAGGCTACATGTATGATTACAATATAATCCACTGCCGAATGATTTAACAACCTGCAATGGCTACATGTATAACAACAATATAATATACTGCCGAATGGCTTAACAACCTGCATACGCTACATGTATAACACCAATATAATCTATTGCCGAACGGCTTCACAACTTTCATAGGTTACATGTACAGCAACAACACAATCTACTGTCAAACGGTTTCCCATCTTTGCATACCATAAATGTATGAGAACAGTACAACAGACACCCAGTTGCATCACAATGCTCAAAATAAACTAATGTTAAGCCTGAGAGTGATTGACCATACCTTTTTAATTTTTAGGTTTAAATTACATTATTTAGGACCTGTGTTTTTAAATACATCAATATCAACCATGAAAACCATACAATCGACTGTCAAACGAACAGGTTCAGGGTATTTTAACGATATAGTAAGTATCACTAAAGTTGAGTAAATTATGTGTTCTTTTTTAGTTCTTTTGTAGTGTACCATGAATTTAGTTTGTTATATTTAGATTGTTAATACAATTTAGTGAATATTGTATTACAGAACAACAGAACAGTATGAAACGCTGGGTGAACAGAATAAACCTAATGTTTATGAACAGATAAAGAACAATCAAGGTAAACATTCAAAAATTACTCAAAGTAGATTAAGAAAGATTTGTCGTTTGGTGTGTCTAGTACATGGTGTTACCTGATGTTAATGCCATAGTTGTATGACACACTCAATTAACATAGTTACGTATTGCGAATTTTGAACTAGTTTCATTAAAAGCAAATCAGGTTTATATTAGATAGTCCACCCTGCGAAAATATTGCACTACATGCTACATCTACTTACCTATATGAGTATAATAACCACGAACATTACCGCACTAAATATGAGATAAGACAACTCGTGAACACCTTACGTAATACTGTATCGATACCTCATGTGATGGACTATTTGTCGCTGAGGATATGATCTGTCCAGCAATCAATGTTTCGACATATATGCATATACATGTATCCGATATATTTTTTAGCGAAATGTATAGTTCCTTAGTCATGTAATTTCCCCCCTCAGGGTTAGGTGACAATAGCCGAATCTGTTTAGACCGTTTTGTATTTTCTTTACTCCCAAAGACTTTTAATTTATTTTGCTTTCAAATATTTTGGCTTTGAGTGTACATGATATCTGATGAAGGTAATTCTAGAAACACCAGCAAACTTGATATCTACGTTTTTAGTTCAAGCTCAATGGGATAGACATCATCAACAACAACACAAAACTAATGGTTTTTTTTCTCCAAACTTGGTAAGTATTTTAAGAGGTGTGTTGTCAACTAGTTGAACCTCTAGTTGAAGTCTCACTTGCCTTATTAAGGGGTTTGTTGTTCACTATTAGAACCTCTAGTTGTAGTTACAGTTGCCTTATTAAGGGGTTTGTTGTCAACTAGTTGAACCTCTAGTTGTAATCACACCTGACCTATTAAGGGTTTTGTTGTCGACTAGTTGAACCTCTAGCTGTAGACACATTTGCCTTATTAAAGACTGTACAATCTAATGCTACTCTGTTGTTAATGATGTTTTGTCTGCTTCATTTCAGAGCCAGAAGACAGAGAATACACCAATTTAAAAATATAGCCTTACAACTTTAGCTTAATCATAGGACTTATGTTAAGATTATAACATAAATGTAGTTCAAACTTTTTTATCTTAGTATGACAATGCCCAGAAATGTGATATTTATTTTGTTGGGTTTGTTTATATTGTATATTTAATACAGATTTAACATGTTTGTGTTGTACATACTTATATATATATATATATATATATATATATATGTATATATATATATAAAGCTGTAAAATGTTGTGAAACACTTAAACAAAATCTATAATTATTAAAACAGGAAACCCACACTTTTTCCACGATGTTTTGTTCTGTTGGATGATATAATTGTTCCAACAATGTGGTATTTTTATCGCAGTTTTCAATTTCTTAAAAACGTAAATGTAAGTACAAAAAATATTGCTTTAAGTTCATTGTTGTTAATTAAAAGCAAAATGTGCTTGTGGTTAATACTTAAGTAGTAATAATAACTAATGCTAACTGTATAGTGGTAATTTCACCTCTGTATTTTTGTCTGTATGGTCGTACGCTGGATTATAGTTGATCTCTGATTAAACATATAAATATAAAGGCTCGGGTGGCTCAATGAGTTAGGTCGTTGCATCTAACAACTCATTCAAGTCTATCACCAATACAACGTGGGTTCGCGCCCGGCTTTGTAAATTACAAAAAGGGTGCACTCGATTCGCAGCTGCAAAGGATAAAGTTTACCAGTTGCTTGCCCATGGTCGGTGGTTCTCTCCGGGTACTCCGCCTTCCTCCACCACTAAAACTGGTTGGCATGATATAGCTGAAATATTGTTGAAAGTGGCGTTAAAACACCAAAAATCAATCAATCAATCAGATAGATGTATATTTTGTAGTTGATAAAACGTGATAATTCCATTTTAATTTGAATATTGCTGTTTCTTTAATTTTGCATTTCATTGGAAGAAATAGCAAACATTAATAAGCTGGCATCTATAAACATTTTATACTCTCAAAATCATAATTAAATGATTAAAAATCTAAATTTTCCGCTCTCCTGACTTTAATTAAAAGATTATCATTTCTTAATCTGGAAGGGTGTTAGTGTTAATCTTAGCTGAAGTGAAATTAATAGAATTAAGATAAGATTTTATATAAGTTTAGTGACCTCGAGTTCACTCGATCTTTCGAACACAATCTATACATATTGTCTTTTGAGCTTTATTTAGCTTGTCAGTGTACACATTGATAAGCTCCTACACATATGTATTTAATCCTATCATGTTCACCTCTGTGATTTTGTTGATTACCGTCAAATAAGCACATGTTTCAGCTATTTCATTGCGTGAACCAATCACATTTGAATTATATGATGAAATCCCGGCTGTGTACCAGATCAATACGCTTAGTCAGAGGGTAAACATGTCACTCCACTTGCACACATTATCCTGGTTTCGAGCCAACTAGTATTTAATGTTGCTCATTACTGCTGCGTGCTTAACGGAGAAGCAATAAATACGAATTGTATGTCTTTTATCTACTACTCTAACCATGATACCATCAATGTGGTTGTGTGATTTATGGACTTTGATGTGGAGAGTACAGTTTTAATTTATATGCAAGCTTCTTTCATTGAACTGCATAATTATGCTCGTTCTCCAATCAATATTTGTATCTATTATATATTTACATGTTTTTGACACACATTTGTGATAATAAAAATATGTCAATCTTATCAATTTGTTGTTGTACTTGCAAACATATATGGTTTGACAATCTTATATCACATTTTGAGGAATTCCCTGTTAACAGGTATTATTATATCACAAAGGAAGTATGGTTTCACTATATAATTGTAAGTTTAATGTTTATGCTTATCACATCAATGATATTGAGCTTGAAATAAAGAATACCAGAAATACACAGATGTTCATCACACCTTTACCTATGCATAAACATTGACAGAGAGATTCGGTTAAGAACTAATTCATGTCATATCATTGGATATATCATTGGATTAACACGACTGGTGTCACTGGTAGAACTCATACGAGAGCCGCTAT
>MJUT01011572.1:0-10132 GCA_002080005.1 Gigantidas platifrons
ATTAACCCTTTTTCACACCTCTAACCCTTTCTCCCTTTTCCCCACCCTTAGCACTTTCCCCTTATTTCCACCCTTAGCCCTCCCCCGTTTCCCCACCCGTAACCCATACCTTTTTTCTTTATCAATATCAAAACTGATAATGTATGGACAATATTCATCGTATTATATTATAAGTAGTGCTTGTTTCTTGTATATACTGTCCATGTTGCATGTACATATAGCTCCGGTTAATTTTTTACACAATTGATGTTGATTGTTTAAAAAGTGCATATTGATTGTGTGCGCATTGACTGTTGATTGCATAGGAAGTACATGTTGATTTATAGATAGTGCCTGTCGACTGTATGCACAATACATGTTGATTAATAGGTAGTGCATGTTGCATGTATACACAGTGCATGATGATTAATAGGAAGTTCCTGTTGTTAATGTCTGTTTCTCAAGCTTATTCAAATATTTATGAACCACAGCGCATTAGTTGTATACATTTGTCCTGTTTTTCTCTTGTCTGAAGGATGTCTGTATCTGTACTTAAACTTCTGCCAAACATGTTTTTCGAATACATTTTCAATTTATGCAATGCACTATCCTGTAACCCAGAAAGAACGTAGGTCAGAGTGGTCAACTGTTTTGTATTGTGAGCTATCTCCTTTAAGGACCATGTTTCTGTTCTACATGCTCGATATTCTAGATAGAAAGTCTGTTCGTGGTCACCACTATAGCCTGGAGTCCAGTCCACCAAGATACTAGTTTCAGTAGAACTAACCAAGCTTAAATTTACGGGAGTTTGTGGAGGAACTGAAATATGGCAAGGAAGATGAACAGTAAAAACGCCATAAACATTTTGGATAGAAATTCTTGTTCGTTTATATTCCAAATATAAGTTCACTTAGAGTCTTTTACAAACAATAGTATCAAATGTTCTACATTCTAAGTATAACTGTAATACAATAAACAGAGCCGATGGCTTCAACCATTGTTTTAAACATTAGATAATATACAAGGTCATATTGCATATTATAGTGACTCAATAGTCTACTTTGAGCCAAATCCGAACTGTCAATACACACCTTTCGTTATTATATATATATGGATATATGGCCAATATTAATTTAATCCTGAGTGTTAGTGGTATCGATGTTGCCACTATTGTAATTTAAATGTTATTAAAAAAACGGAACATACCAGATTTTTCAAGAAATGTTTGAAAACAAAATTAGACAACAAAATGGATGCATGTATTTTCTGACAACACCAATCTGCCGTCAAGACTGTATTTATAACAAATGTATTGAGTAGATATTTTAATTTCATTTGAACTCAGTGTGAGCAAGTCACTTTTAACATAGGAAACAGAGAAACCATAACCTATTGGAAATTAAAAATCACAAGCAAAATAAGTCTTACACTTTACAAGATCAAAATATTTCACATGCAACTGTAAAAAGCAATAACATGTATATGGTGGGATATATCTGTAGATTTCTGGTTTCGATCTGAAATTTATCAATAAATTTACTCAATGTGTGATAAATGAGTTAAGTAAAATAAATAAGATAACATATTAAAACTACAAAATCGTAAAAAAATATCGAATTGGTTGAACAATCTAAGCTCTGGTTGTAGTTTTATGTAATAAAATGAGTAAATTCATGACAATTTATTGACGAACAAATCACCGATTAAACGAGTTCAGCTCTTCCCATCTCTGCTAAAACGTATTTAGTTTTAATTTTACAAATCTAGTTCTGAAATTTCAAGTGAATTGGATAACAATAACTTCATAAAATATATGGAAACCAGCAATGGAAACCATCTACGCATCCACTCTTTTGTGCATCATTCAACAAACCATTTAGCAAGTTCGGCTCCTCCCATCCCTACTATGCAATTTGTACTTTTATTTACAAATCTAAATAAGAAATTAATTGCCGATTTATTACAACAGTTTTCAAACCAAGACACAGTAAGACATCATACCTTGTGGTATCAGTGTTATATCAAAATCAACAACGTAATTTCTTGACAATGTCATATTTTTTAGACAAACAAGTAGAACATGTCATAACACAGCTGTGACCTCACGAACCCTGATGGCAAGCTGAAAATGAATACTAGTTAAATAGACATAAGCTCGTGATATTTAATCATCAATTGGAAATATCAATATGAAAATTTCTTATTACAGATGTATAAAATTCCGGCAGTTATTAAGGTTGAGACATGAATTATCTGTAAAATAGCAGCAGGAATTTTATCACAAAATGTTGTATCGAGTACACCTCGCCACGAGCATGATGCGAGCTCACAACATTAGTGGTGAGCGACAATAATTGCATAATAGTTATTACCCAAATGATCGTTTAACTATGAACATGAATTTATAGACGTATATATCGTCTAAAGCAAGTGACAATCATACAATGTACATACCCAACTAGATCCTGAAATGATACAAAGTTTTGCAAAGCGTTTTAGGAAAATGCATGACTTTTAAAATTTGTAACGTGTTTTACTATGTACTTCCAAATAGCCTCAATAATAATACCAAACAAATTTGTAGGTAGCAGATAATTATAAAAGCTTAAATTATGAAATACCTTGATCGCACTTTAAACCCAAATAACATGGTTTACATGTGTCTTTAATCGTACATAAACCTTCAACATTGTCACATTTCTCAGACAAACAGTTGTTACATGATGTGTTACAGTCCAGGCCATATGTTCCTTTCCCACAGGCTGAAATATCATACATATCCGTACCAATAATGTCGATATTCAAGATAACAGGACGACATTGTGTAATGTACGATCTAATATTATAAAAAAAATAATGGACACAAAAGATTTACATTTTGCTATTTATTATTTATGCTATGATAACTTTAAAAGGAACGTAATTTCTTGACAATATCATGTTTTCGAGACAAACAAGTAGAACATGTCATAGCACAGCTGTGACCCCACGAACCCTGATGGCAAACTGAAAATGGATACTAGTAATATAGACATAAGATCGTGATATTCAATCGTCGATTGGCAATATCAATATGGAAATTTCGTATTACAGATGTATACAATTCCGGCAGTTATTAATGTTGAGACATGAATTATCTGTAAAATAGCAGCAGGTACCCTAGTCGGAGAGATGATCCAGTGAGAAAAACTATTCGAGAAAAAAAACTGGCGTAAAAGTAATACAAAGCAACAAGATGTTAACACCAAATTGAGCTTGAATTTTGATTTATAAATGCTTTGTTGGGAGGCCCTATTTATCTTACAAACTATAAAATACCTTGATCACACCTTGAACCCAAATAACCTGGTTTACACTCGTCTTTAATCTTGCATAAACCTTCAACATTGTCACATGTCTCAGACAAACAGTTGTTACATGAGGTGTTACAGTTCAGGCCATATGTTCCTTTCCCACAGGCTGAAGAAATAAAGACGGAACATTTATATGTTCTTACTCATTAATACTGAGCTCTTAGCAGAGTAGGAGTAAATTTCAATTATATATTATCTTGTTTGAACGATCGGGTCGTTTCCGCGATCTTCTGCATTCGTGGCTCGCGCTAACCATTACGTTACTGTGGAAGGTTTCAATATAAGACAACAACGACTTTCAGTTATGACGAAGCAAGGACAATGAAAAATATTCGTGAATAATAGCCAGTATCATATTATACAAGTCGTATATAGAGAACATCCATATCGGTAGCACAAACATGGAAGTAGAAATGCAGGGTCAGTGAAGATGTTAATCCTGTATGATTACTTTGTCAGTTTTTAGTAATTGTATATAACAACAATTGTAGCGTCTGTTTCTTAAAAGAACCAGCACGATTACTTATTTGCAGATTTTAAGATATATTTGTGTTGATGTTCAAGTCCATTTAAAATTACGTTTATTAAGCACAAAGTTCAATATGATAGAAGGAATACTTTGATTATACTTTCAGAACATGTGCGTGGTTTCCATCCAGAATCACAATCCACATTTGGACACTGTCCGTTCACGTTGTTACATCTGGCTCTATTTAAACAGTGACATATACTGCTACATCCTTCACCAAAGGAACCTTTATCGCACACTGTAATTAAAATGATAATGAAAAAGAGATACTTGTCACTGAAAATAATACCTGTAGCACACATTGACATGCATTTTATGTAAATTAATGGATTCACTGATAAACATGAAGTACAAGTCTCTACCACTGATCAGCAATACGCAATGAGGCGGTTTTCATGATAAGAAGACCACTAATTTTGGATATGACAAAATCAGGAACAATGGAGAATATTCATGAATAATAGTTAGTATCACATGATACAAGTCCTATATAGAGAAAGTAATGTCGGTAAAACAAACATGGGGGGTAGAAAGACAGGGTCAGATTTGGTTTTGGTTTAGGTTCATTGTGTTTTACGCCACTTTAAACAATATTTCAGTTATGTCGTGGCGGTCAGTTTTATTGGTGGAGGAATCCGGAGTACCCGGAGAAAACCACCGACCTGTCGCAAGTGACTGACAAACTTTATCACATAAGGGTGTATCGAGTACATCTCACCATGCGGGGTTCGAACTCATAATCTTAGTTGTGATAGTTACTGATTGCACAGGTAGTTGTAAATTCAAATACCATGCGACCACAACGACCCCAAAACAGAGTCAGAGAAGGTAATAACTTAGCATTATTTCTTTATCAATCTTTATTAGTTTCTTTTTGTGAACAGTAAGCAATAAATGTAGCATCTATTACTTAAGACAACTGGTCATGCGCATGATTGATCCCCCCTAACTTTAGGCAGAGTTTTGTTCATGCTCACTTCCATTTAAAATCTTGTTTATTAAACATAAACTCTAATATGATAGTAGAAGAAATACTTTGACTGTACTTTCAGAACATGTGATTGTTTTCCATCCAGCATCACAATCCCCACGTGGACACTGTCCGTTCACGTTGTTACATCTGACTCCATTTAAGCAGTGACATCTACTCTTGCACTCTTCACCAAAGGTACCTTGATCGCACACTGTAAATAGAAAGCATAGCAATAATAAAAAATAATATACTTGTGTATGAAAATAATAACAATTGCCATTCAACTCTAAATAACACGATCAGTGAAGACTCCGAAACTTTTAAAAACAATAAATGGCCACACAAAATTATCAAATATTTTGAGGTTTGAGGTAGTTGTTTGTGTTCTTGATATTGGTAGAATCGTTCATCATCATTGAATGTTCAATATTTTGATAAACGTTTAAATTTAATTAATGTGTATCTTTGTTTTCTGTGACATATATTCTAAGTGTTAACGATGTACGTTTTATTTGTTTGTAGTCTATTAATTCCTAATATATATTTTTGTGGTATTTCTTGCATAGAAAACAAAACATTAGTATTTTGCGTTTACAATTTAATACCTTGATTACATTTTTCACTCTTCCACCCAGATGTACAGCCGTATTTACAGACACCAGTTAGTGGGAAACAAGTTTGCCATTTACAATTACTGCACGTATCGTTACAGTTGAAACCATATTGTCCCCGAGAACATGCCAAAAATAATCCACATTTATTATAGATAGAACGAATATTATTGATAAACGAGGATATAATAGACTGGGTCTGAAACTATTGTCTTCCAGTGGACCATCAATAACTCACAGCAAACGTTTGATATTTAGTTACTGTTGGAAGTTGAACTGCAAGGAACGTGACCTTCTTCATACACTCTGAACTCAAATACGGCTCGTCCTAATGGTGTACATGTATATTATATTCCCCCACACCCAGCACATGCCCCTTTTGGAAAGACTATATCTTCGTTTATAACATTTATGACATTAACCGTTAACTGCGAAGCAAGATTTGGAGTTTTCAAATACAGAATGTTTCTTACAGTTTATTCCATATATCAACGACAGTATCAGAAGACACACAAATGATTATAGCAAGCAATGTATAATAGATATAAAATAGTGTTAACCATGCGCACATTGACATGTATTTTCTCTTAATTACTGGATTCACTGATAAATATGAAGCAAATGTTTATACCACTGATCACGATTACGCACTGAGGCGTTTTCATGATAAAAAGACCACTAATTTAGGATATTGCAAAAGGAGAGACAATGAATAATATTGATGAATAATGGGCAGTATCACATCATACAAATCTTATATAGAGAAAGTAATATCGGTAACAACAACATGGGGACACAAGCAGGGACAGTGGACTTAAGTCAAGTAATGTAGGTTATGTCGAGTAATGTACAGTTATGTCATTTTGTGCAACAAAAGCCATATCTGAAACAAAACATGGGAAGTGCAAAAGCAGGGTCAGTAAAGATATTAATTGTACATGTCTTTATCAGTTTTTCATTAATCTTTTTGTGAACAACTATAAAATTGTAAATGTAGCATTTGTCACTTAAGCGATCAACATGATTGATGTTTTTTCTGATTTCTAAGTAGATTTTTGTTCATGTTTCCTTTCATTTACAATATTGTCTGTTTAGCATAACATCTAATATAATACAAAAAATTTTGATTTTACTTTCAGAACATGTGCCTGGTTTCCATCCAGAATCACAATCCCTTCGTGGACACTGTCCGTTGACGTTGTTGCATCTGGCTCCATTTAAGCAATGGCATCTACTCTTGCACTCTGCACCAAACGTACCTTGATTGCACTCTGCAATTATAAAGCATATCAATAATGAAAGAAGAAGATTTGTAAATGACAATAATAAATGTAATTAGTCAATTCAAAATAACACAATCAGTGTCGAATCTGAAGATATCGAAAACATTAAATGCCCACACAAATGACGACCACTTATTTTATGAAATATCTTGAGGTTTGAGGTGGTTATCTTATGTTATTGATATTAGTAGAATCGTTCACCATCCCTATTCAAACCCCATTTTCATAATTATTGCACATCCCCTTATATTCATTACGTTGATAAAGGTTTAAATATCAATAACATGTATTTGTATTCTGGTGGATATATTCTAAGTGCTAACGATGTATGCTTTACTTGTTTGTAGCATATTAATTCCTAATATCTATAATTTTTGTAGTATTTCTTGCATAGAAAATAAGACAATAAGATGCTGTATACATTATGTAATACCTTGATTACATTTGTAACCTTTCCAGCCAGGTCTACAACCGTACTGACACACACCAGTTACTGAGGAACAATTGTCCAGTTTACAATTACTGCATGTATCCCTACAGTTTCGTCCATAATTCCCTTGAGAACATGCTAAAATAATCAACATTTGTTAATAGATACCACGAAAATCATTGATGGATAAACGATAATATAATGGACAGGGTAGGAAACTATTGTCTTCCAACGGATCACCAATAATACATAGCAAACGTTTGTTGATTACGAGCTGCTGGAAGTAAAACTGTAAGGATCGTGGTCATCTTCCTACACGCAACTACATCTCGTACTAATTGTTTCCAAGCATTTAATGATGACTCACAATCAATACACAACCTTTTAGAAGTGCTCTAGCTTCTATTAAAACTGTCTTAACATTACCCATTAACTAGGAAACACGATGTCATGCGCTAACATGCTAAGACCCAAACTAACAATATCTAGCAAATATATTATTGATGAAAAATAGTGTTAATTATCCACACATTGACAATAATGTTCTCTTAATTACTGGATTCACTCATAAACAAGAAGTACAATTGCTAATTAAAAGCTTGAACATTTTGATAATATCAATTTCAGAGAATTTTTTGAAAGAATGTTTGTTCCGTAAAAAATATATTTCCCTTTCTAAGCAAGGTATTTGGATCTACGTTGACCATTCTTTTCTATGAAGCATAGGAAAACGTATTACATTACTCAGCATTTTAGTTTAGAGTAGGGAATAGTTGTGTATTGGGTAGTGAAGTCAAATTATTTAATGTTGTTTCACGTGGAGATGGAACCTAATGTACTGTAACCTATCTTTAGCTTTTTTCAGAATCTACGTTTCGATTCTCGAACACATGACTAAGTAATTTCCAAGATAAGGATAGACACATGTTCACACATTCCCTATAAGAACAGGTTTTGATGTAGAGCATCAATCAAGACACAGTCCATAAGCTGTAGACTATTGATAGTGTACAACCTTTTCTATACACTACTAACTTACGCTTATCACATCTTTGGCCTTTCCACCCTGGTAAGCAGCTAGTACAGCCACCATTGAATCTGCTGCAATTGTTTCCTTCACATTTCCCACACTTTGTCAAACATCTCGGCCCATAATATCCAGCATTACATTCTACAAATCATAGGAACATAATCCAGGAACCACTTAAGGAATATGATGCAAATTCGACACTAACGTGTGTATTGTTATTAAAGAGGTTGCTTAATACATAGAAATATCACACTGTTGGAACACTTTCAAAACCCAATATACACATCGTAAATACAGAGGTAAGATCGATATCCCTTACACATATACATAACCGCTCACATTCCTGGCTTGGTGAAAACATTTCAATAAAGAGTGACGGGGTTAAATCAGTTTTATATGTCTAATCTACCCCTTTTATTAATATAATGTGGTCATGCAAGTATTCTCCATGTGAGTAAAATGTCAATACTCATATATAACTGGGTGAGCGATGTTGCTATGACAAACGCCCAATTCTTGAACTTATTCATAAAACATTTGATTTTCGTGACACAGACATTGGTATATGACTAATATTAGTTCTATTAAAGACAGCCGATGACCTCAACCATCTTTTAACTATTAGACACTGCACAAGGCCATCACTAGACATAATAAGGAAACTATAGTCAACTTTGAACCAAAATCTAATTGTCAATACCATATTTAGTCATCTGAACGCAAGTGACAGAATACACTTCAACAAGTTGTTGATATCATCCGACAAACTTTTTGAAATATAAGATTAGACGACTGTTGATATGCTAGTAGAATTCGTTGAATTAAACGTATGCGAGTGGAAATGACATGAGTGTGGGTCTCTTAAAGAAGATATCGGGATTTGCTAAATGTAAATTTTACTCACAATCTTCCTTGTAAACCTTTGTGCATATGACATCCAAGTTGAGCTTAAATCTATATTCAATACGCTTTTACCTTTCTGATTTTACATTGATATGTCGTAAATTGTGGAAGTCGTCATCAGACAAAAACGTTTTAGAAGATATATTGGAACTGTTAATATCATGCTATTTATTTGTGTGTTGCTTAAATTCACAAAATACATTGGTGAAGAAAATATACCATTAATTTATTACATACAATATGTTATACCTTGTTTACATTTGTCACCTTTCCAACCAGGTTTACAATTGTACCGACATACACCAGATACTGGGTTACAAGCTCTGTGTTCACAATTACTGCATGTTTCACTACAGTTGACTCCATATCGTCCTCCAGAACATGCTAATAATTCCAAAATAATACACTAAGACGTGACCAAGAACCATACATCAATAGAAAACGACAAAACACAATTCTTAAAGTATCTGTTCAGCTGTGATACGTGTACTCCATATAATGGTTTATTTTGGTTTATGGTGTTTTACACCACTTTCAACAATATTTCAGTTATATCGTGGTGGTCAGTTGCATTGGTGGATGAAACCAGAGTACCCGCAGAAAACCAACGATATAACGCAAGTCACTGACAAACGTTATCAGATAATGTTGTATCGAGTGCACGTCGCCATGAACGCAGTTCCAACTCACAATATTAGTGGTGATAGGCATTGATTGCATAGGAAGTCGTAAAGCCAACTACCCTACGATCACGAACACGACAGCCCCTTCCATATGATGGAATGTTGCTACATAAATTGAAATTCATAATTCGAAAATTGAAATAATCTCGCTCCTACCTCGTTAATTTTTCATTGTTATTTTAAAGGATAATAATCGCGTCGATGTTGTAGTGGTTAGGTGTGGAGGGTCGGTGGTTCGCGTCTCGGTTGGGTTAAATCAAAGACTATGAAATTGGTAGTGCTACTTCTCCGATCAGCACACAGCTTTAAGGAGTAAGAACAATGACTGATTGACTTGGAATCAAGATAATGTGTCCGT
>MJUT01011572.1:43557-58750 GCA_002080005.1 Gigantidas platifrons
TGTTTAGGGTGCCAAGTGGGGACATCTCTCACAACAAGGTCATATGGGGACTTCTTTCACGTTGAGCTTGCATTTGATTTGATATCAGTTTTGCTTAAAAAAGCACTTAGTATCATCGCATGGAACAGTTGGTAGCTCAGAAACGTCGTTTTGATGTCATGAATTTAGTGGACTAAATGGGGACACACATATTATTCACAGTATGATATGAGATTTTCAAATGGGGACTTTTCGTGTTAACAAAGATATTCAAATGGGGACATTAGTGTGTCAATGGAATATATACAAACGGGGTCATATTAGTTGTGTATAAGCACAGTTCAATTATGATTTGAGGTGAATCATGTGGATCAGATCCACTGCGCAATGGAAGAACTTCGTTCATCGCATGTAACAGTTGGTAGCTCAGAAACGACGTTTTGATGTCATGAATTTAGTTAACTAAATGGGGACAAACAGTATAAAGAGATTTTCAAATGAAGACTTTTCGTGTTAACAAAGATATTTAACTGGGGACATTAGTGTGTCAATGGAATGTATACAAACGTTACCCTGGGCATATTAGTGAATAGGCACAGTTCATTTATGATTTGAGGAGGTGAATCAGGTTCACTGTGTTTGCGTCCCTACCACTTCCGGTCACATCTGCGCATACACCCCGTCCATTTCCGGTCTGGCGTCACTTCCAGTCAAAATTTAAATGTCCCCGCCAAATTCATAATTTTTCAAATTATATATCAAATTAGGGTAAATCGGCTACAACAAAGCGATTGGTGACTTTCAAGGTCTTATTTCATCCCCGTGTCCAGATATTCGGCCATGACCTAGGCCCATGTTTGCCCTTTTGGTCTTCGGAATACCTCTGGATCCTACCATGCTGTCTTTTGGAGTGTCTTTGCTGTCCTATAGCCTTTATAACTCTTCTCACAGTCCTTCGTCCTATAGTTTCTGACCCAATTCTGCCCATAGTGACTTGTACTCACTTCTAGGTCGTTCAATACCCCTTTTCAGGGTATTTCGAACCTTTTAAATCCATTGGAACCCATTTCAAATCCCTAACACTAACCGTTGTTGAGACATTCAGACCCAAACAGGCCTAAAGACCAATTTAATTCCGAAGCTCCGTTACATAATCTGGGAAACCGGACCCTTCGTGAATTTGATTGTTTTTTCTGTTCCTACAATAGCGAGGGTCACTCTTGTGTTTGATATAATGAGTCACGAGAGTACTAAAAATACGGCCGGGAACCGACCTACCAACTATCTGACTATGGGACCTGCGGACTATTGGGCCTTCGGATAAATGGTCTATTGGACCTACGGAATATAAGACCTTCACCATCAATTTATCCAACTGTCATTTTGATGCATTTTTCAACATTACCACGTTGGATACAAGTTATCAAAATAAATATCGTGTGTTATTCCAATATCTTGATCTGTTGTAGGTGAAGTGTAGTAATCTGAACAACAGGTTGTTCGAACAATAGTCTAATCTATACGCTCAAAACGACTCTTTGTGCCTGTCCATAAGTAATATTTCCAACATGGTGAACATAGTGGATGTCTTGTAACCCCGCTTTTATCCATGCAAGGATTAACGTTGGCTATTTGTGATTTTAAATTTATGTGTAACAACTTGTCACTTGCATATATCTATGAATGGAATCTTTTGTTTGTCCAGTGATTCAACATTTTCTGCACGTCCATGGCGCTATATAAAGTCATTAAACGTAAACTTCTTATGCACATGGCAAAGTTTTTTAAATCTGTACTTAATAGGTAAAAATAAAGCGCTCCAGTAATTGCAGCTTGATACGACGGCAACACATTGAACCAATAAACATTGGGGCAAGTGTTGTCACAAATTTCATTCTTGACACAGTACTCATGTGGATTAAATACTTGTATTGACACAGTATTCATTGGGACTTTGCACATGGGATCCAATGCTAAACTAAGTCCACCGCTGGCGGCCATGTTTGTTGACCGATCGGAATCAAAGTATAAAAATTTAGAAAGGACCTTATATTGGTCACTTCTGTAAAGTTTGATTTCATTTGGGTCAACAGTTCTGAAAAATATGTACTTTGCATGTATTTCCTATATTGACCGATCGGCACCAAAGTAACAACACTTGGAAAGGACCTTGTCAGGATCATTGCCGTCCAGTTTGGTTTGATTCTGTTCAGTGGTTCTTAAGAAGAAGTTGAAAATATAAAAAGTTTACAGACGTTGGACGACAGACTACTGACGCAAAGTTATGGTCAGGTGAGCTAATAAATCTGCAATAATAAATGTTCTACATCTAAATATGCGAAATCACCAATTTTGACACCTTTTGGCCCTTTTTTAGGAAACGGTCAGGGGCACTATCCCCAAAATCACTAGAAACCTGCCCTATGTGCCCAAGAACACTGTGACAAAATTTCATTAGTATTGGTACAATAGAACAAAAATTATCTTGATATAACAAAAGTGTGACAGATGGACAGACAGACAGACGACGAAAGTGAACCCTAAGTGTCACCCTGCTTTGCAGGCGACACAAAAATTTCATGTTATTTTATACCCAAACTCAAGTTGGTGGCAGAACAGGAAGTAGGTACCACATACACTTATTGCAACTTAAAATGACCGAACAGCAGACCAAACATGAAATAATTCCCTTTATTAGAAGCTGAGATATCTTTGAGGAAACAATTGTGACATTCATATTGACGGACAGAATGTACAGACACCAATAAAATGTAATGCCCCTAAAGTTTAATGACAAGGGCATAGCAAATTTCAAACTCACACTTTTCAGAAAGCTTTTGACAATGCAACAAAATAGAGATCAAGTTTGTGAGCATAAGTCTAACATTAAAATTTAAAATATGAATATATTATTTCAATTATCATTTTTAAACATTTGCAACAACAACTAAATAACAATCATACATGGTCTAACGAGTCCATAAACTAGCAAATCTGACATATCAGTATTAACAACTCTACTGCACAAGGTTGGTGATAAATTAACTAATGCCAAATAAAATTAATGTTAAGATTCTCATCCCTGCCCACGTCACCTGTAAACCCCCCGCCTCATAATTTATCGCCATCGTAAAAAATCCGGATTTCCGGTTCATATTGTTTCCTTCATCGGTTCAAGTTTTAATAATTTATATACTTCCGGTTTAAAAACGAAAGTCAGAACAACTAAAATGTTCGTGCTTTTAAGGATAAAAGTTGGCATCATTGTGCTAAAAGACTGGTTTGGTACTTCTATTTCGGAGGTTAATTCTTTTATGGATGTATTCAATTTATTCTCACCTGGTGAAATAGACAAAGCCGGTCCAATATCGGAGGAATTCAACGCATGAAGGATTGACGTTGCTGGAAAAAAATAAATTATAAATTATAAATTCTGCCCTCCCTCCCCTCTTTTTTGATGGAGGAAGATGAGAATCTAAACAATAATTTTATTTGGCCTAATACAAATTTAAACAAACTGTTGCTTGCATTTTGATTAAGTTCAGTTATAAAAGATGTAAATTGTGGCTAAGGGGATAAAACATTTCGAGATCAAGACAACAATAGAATGGTTCTGGACAGATGAAGTGAAAACTAAAGGAAGCAAGGCCCAAACAAAATGAACAAAGTACCAAACATTTCAAATAAAATTGTGTTGGGGATGTTATCATTTTACCAGAAAAATTCTGGTTCTGATAATGTTTAATGAAATTCTATCCACATTTGTCAAAGTTATTCCTGTGTAAACAAAGGTTTTAAAACAGAACACATAGTCTATCTTTTGAGACAAAATACAGAAATTTGAAAAACAAAATTGAAATTTTACATGGTTTGCTATCTTTTGACGTTAGCAAAGCTTCTGAGGGTTGTTCCAGAAAAAAATCCATGGGGGAGGGGATTGAAGGCATTTTTAATTTGACCCCACCACCTATAAAAAATTATATATTCTATAGAATTTATTAACCAGGACACCCAACGACATACGGAATGGGAATTATATAAGATATAAAAACCTATAGATTTGAAAATTTTGTACAATTTGCCGACTTCCTGTAAAAATAAAGGGACGTAATTCACTTCCGTAAGGGAGGTAATCTGTCCTGTAAAAATACAGTGCATGTAAAAAAAATATCGTCTTTCACGTTTTTAAACATTTCCTTCTACAATGAACGCACAACAATATTGGCAAACAACCACCCATAAAATTCAATTTCAATTTCAAACAAACTACCCACAGAATTCGATTTCAGATGTAAACAACTGCCCACAGAAATAAAATAAACCATCATACGACCACCGGTAGAAAAATATATTGTCTGCCGTCAAAGATTCCCAGGTATTTTTTTCAGGAACTTCCCTGACCAATTATCATTAAATTCAATCCACTTTTTTACAGAATTTAATCATTGAACAGCTTTTAACCACAGAATATAGTGAAAAAATATAAGTCAAATTTGTAGGAAAAATAGGATTTTATTTTCTTAAAATTTCACTTGGGATGCAATCTTTTGACCGCAAAACAGCTGCAGACCAACTTTCAAAAAACTTGAAGCTGTTGGTTAACCAAGAAAAGTTGACAACGACCAAATTTAAGATCGCTATACCTTGCGTCGCAGGCAAGACAAAAAGGCACTTTGATTCCTATAGTCTTATAGTTAGGAACAAATGTTGGAAACAATGAACAAAAAACAAAACAATTCTGAATCCAAGCACCTCAATGATAATCATAGCCAATTCTGTTAACAAGAGGCTCCTGAGAGCCAGAATCGCTCACCTGGATCACATATGACCTACCAAGGTAAGCAGACATAATCGACACAATTCTGAGAGCAAACACCCTAAAGATGATTGTGACCAAGTTTGAGTCCAATACCTTCTGCGGTTTCAGGGGAGAAGATTTTTAAAGAAATGTTAATGGACAAAGACATTGGATGCCAAGTAATGGCATAAGTTCACATTGCCCATTATGCCAGGTGAGCTAAAACTGGTAATGTTGATGCAAAGCAGATCAAAACACTTCAGCAGATCTATTTTTCATAGTGGTTATTCTGTTTCTCACAAAGTCTTTTACATTTTTCCAGGTTCTTGTCCTCAAACAAGGCTCTTTTTAAGACACTTTTCTGACTCCTCTTTCTTTGGGATTTTTGCTAATGATATATGACTTCTAAAATGTCTGAACACTGCTGTTTTCTCTTCTTCACTCCAAGGTTTAGCTTTTCTGTCAGTTTTGTGATCTTCAATAAAAGAGAAAACAGCAATGAAATCTTTACAATATGCATATCTTGTATTAGGAATCTGAAAAATAAAAACTTCCTAATTTAAGAACTGTATGTCTGTAGAAGATGCATATATTATACATGTGATTAAAGGACTGTGACAAATAAAACTTTTGGTCAAGGCGAGCTAAAAAAAAAAATCAATGCACTTTGAAGTTTTTATCATAAGCCCTCAGACGGGTTCTATTTTATAATAAAATTCCATAATTCATGTAAAAAATACTCACAATGACTGGCAAGGAAGCATAAGTAACATGTGCTAGAAATCAATTGTGGGCATTATTATCCCCCCGCTTCGGATTATGTAATGCAGTCCGTCCGCACGTACGTATGTACGTAATGCCCCCCGAAATCTCAGGAACTATAAAAGATACAAAATTGAAACTTGGTAGCATACAAGAGCATGTAATGTAGTAGTGCACAGTGTGTTCGTAATTTCTGTCTCATGCCCTGGGGCCAAATTATGGGTGAAAATTAATTTGTGTGATATGCAATCAATGAGGAAATCTTCCAGACCATTTGGGCTTGGAAGCTGAAACCGGAAACGCGACTCACATTTTATGTAGCAACTTCAGAGAGTGTCATAATTTTTGTATTACCCCTGGGCGCATGACCTCTAGGGGGTCCAAAAATCGAAAAAAATCGATTTACCTGTAACTCCTCTTACACCTTTGATCAGAGAAACCTGGCAATAAGTGAATTAGTAACACTATAAAAGTTGTCTGTGCCAAAGGCTTCGGAATTTTGAAATTCACCCTCGTTGCATTACTACATTACATACTCTTGTATGTTACCAAGTTTCAAATTTGTATCTTTTATAGTTTCTGAGCTATCGGAGGGCATTACATACGTACCGATGGACTGCATTACATAATCCTCCCCTGCTTTCGTCAAGCGGGGGGTGGTAATTACTTTTCTACATCAGAAAAATATGTGAACACCGGTTGTGACCATTTTCGCCAATGACGACACATACCAATATACGACCACAAATTTTAAGCATAAAACAGCAGGTAATGGATAGTGATCCAGTGTACCAATTCAAACTACCACTGCTGGTGTAGATGCAATATACTGCAGATGGCGTATTTCATTTCTGGAAAATTCATCATGCACCTTGGGAAAAGTTGGGCCTATGAGACTGATGGCTATAACATCATTTAAGTTCAATTATATCTCCTTGAAAATGATGGGTAGCGATTAATTTCTTTCATGGACATCTTCTAGATGTACACTTCCTTGGTGTAAAGTTTTCTACAAATCCATTGTGTTGTTTGGGAGAGTTATGTTATGAGACTAAAGGACAGACAGATAGGCTGATTTGTATATACCCTGTTCACTTGTTTGCATGGTATAACAAAACATGTATGTGTAGTCCATTCTACTTTCTCAAGACTCATACCTGTTGGATTTCTTACACTTTCTGCATCATTTCCAGTCCTTTCATTTCTTGATTCATCTTGGTCTTTTGCTCCACTTCTAATTCTTTTTTGTTTATTCCTTGCTTCAGGATCAATAGCATCATCTATAATTTAACATTATGCATTAGCACATCAAGTGGTTAAACCATTATTTCTCTGATAATTTTGGATGAACTAGACAAAAGTGATGAGCTTGGATGGCCAACTTTGATCGAAGTTTTTTACCTTGACCTTGGACCTACAGATGTGGGCATTATTTGTGACGATCATTCTGACAGTGGTGAACATTCATGCAAAGTATCATTACACAACTCCAAACAGGTCAAGTAATACAGCAGACACAATTTGTGATGGACGGACAGACAGACAAGCAGACAACTAAGTTGAGCAAGCTATTAATAACCCAAGATACACCCTGTCCCTAGATAAAGCTAATTTAATAAGATAAATAAAAGAAATGGACACCACTGCCCCAGCCTAACAAAGTCGTACGGTAAACAGAAAGTAGATGTCTGACAGATCTATCTGAAAATGCCTTGCACAATACATTACTCATCATGAAAAAACTTCATGCGAAATTTATTCTGACAAGTATTAGCAGAGATATCTTTGACGAAAATATTTCTGCATGTAGATATGGACGTTCTGACGTATGTAAAATATCAGCAAACCTATGCCCAATGCCTAAAGGCAGGGGCATAAAAATGCCAAACCCATCAGTGCACTATGGAAAATTGGAAATAGTCTATTGTTAAATAAATTATTAGGCATATACTGATGACAGTTCTGTGAAATTTTGTCCTCGATATAAGATGGGTAAATTCTATTGATCATACAGACTTTTGGGACAGGTGCGCTAAAAACCATTTATCAGCCTTCACCAAATTTACCTGTCCTCCTGACCCGATAGGAAAATTTTCAATAATGTCTTGCAAAAAGTTTAAAATTTCAGTATGTATGTAATTAGTTGCTTTTACAGGCAGACTTAAGAATTATTCCATTTGTTGAACTAAATGTTCGGCAAGAATAGATTTTCGATTCTCTGATTTATACAAAAGATATACAATAAGTTTAATTATGAAGTCTCATGTTTTACTACAGTTAAATAAGACTATGATAATATCTCACTCATTACCTTCATTGTCACTTAAGTCTTGAACCTCTCCTGTTTCTGAAAAGTATAACACAAATAGATGAGTATGTGGACTGGAGTCGATTCTCCTGCTATTAATCAATTGTTTTCCCTTTTATTTCAAGAAAGATAGCAACTTCATCCTAGTTATTTTAATTTTAGACTGCGTGCAAAGTATTCTCCTAGGCTATTTAAAATGTATGAGCTCTAAACTATTTAAATAGCAAGATGGTACTTCTAGTGTCAGAGATATAGACTTAACCCAAAACTTTGTTGCAAACATTTGGTGGCCATTTTGAAAAAAAAAAATTGGGAAGTTTAGGAACAAAACAATGTTGCGAATGAAATTGCCATATCATGTTTGTCAAGAAAAGCAAATTCATTGAGATCCAACTAAGTTGAATTTTCTGATTTCTGCAATGGCAGGCATTTTGAAAATGACAGTCACCTTGTCAAAGTAGGCGTAGGGGCTCTAAGTCCTGTTTTTGGCTCAAATTTGAGTTTAAACTGGATAAAAAGTGGATGAATATATTTTTGAATGCATGTACACAATATATGCAAGTACAATTAGCAAGAATTAACGAACAGCTGTGTCAAGAGCACATGATACGACCGCAGCATGTCAACACAGGAAAGTAAAATAAGTGTACATTTAAAGCGAGTGTGGACACAATATTATGTTGGATGTACACGAAAATATGTGAGATTTTGATAAAAATAAAAAAATGTGTGGTACTTTGTTAACAGTGTGATTTTGGCCCCTTTGACCCCTTATAGTTCAGTAACAATAAGAGCTACACAAAATATGTTGACACTCTATCAAAAGCTCATGTCAAGAGGAATCCAAAGAAGTAAATCCCATCAACATCGGATAAAAAATAAAATTTTTAGGTACTATGTAAAAGTACGATTTTGGCCCCATTTGGCCCGTTGTAGCTCTCACACAACAAGAGATAAGCAAAATATATTGACACTCAACAAGAAGCTCATGTTTAGAGGAATCCAAAGAAGTAAATCCCATCAAAATTGGATGAAAAAAAAAATTGAGGTAGTTTGTAATTACTAAAAGTGCGATGTTGGCCCCTTTACAGCTCGGAAACGGTAAGAGCTATGCAAAATTCGTCAACACCCTACTGGAGGCTTATGTCAAGATAAATCCAAAAAACAAATCTCATCAAAATCCAATGAAAATTTTTGATAATCTATGTATCAGAATCCAGTGTTATTAATTGTTGAAACAGAAATCTAATTTGAGGCCAATTTAGGCCCTTATAGCACCTAATCCGATTATACTGTACATCAGTGGGAGTTAAGCAAGTATGTTGCTTATATGAGACAATCAATGGACATTTAACCCCCTTTACACCCTGTCCCTTTACTTTGATCAAACCTTTAGTTACCCATCTTTAAAATGGAATCTTCTTTTAAATTGATGCAATGCAAATAACTCATTAGATTAAAATCATGCCAAGTTTCACAAAAATCTGCAAAATGATATTTGAGAAGAAGATGAAGTTGTGTGGCTGCTACTGTTATGTTTGTCACCTGACCACCAAAAATATTGGATTATTAGTAGAGGACCTTCAATTTAAAAAAAATTTATAAATTAGAATCTAAGAATCTCTATGGGGGCCATGTTATTCATTGAACTGGAATCAATGGTGGATCACTGTTAGATGTCCTTCCATAAATTATTCTGCCAAGTTTTGTTAACACCTGCCCCATGGCTTCTGAGAAGATGAAAATGTCATTTCCCCATTAAATTTCAAAGTAAATTATGTGTGATCGCTACTGCTACCTGATCAGCAATAATGATGGATTATATGTAGAGGACTTTCCAATGATTTAGTATGAAAATATGGGATCTTTGCTTTTTCTTTCCTTAGTCCCCGACTTGATTATACAAACTTTTGCAGCCACAATTCAAGAAGAATTATAAATTTTAATTTCTCAGAAACTTGCTTTCATATGTGTGATCTATGATATATGATATATTTGCACATTTTGATTATGAAATATCTTTACCTTCACTGTCACTTGAATCTTCAAACTCCACTCCTATTTCTGAAAAGTACAACACACAACTAAAGGATTCCAGGAACTTATATCGCTCAACTGGCATCATAGCCTATATATATAGCTACCTGCATTTAAGCTGAACATCTTTCTAAACTTACCGGTAGAAGGCAGACAAATTTGCAATGTGTTGCGACCCGGGTTGGTGGAGAACGGGATCCTGGTGATTGAAACACACCGCTTCATCTACATGGGAGGTCTAATGTCCCTGGTACGATCAATCAGCTGGTTACATCAAGGTCTGTAGCTGATCCTGTGAACACTATTTCATCTTTTCATTTATTCTGACTTGAATTTTTGGGAGATCATTCTTGTAACATCGCATGATTATCCATCAATGTGGAAATGACTACATTTTTAAAGCTAGCGTTACCTTTCTTTGATCCTTAATTCTCAGAAGTAGAGAGAGTAACGTCTTATAAAGCATTGTCAAAGTATCTATCGATGTTTATGTTTGGTTTGGTGAATGGTGTTTAACGCCACTCTCAACAGTATTTCAGTTATATCGTGGCGGTCAGTTTAATTGGTGGAGGAAACCGGAGTACCCGGTGAAAACCACAGACCTGCCGCAGGTCACTGACAAACTTTATCACATAATAAATTGTATCGACTACCGATGTTTACCAATAAGGACATATTATTTGTATTTTGTTTACTTCTTATAATATATTTTCAATTATAGTCAGAAAAATTATATGATAAGTTGAAAACAGTGTCCTTAGCCTGGACAACCATCCTTTTTAGTGTTAGCACAAATGCCAACGAAGCTGCATAAGATAAAGCAATACAATAGATATACATATGTAAAGATGTCTTTGAAATTAGATGACAACCAGATATAATACTTTAGTATCTTTGTATTGTCTTTGTAATGTCTGAATCCAATAAGAATTAATTTAAAACATAGAATAAAACTAATCACTATTGAAATATTAATATAAACAACTGCCATAGGAATGGTACTTGAAATTTGATATAATGCCACTGGCTCTAGTCTAGATTAATTTCTATAAACAATATAATTATTACTCCTCACTGTATATGAATGTTTTCTATTGGGTCATTTAAAGTCATACGACCTTTAACAATTATTGATGTATTCGTAAACTTTCTCATCGACTAGCATCTTCGCTAGCCAAGGGTTACGATCCGCTCCTCTCCTCTCCACCGGGAGGAGAGGAGAGGAGCGAATCGTAACTCTTGGCTAGCGAAGATGATCGACTGGTAAACAACCATATTGTCTACCTTGACAAGCCCTTACTTGTTTGTACCGACGAGTGACAATAGTATTGAGTTAGGGTTATGGTTAATGCGTTTACCGCCACTTTCAACAATATTTCAGTTATATCGTGGCGGTCAGTTTTATTGTCGGAGGAAACCGGAGTACGGGAGAAAATCATCGAGCTGCCGCAAGTCATTGGCAAACTGTATAGCATGATGTTGTATCGAGTACACCTGCGTGGCCACTGAAATGTTTTCCGATTGTCATATTTATTTTTAAAATTGAAGAATCTGCTATATTTTCGAATAACTTTATTCTGAAAATCGCGGTAGTTACAATACCTCGGGTTTTAGTCCACCTTCAATCATTTTGAAGTAAAAATTAATCCTCCGGACTTAGATAACGTAGTGTCAGAGCGGCGAGAGATCGATTGTGTTTGAGAAAAAAACGAAAACATCGTATCTTTGGTGTTATTTCGATGTTTCTATTAAAATTACGTTGACTGGGTATCCTTGATATTTGCTGCATAATTTAAAAAAAAGAACGAATCTAATGATTTAGTAAGAGATTGTTTTTGAGAAATCGCCAAAAAAAAAGTTTCGTACAAATGAAAACCCGAGGACAACTCAAGGATTAATTCCTATCTTTTTAAAGCTAGTAATATAAAGAAAACTTATTTAAGTGTACAGCAATGCTCACCAAAGCCGTTCCTGTTGATAAACTGTGCGAACTAATTTATTTTCCCACCTTCCGATGTTTTATCGTGCTCCCAGTGCTCCTCAATTAAAACCGTCACTTGTCCAACGTTTGACTGGCACAGCGTAAAAAAAAGCGTGGAAATAGGGACGTATGACGTCACAGACGGGAATAGAAAGACCACATTCAGCTCCAGAGTATAATCGTGGGAAAGTGTTACACAAACTAATTAAAACTATTTCGTGATAAGCAAAACAACCCTTTTAATTAGAAAACGTCAAACGGAATTCCTGGAACCGTTCAGTTCCTTCATGAATCATATCACAGCGGTACACACCGGCATCAAATGTAGTCAAGGAATACAGTTGTAGATTGTATTCGCCAATAGTATGGTTACCCACAAGATCTATAGATGACAGCCTCGGATTGACTACTGTACCATTGGCGATTAACGTATTGCCGTTTGGAGGACCATACCATAGTAGTAAACTACTATTTCCTATTTGCATAACTGGGCACACCAGTGTCACGTTATGTCCTACTTCAGATTTTATAGGGATAACATAAGCTGAAATAAAAATCAAATTATATAATCATGATTGCTCTCATTTTTCGATAATTACTTAATTTAATGTGTGATGCACAAATGACACCTTAATTAATTTTCTACGTTTTCCTTGACTCAAAAGCATTAGTCTAGATGTAGACTATATAACTGTATTTGCGATATATTCATGGTGCATTTGTGTTCGTTGTTTGTTTGTTTATTTGATGGTTTTTAACGCCACTTTCAACAATATTTCAGTTATATCGTGGCGGTCAGTTTTATTGGTGGAGGAAACTGGAGTACCCGGAGAAAACCATCGACCTGCTGCAAGTCAACTGACAAACCTTATCACATAATGTTGTACACCCTGCTCTGATCGAGATTCGAACTCACAACATCAGTGGCAATAGGCACTGACTGCATAGGTAGATGTAAATCCAACTACCATACACTCAAATTGAACAGTAAAACAATGTCGTCGAATTGCAGATGACATTTGTACGGTAATTAAATCTTCCTGACATTTTTTACCATCATATAAAACCAGTTACGATTGTTGTCCATTAAATTATGTCTACATGACAATAGAGCTCCTACAGGTTAGCTTATCTTATCGTGTGGTAATGCCTCTTTGTCACAACTCTTCACAATTATGCAGTGTGCGTGTGATGGAACAGAAGTTCCTCTATAATATTTATTCCTAAGAAAATTTATTATGTAATAAAAGTTCCAAAAGGAATTTATTTTATGTAATGCATGTTCCACTGACATAATAAAAATACCAGTGCAATGGAACATGTATTACATTAAATAATTTCCTATTCGGAACTTTTATTATATAATACATTTTCTTAGATACAAATATTATAAGGAACAAATAAGTTTAAAATGGAACAAAAAATACATAAAATATTTTCCGATCCAGAAATAAATTTGTTAGGTACAAGTATTATATAATATTTATTCTGGTAGGTATAAGTATTATATAATATTTATTCTGGTATGTACAAGTATTATATTAAAGTAACTTTTATTATATCATTTACCTATAATAAATGAACCTCTCAAAGGTGGAACAAATGTCATACAGGTGGAATACATATTCCATAAGACTTGTCCCATGGAATAAATATTATTCAATTATTTTTTTCCTTTTGGAACAAATATTATTAGGAACAAATATACGGTTACAGGCGTGGTTCATAACTTATGCTATGACGGGTGTCATATGTAGAGCAGGGACTGGTTATCCTTCCAAAGCACGTGGTTCTCGAACTGTAGTTTTCTGTATAATGCTTTGTAGATAGCTGTTTGTCCCTTTATCCGTTTTCTTTTGGCCATTGTATTGTTTGTCTTTATTCGATTTATGGCTTCTGATTACTCCTTTGGTATCTTCAAACTTTTCTTTGTGAATTTGTAATTTTATTTGTGCTTTCCACAGCCACTCTTTTGAAATCCGTATTAAACTAATCATTGTAATACAGTAACAATTCATCCATCACGCATATAAAATATGCGAATGTACAGAAAATTTGAGAATAATCATCGACAAGTTTTTACTCTCAAAGTAATTGAAATAACGATCATAATTTTCGATTGACACTAGTGGAGCAGGAAGTGCTTACCCTTCCGGATCACCTGAGTTCACCCCAGATTTTAGTGGGGTTCGTGTTACTCGATCTTTTGCTTTATGTGAAATGCTTTGTAGATCGTTGTAGGTCTTTTTTCTTTTAGCCATTGTGTTGTCTGTACTTCTTCGACTTACGGATTCTGATTACCCTTTTGGTATCTTCAAACTCTTCATATATATATTATATAAATATTACATGTATATATAATTATTAATACCGATTCACCTTTATTTTCGGAGGTTATTGTTTGATAGAAATAAATCAATGCACTGCTTTGTGTCTATTAACTGTAACTGTACCACCGTTATCATTATTAAAATAAATGATTATCCCTTTGGTATCGGAAAACTTTCTTTACACGTGGTATAAGCGGACGAGGGTAATGATTGAGTGAGTGATTGTTGTTTAACGCCAATTCAACAATGTTTCGGCTATATCATGGCGAGAACAATTTAATTGTCAATGAGATGATCATAAGGTCCACTTTGTGCTAGACCAACCCGCTGGATATGCATAGTGCTAGCTCACTGAAACAGTCCGAGCGAAGACATGTCGCTCCACTCAATTTATCTGATTCCGAGCCAACCAGTCTTTGCTCTTTCTCCTTAATGCTGCGTGCTTAGCGCAGAAGCAACAAATACCAATTGTACTGTTTTTGGTTTGACTCGACTGGGGCTCGAACCCACGATCTACCACACTCGAGACGAGCACGCTAACCATTACGCTATCGATGCGGTTGACGAGATTAATATAATATGTTATGAGGCTACAACAAAATAATGTTTTGCATTAAATATTTTTAATAGAATTACTCATCATCGCATGTACATTGAATGACATATTAAAGTCATCTTCATTTAAGACATCATATTCACTAAGAAAGAAACAGAGTACATAGTTATCCAGTATTATCTAACTTTTGGACTGCAAATATCAACATGCAGACTGGTGTGTGGTGTTTTGGAAAAGGAAGCGAATATGTAGATTGTTTTAACGTTTGTTTGCTTATATATGTATTGTCGCTGGAATGCAAGTTATCAAGAGGCGAAGGCTGAGATTCCATTAATCGGTTTAACCACGCCACATTATGGTGCCTGTCTATAGACCCGTATCTAGATTTCCAACGTCATATGTCATATATCATGGTCTTTTCTGTGTTAAGTGAGCTTAGTTA
>MJUT01011572.1:120469-136441 GCA_002080005.1 Gigantidas platifrons
ACGGATCGATCCAGACTTCACGGTCATACATTTTATACGGATCGATCCAGACTTCACGGTCATATATTTTATACGGATCGATGTAGACTTCACCGTCATACCTATTACGGATCGATCCAGACTTCACGGTCATACATATTAAATGGATCGATCCAGACTTCAGGTCATACATTTTCGAGTAGTACTTTCGTACTCGTACTCCACAATATTCCAATGATAACAAACTAATTATTTTATACCGTTTTCTGGATTGCTGGATTGTTTATTTGTTGTTATTTGGTTTTTTTTTATTTGCAAATACAAACTCTTATATGATCGAAAAAAAACATGTATGTTTTTCTACCGTTCTTACATTACCTTGTCTGAAAGATCCATTACAACGATACTATCACTATCGTTATCATAAATGAGAGACCAAAAATCTCCAATTGTGTCTGGTAAAGGATACTGTGTAACAATATAATTTCTATTTTGCATGAAACTCTAAAAAAACAAAAACAAAAGCAAAACTATACATAAAACATTAATAGTTATTCATGATCAAAATCGATACAACCGAAAGTGAGTATATTTATCAATGCCTATTGATACGACATATCAGTGACATGCAGAGGTTTGGTGATTTTCTCCACATTTCTCCGCCGAAAAACAATCTGAATGGCTTACATTATATATACAGATTAATTTTACAAATTAAGGCAAACAAAATTAATATTCTATTTTATTTACTGCCATTTAAATTATTATGCTAACTTGTTAAGACCATGGGGTTTTCATTTAAGAATGTTAGAGTAATTACTTAACGAATGTACTCACGAAATATAACAACAGCATTAATGTACTCACGGGTATAATAACAGCGTTAATGTAGTCATTGCTAGATTTTCCAAATGACATCAGAAATGGTCTAAAATCATCATCTATAAAGAAAACAATGATAAAATAATGGCTTATTGATCGTATTGGACTTCACTATATATAGGATTAACACGGCGGGTGTCTTATAAGAAGCAGAAACTGCTTAAACGTCGCAAGCACCTGGGTTCCCGGTTCGTGGTGGGGTCCGAGCTACTCGTCGTTTTAGTTTTTTGTGTTGTGGTGTGTTTTTATGTTTTGTTTGTCTTCGTCCTGTGTCTTGTGTGCCCAATACTGCCAGTGTCTCTAGATTGTCCATTCTTGATTGCCCCTTCGGTTTTCTCAAACGATTATTTAAACTTTCGACAAAATATACGATGACTAGAATTTCTGAAGAATTTTACGTGTGTGGAAATTACCTTATCAATTACGGAGAATCAGCTTACTTAGCAATATACTTACAAAAATCGAGAAAGCATCAGAGATGCAACAGCCGAGTTGCAAGTCAAAATCATTTGGTCTTGTTTTATAAATAAGTAACAAACTAAAGAATAAACAAGTCAACTCGGCTATACAAAAAGCTTCCGGTAGGGATGGGGATGACCCTGGGCATAAACTCTTGGGGAATTTAATTTGTCTATTCACCCTGATCATAAATATACATGGTTTAGAGGTGGGGATCTCAACCATTAAAAAGTTCACTTCAGGTAGGGGGTGGGGTATGACCCCCGGGGCCTTAGCTATAAGGCAATTAATTTGCCTAGTCACCCTGTTCATAAATATATATGGCTTAGGGGTGGGGATCTCAACCATTAAAAAGTTCACTTCAGGTAGGGGTTTGGGTATGACCCCCAGGCCTGAGTTATAAGGCATTTAATTTGCCTAGTCACCCTGATCATAAATATATATGGTTTAAGATGGGGATCGCGGTCACATTTTTCTATACAGATTCCCCAGCGCGGTGGGGCTGAGCCCCGGTGAATGCACAACTTCACATTGGCATCTCCACCCATACCAAATATTAAGTTTCTATCTTTTGTAGTTTCAGAGAAATGTGTAATTCTCAAAATATGTACTTTTTCTATAAAAAAAGCATGATTTTACAGGAAGAAAACAGTAGATTAATCTGAATTTCGAACTCGCTCTAAATAATAGCGTAATAATGCATCCTACCAAAAATTATGTTGATCGGTAAAAAACTAAGAGCACTATCGCGTTAACGAAGATAGGCTAACATACGCCCGCCCACCCTCCCGTCCGCCTTTCGCCATAACATAAGCCGACTGCAAATCGACTAATAAATAGCTAGGTTTATTGTTTGTACTTACACTTGTCCGATTATGTGTGAGTGTTGGCATGTTACTGTGGAGGGCACTTGCATGATCGCATCATTTCACTACGAGGGGCGGTTTGGGTCCATAAAATTAATTTGACGCAAGAACTGTATACTGAAGTACCTGTACCTAGCAAGAACCGTATACTGAAGTACCTGTACCTAGCAAGAACTGTATACTGAAGTACCTGTACCTAGCAAGAACTGTATACTGAAGTACCTGTATCTAGCAAGAACTGTATACTGAAGTACGTGTACCTAGCAAAAACTGTATACTGAAGTACCTGTACCTAGCAAGAACTGTATACTGAAGTACCTGTACCTAGCAAGGACAGTGAAAGGTCATGTATATGTGTGTAAGAGTTATCGATTATACCTACCTCTACAATTGATTTTGGAGCAGTTCGGACATTGTGTTATTTTTTTATATTTTTTTATCAGTTACTTTGGACCCCACTTTATGATATTATGATATGTTTTATAGGTTTTATTACGTGGTAATATACTCTGAACAGCATTCTTTTGGATGTTTTCTCTCCTCTTTCCCGCTTTGCATTTGTCATCTTTGTATTTAGGCTTTAATTTCAGAAGTTTCTAAACAAAACAAAAACAAATGAATGCAATAACAATCGGCTTTGTTTAGAGGCATAACATTCATGTCGAATAGCTCATACTACAAAATAAAAACGAAAATATTATATTTAGTTTGACAAACATTATCAGTTGTAGCGAGACCACATAGCTGAGCGGTGTGATCGAATTAACTTTAGTTATTACATAGATAGATGTGAATGTGTCTACTATGCGATTCTAACAACGGCGACTACTGCTGTGTAACGTCAAATGAACAGTGTACGTATTACGTACAAGTCTATTAGAATGAAGAAAAAAAATGTAAATGGATAAGTTACGAAAGAATGCGCAATAATGCAAACGAATATTTTTCAAATCTCCTGTTTTGTGGGGAATCACAAAGTTGAATTGAAAATATTTTATTACGTTGGAAAACAAGACAACATTATCACATGTTTGAAGACAACAAAGGGGTAATCAGAAGGCACACAGGATGAACTCATGTGCCCCTGTAGGGTAAACAGTTCCTTCTCCACATGTAGCACCAGTCGTGTTACCAATCCGGTGATAAGTCATGATTGAGGAAAGGACCGGATTATGATTACGACAAACGGAGCTTATATGTGGTCATTTGTGACACAGTTATTCCGCAAAGGTTAACCAGGTCATGGTGACGACCGTAAAACTTTCGAAGTGATGGCTTCAACTTAACCATTAGTAACCCTTCGATCAGTAGCTGCCTTGTTAGTAGCAACCCTCTATCAAGGAATTGATGATAGGAACCACAAGCTTATTAAATGATCATATATCAGATCTTTATTTTAAATTATCTTTATGTTCACTAAATAGTAATTTACTTGATAATTCTTGCCTTTTCCTATGTTAGATGTGACAAAGTTAGACATGAATTGACCACCCTTCCGGAGCACATGAGTTCACCCCCGGTTTTTAGTGGGATTCGTGTTATTCATTCTTTAGTTTTATATGTATGTTTTGTAGATCGTTGTTTGCCCTTTTATTCCGTTTCCTTTGTTCATTGTGTTGTCTGGTCTGCTTCGATATACGATTCTGATTACTCCCTTTGGTATCTTCAAACTCTTCTTGTATTATCACTTTGTGTTTCTCTTCGTTACTATGTTAGTTGTTCATAGTTTATTACCTGATATTCTGTACGGATCCTGGTATTTATTTGGCTTTTCTTTGATTTTTGTGCACAAGGGAAGTTGTCTACTGGGATTGACGTGTCACCGACTGTAAATGCTTCCATTAGAGCATCATGCACCATTTCATACTGACCCTATGGTATATATAAAATCATATTAAAACTTATTAACACGACTAAGATGAAAATTAATTCAACCTGATAATGCAAATTGCCATGCTACAAAAGCAACATTTTCTTTAATTTGGAGACTAGAAATAGGATTGTTATATGGCGCGACATTCAATACGTATAATATTTATGTGACAAAACTAAATAAGCGTAGAAAAATAATATTTGCAAAATGTGAAAACAATATGAACGTGAAATACATATTATGTCCTAGAACGATATTCATATATTTACATAACATGTAGGTATCTAATTTAGTGTGCGTGCCACGGTTCTGGATTAAAAATCATTAGATACGCTATAAATCAGAAAATTGGAAAGTGAAATAAATTAAATTCTACGGGACCAAGAAAACGTGTATATAAGAAGTATATCACAAACACAAACACACACACACACACACACACACACACACACACACACACACACACACACACACACTTTTTTTGAAACTGTTAAGGTTAATTTCTATCAAATTTCATACATTGTTTAACTATTTTCTAAAAGCATTTCTCCAGAATATTTTTTCATTCATGACACAAAACTTACAACTGTTTGAATCATGTTCATCCTGTTCTGTCTCATCATCTCTGTAAATTCCTTGACATCAACAAAACCAGTTTCTTGTCCATTTTCATACAATGCATCGAGTGCTATGTAAGTACCAGTTCTACCAATACCTGCACTGTTATATATATTACAGATTATATGTATCATTTATTTCATACTTGAAGAAATATATAAAGAATATGAGGTGAAAACAAAACAGAACATTGTGAAACGCAGCTGTTTTTCTAAGTGTGAATACCACAACGTGTTAATCAGAAGTCGTCGTCAATCCAAGGACAAACAATGCAATGGACAAAAGAAAACGGACATAATGACAAACAATGATCTACAAAACACTACACAGAAACCAAAAGATCAAACATCTGTTATATATATTACACGTTATACGTATCATTTATTTCATACATCAGCAGAGTAGTATAAGAAAGAAACATTATAATTCATACAACGAATCTACAATGGAAATTTGCTATTAATAGTCAATGTATGTTTTATGGATTGGTTTATGGTGTTTAACTCCACTTTCAACAATATTTCAGCCATATCGTGGCAGTCACTTTTATTAGTGGAGGGAACCGGAGTACCCGGTGAAAACCACCTACCTGTCACAAATCACTGACAAACTTTATCACATAATGTTGTATCGAGTACACATCACCTAAGTGGGGTTCGAACTCACAACGTTAGTGGTGATATGTAATTTGTATGTTCAAGATAAAGATTACCTACATTGCTTTGTTTCGTGTTCCTGTTTGAAAGAATTTTGGTTGAAAATACAACAGATATGGAAAAAAACTAATATAGAAAAATGTTGTCACTTTGAAATATATTGTTTTTTTTAAGGTAAAGATTTTTTTGATTTCACCTATTCCTTAAAACAATTTTATATTTTCATATGCAAATCGTATTATGTATCTGACCAAAAGACTAAACAAGTAAGCATATTTGTAAGAAAATGTATTACTAGAATAAGTCAGGTTCAAACTACAAGACAGTAAACTGTTATCAAGCATAAAGAAAAATATCCATACATACTATGCTTTATGATATGTTATTAAAGACAGGTCATCGAGTAGGAAGCAAAAATGAAGTAAAATATTCTTACCTACAGTGAACCACTAATGGTTCCCGTAGCTTACACGGTGTTGAACTGACTTTTCTATGAAATTTCACTAAATTTGCTTTGTCTGGTACACCATGATCTGGCCATTCTGTGAAATGAAAGTGATGGACCAGTCTTTTTGTTTGAATCTAAATTAAGAAAAATATCATTGAGTATACAAAACAACACACACAAGCGAAGACATCAATATTTTTAATTCAATAATACAGATAGTATATATGCACATTGGAAAAGAAATCGTTGATGACAACACTTCAACAAAGATGTTGGTACGATATTCACACGTCAATTTGTAACCAATCTTTTTGATGGTTCTAAATTATACAAAAACACACACATGATTGCTAATATTTATTCATAAAAAAATGGCTTCAAAGGCCGGAAAAGGCGAAGATAAATTATATACAAATGTCTCGTGCTAAGATGGAGAAAAATGAAATTGCATGTTTGTAAGTCCTTTGCTGAACCGAGCATGTGTTGGGTCATTTACAGCAGACGTGAATCACTTGGGTAGAATTATGTGTATATATCCCATTTAATTCACAAAATAAAGTGATTTCGGGAATACTAGCATTTTTACACATATCATGTAAACTTTTACACGAGCATGAACTTTTATGGTATGTTTAAAAAGAATTTATATCATCATTCGTTCGTAAACCAACAAAGCATGTACAGCAAATGTGGAGAGATATCAACTTCTTTTCTTTTGATACCGAACAAATGTAGAAAGTATGGCATGTTTCCGGTTTGTGCAGTTGCACGCGCACTTTTTTTGGCGTCTGTGTGACTTTTTGTTAAATCTCCGTAGATTTCTTAAAACGACGTACAATGATTAACTTTGAAGAATGAATACCTGGCCGATTTTGATGATCATCTAAGTTTAAAGCATGAACTAAATTAGTTTTTAAGTGTTGTGTTGTCTTGTTTTAGTTCCTTCGTTCTGTGTCTTGTGTCCATTCTTGTTTATGTCTCTTGATTGTTCATTCTTCATTGCACCTTAGATTTTCTCTACGATTTGGCTACGACGCCCACTCTCGTCAAAACTGTAAGTACTATCATATAGTAGAGAATAGTTAGTGTATCCAGTCTGGAAGGGCATGTAAATGAAAACATTATACTTACTGTTTTATTTATAATTTCTATGCATCGATCAATATAAATTGTATGTTTGTTCTCTAAAGTCATATTCAGTGTGAAGTTTGTTAATTCTAACGGTGATGTCGTGGTTTGTGGCCAATATTGTTCACACTTTATCTATAAATACAAATATATTCATATGTTAAATTACTCGAAATTGTCGTTCGCCATTCATCGCATTTCTTAATTGTCATTACGTTTGATATATTGATAGAGGAAGCGGAGCAGTCAAAGAAATGTCACCGACTGGATCGCACCTGTTATATACGTATATGTAATCCGAATTAGCATGCTATCTCGGGCACAACTCCTCGGAAACACAATTACATTAATATTTGTGAGAAGAGTTTAAAGACAACTAAGGGTAATCATAATTGGTTAATCGAAGAAAAACAGACAACAAAATGGTCAAAAGAAAAAAGACAAACAGCGACTTAAAAAAACATACACATAAAACTAAAGATCGAGTAGATGTTAAAATAAATATGTTGATATGATATCTAGACAATATAATATGTACAGCTTTGGAATATATAAAAATTCGTTTCTACGAATATTTCTGTCTAGTTTACCAGCGTGTGCAAATGCATTTTTATGTATTCCGACAATGCACGTATATTGTGTTTATCCTTCAATATCAAAACACAAAAACAAACTGCCAAACTCTACAAAAAAGACCAGATATAATGTCGTTCTAATCGTTTTTGATGGTGTTCCATGTGATGTCAGCGTTTATACTGTTATCGTTTCTTACCGTTGCACAGTACGAATCGGGTACCAGAAAAATAATATATCTTGGTTTATGATGACAATATTCATGTATAGCAAAAAGCTATATCTTGGTTTATGATGACACTATGCATGTATAGCAAAAAACTATATCTTGGTTTATGATAACACTATTCATGTATAGCAAAACATTATCTAGTCAATGTAATTTGACTGCTCGAATTGAACCAGGGCAGGATAATTGCTTTAGTATGGTGCCATCAGTATTGATAACCAGGGCAGGATAATTGCTTTAGTATGGTGCCATCAATATTGGTAACGAGAAATAGTTTATACACAGTAAAACATTACATATGCACAATATTGTATAATCTACATTATAATTGTCTCCAGTCAAGAACACAGAGCTAATGATAGGCACAGAACATATCAGATACATTAGTATAAAAACAACAGGGCATTGATTCGCGTATTTGATTCGGCCTATGTATTGCAGAAGATGATCATGTAGAGGGAGAGATTGATGGTATACTCGTAATGGATCAATTAGGCTATGCATTATGACCCGTTCTTCCCACCATCTTTATACAATTAGCATTATTATTGATATATTATTGAGAAAAAAAAACGTTTTAAGAGTGAAGTAAACAACTTCATCAATATCAACAAAACGAATAATTACATTTCAGCTCAAATCAATGAATACAAAAAATTATGACGTATTCCTATGGAAACCCGGGCCATGAATTGAGACAGGCAAACAATATGGCACTGTTAAACAGGTAAATGATAAACCAACCCTCTTCATTTTTATTCATTGGATCTCAAACAGCAATGCACACATAAACAAACACCTTAGCTTCCACTCACAATGACTACACAATATTTGCCTAATGGGATCCCTGGGGTTGTTGTTGTCTTTGTTTATATTTCGCAATGTGATGTCGGTCACAATCATGACAGTAGTTGTAAGATTTCTTTATCCGTATGTTATTTGTTTGTTGATAATCTCTCGTCAGGGAAGTGAATTACTATACGCCAAATGACATCAAAACAACAAAGATGCCTACTGGTCGGGGAGTAGTTCTCGCCAAGAAGCAATTCTCGCCAACTGTCTCATTTAGCGCGATCGCTCGTGAATTTTCGTCTGATTTTTTCACCATCATTAAAGAACGTCGTACCAATCCTTCGTATTAATTTTTATCGAATTGCATTGTGAAATATCGTTAAAATCGGATAAAAACTCTACTGCACCCCACATGCTGTCATAACATCAACAGGGGGTCACGTGTGTTGGTACTCTTAAAATAGAAAAACACATGGTATGATCATCGGAGAATCTAGTGACACCATATTTCCAATATATCTCTACAAATCTTTAAGATCTTTCTAAAAAGTGTCACACTTTGCCTTATTACTCATCCCTACAATCCAAAATACTCACGGTTGCAGAATAAAAATAGATTCCATGTGGATTCAAATGGCCGCCTGCGCATGCACTGTTTACGTCATCAATTACCTTGACCGCTAATTTATACATGCATATGGATCCTATATTATCACATTGGGCATAAAACATGGACAAAATATTAAAATTAATTCTAGAAAAACTGGAATTATTACTTTTCATCAATAAAATGAAAATTATCAGGTAAACCACTGTTGAAAAGGATGTATTTTACGGAATGGCGGAGCGGCGTGGGGATGGCATGAGAGCCTTTAAAACAGCGATGAATAATTATTAGAGTATTCTACAAACTAACGCAAAAACCTGTTAACTTTTTAAGAAAGGGTTTTAATTTTCTAAAATGTCGTTTTTCTTTCCTTTTGATGCTTTAGATTCACAAAAACAATATTTCTGAAAGTTGGCGAGAATTGCTTCTGTTGCGGTCATTTTCTGTTAAAAAACGCAACATCGTAATAATGGATCCCCGATCAGCGTGCGCTCTCCTTTATGAAAATCCATTTCGTAGGTAAATCATTATGGTTCATGCAAAATAATAATGGGGTGAAACAAAGGTTTCAAGACTGTTTCTTGAAAATATTGGATAAAAAACGTTAAAAATGGCGAGAACTACTCCCCGACCAGTAGATGTAGAGTTTATCAACAGAAGCAACTAGTACAGCACATACTCATTTTAGTGTATGAATTATACTCATTATTGAGGAACCTACTGTGACTGTAAAATGTAGAACAGCAATAAAAGTGTTGTTCCTTTACTTTAGTTTCTGTCTGACAATAAAAGTGTTGTTCCTTTACTTTACTTTCTGTCTGACATATGGCATTTTACTCACATTCAGATAACACTTGCATGTCTGAACCATTTCATTAAGAACGGGAATTTGAGATAATAAAACTAGATTAATTCCGCCACTTTTTATTGCACTGTCTGTTACAAACCAGAAAAGTGAGCGGTCATTTGTGGTATTGATTTTCTTTTCATTTTATTCTTATTACTAAACAAAAAATAATAAACATGCACAGATTAGCTTACCTTCAAAAGACCGCATACTATCACAATAATGAGCAATATAAGTATGTGCAGTACAATACTAGTCAGTGAATGATAGTAATTAGTTGATGTTCAGCTGACAAGGTAAAATTTGTTCGTTAAACACCATTACTATTGAGACAAAAACTGTGGTATGTATATAAACGCATTGTACTGAGATAAAGTAATAAATATTGCTATAATTACCTTCACTCCTTCGGTTAGTTTTGTAACCATTACAATTTTACCGACATTTTCTTGCCAAATCATCTGCCAAAAATCATTCAACGTTATCTTCTTTGGTCCTGGAATACAAAGCATACAAATATCGTTATATATGTATTGCCCTTGGAGATCCAATTATCTAGAGATTGGGATATCTCTCTATCCGATTTAACCACGAAACATATGTGTGTCTGTCGCTAGCCAGATCTGGATTTCTACCGCCATATGTCATGGTCTTTTATATGTTCAATACGTTTAGGTGAGAGGTGATTGTCCGTTTTGTTGATATTGATGGAATTGTTGACCATCACTGCTTACACTCTCTTTACATAAAATACAATTTTTTTTTTACAATAATCGTTCTACTCAATCGAAATTAATTATGAAACAACAAAAGTTATTCTTTATTTTAATTTCCTTGGTTGTGTCACTTCTAGATGTGTAAATAAATCAAGATCTATTTTTAAAAATTTCAAATATGTGATTTTATTAATTTATTTTTGAGAATACTACATTTTTAATATTCATACCTTGAGTAGCTATATACGCTCTGTCATGGCTGTAACTCTGAAATGTAGTGTGTTAAGAAATTACTTCACTTCCTCGTCAGAAATCATACTAACAGCAAAAATATTCAATATAAACAATTCATCCCAAAACATAGACACAATGTTACCGATTTACTGTTTAGACATTTGTAAATACAAATATAAGATAACCTGTTCATCATAATTTTAAAATCCCCTTCTAAGCCATACACTATTTACTCCATTGTATACTATGTGATACAATATTTGCATTAAACCTACATACGAATTACGCATGTGACATATATAACTAGCGAGAAAAGTGAACGGTCATGTATTATGGGTACCGATGTTGCCTGCTTCTACTATTTTGGATTTTGGAACTTTTCCGACAGTGTGGTACTTTTTGTTATTCGTTTTATATACATTTGCATAATGATAATTCCATGTTGCTTACCACGACATTATTTGGTCACTGTATTATAATTACTTGTTAATATTTCTAACAACACAAGCATTCATACCTTTATATAATTGGCATTTACATAGTCTGTGATACTGGCTTCTGTTAACTTAACCCTTGAATGGTCATCTAAATATTAAAACATATAAAACCTCACATGAACAGTATGTCAAGACTCGATAAATCAGGATTTTGCTGGTTTTGAATCTTAATGATATATTTGAGTTTAAAATGGGCGATCGAAATGTTTCAATAATAATAATATGTTTATATGAACACAAAACGTGTCACCAACTCAAGCTTTTTACTGTGTTGGGCATAGTATGTTGCTGTCAAGAGTGTGCAATATTTCATTAGACTAAATCTACATTGATATTGGACCTGCATTGGCAAGAATTCCACCATATCGTGGCGTTAAGAAGTAACAAAAAAGTGACTATTACAAATGAGTATTGATATATTTATTGTCATATTCTTTACATAGATAATATGTTAATATTTATCATATGTTTAACTTATATAATATATCTTACATGGAAATGTAGTCAGATAACGATTCTTTTGCTTGTTTTCTTCCTTTGTTCCCTCCGTGTGTGGATATTGTAATCCTACTGGTAACATCTGTAATAATACATTGATTGCTATTTAACACCAACTTAAAAGAAAAACTTAACGGAATTTCAGCTGGTTTCCTTGCTAGCTCAAGATTACAAATAATAAATTATGTAGATAATAAGGTACTGGAATGCAAGGGCCTAGTGTAACAGGTAAATGAGGGGATAGAACAGTGTGCTTGCAACTGACAAGTGAAGACCACTGCACTTCATCTTATACGTTAAGTAGTAACATGGAATTCTCCGATCCCGAAGCACTCGTTTATGTCCCGTTTTAAGGGCGAGTTATGTACTTGATTCTAATCAGTGGATACTCCTTACGAAGTGGTTGTAACGCCCAAGTAGACTTTATTTCTACATACCAGTGGCTTACCTTATACACTGTAGCAATACATCTACTAGCAATACAACTATTCCAAATATTGTAAATGTATCATACTAGATAATAATAGTTTTCTGGTACTCACATGTGGACAATATCTGCATGACAACATCATTTCGGTATGAGGGAGGTTTTGGCCTATACAATCATCTTAACACCGAGAAATTTGTATGAAAGTTTCTGTTAAGCTACGGGAGTGAGTAGTTGTGTATATTTGGGCTATCGATTGTTCCTCAGATTTTACGATTTTCCTATTAGATTATGGAAATGTGATTTGTTGTTTTTTTCCTTTTTATTGTATTCTCATATTACCTTGCAATAAAACAATAACCATACATACAAAGATTAAGATATCAACATGAACAATATTTGTTCTGTATCAAGAACTTCTTGAAATTAAAAAACAAATAGTTGAGAATATTTAATATTATTTTTTTATTTGTTGAGTATTAAATATTTATAAGTATATTAAAACAACACGTCAGTAAGCTGATTGTGCAATAGTGCTTCACGTTACTTGCCTAAAATATAAATTTGAGCATAATTATTAATATTTTAGCACTAGTTATTGACATCAACAAAATAACATTTTCCGGAAGCATTGGCCGATCTTAGCACTTATACTATATATGGAGTATCAGAGTTTTGGAAAATCCTACTAGACTAGACAACTCACGAAGGGTAGAATCGAATGCAAATTATGAGCCCTAAATGATCCCAAAAATATTTTGTTATTTGCTTTAAGATGGTCAATGAATTACATTTACTGTAAAGGGAGGCAATAATAAAGGATTCTTACAGAAAATTCTTCTTTAAAATCTGTACTTTTCTTTTTCATTTCTACAACCAAGGCCAGATCGTTCACTGCGATACGATACTTTGAAATCTTCTCACTCAATTCTGTGTTAGAATACATATTATCACACTCCTTTGCGTCATTGACGTATAAGTCTTCTTTCTGACCGACGTGTTCAATGTTTATAGTCATTATATCTGTAGATGAAGTAGGGTTTGTATCATTAGTCCATAGGTCTCCTTTCACTACATTATCATATTGTGGTCCGCCATATCTATTGTTGACACGACCTAATGATACAAATGAGAAATATGTAAACATAAATGATTTTTAATATTATGTTTAATTTTATATACAACCATTTGACTGGTTCGAACCCATATCGGGTCAATCAAAAGACTATGAAAACATATATATCCAATTTAGTGTGCATGACACATTTGTTGGAAAACAAACTTTCATCAGATATACCAAATGTTAAAAGAGATTGCAAGGCCAAATTGATTTAACAGTCTATTGGGAGCAAGAGTATCAACTGGCCTAAACAGAGTGACACCAATAGGATAAGGTTACCTGTGACTGGGGGGATGAACTGTATTTTTAATAACATATGCATTATTTTGGGACTGTAAATTTCAATTATAATTATATCTTATAAACCATATCAGTCCGGAAGTAATCACTATTGAACGGATGATACACCCAGGGATTATTATCATACAATCAGAGGTATCATCCTAGTTATATTCATTTAATCGTAAACATTTAATTTAGTGCGTACATTACGTCTCTGAAATAACCTTCATCAGGTGAACTCAAGGTCAAAAAGATTAGAAAGTCAAATAATTCAGAAGTTCGTGGGCACAAGAATATCAAAGGGTCTACAAACGATAGCCAAACTTGGCTAAGGTTACCTATGATATACAGTTGTATTTGGTGCCTCTCGTCTAAATTTGTTCTCGTCTTGATACATGTATAGCTGAAATAGTGTTCGCTAAACGGCAATCACTTCCAATAAAATTAAAGGAATGAGCTATTAAGAAAATTATATAATTAGCATTGTCTCTCTGTACAAAGGATATGAAGATAGTAAAGGACAAAATGCAATGGCCAAAAGAAGAAAAAAGACAAAAACGGCCGACAAACACTAGACATAAAAAGAACGATTAGAAAACAGAAACCACACCACAACTGGGGATGAACTCAGGTGCTCCGGAAGGATGGAAAGTTCCCGCTTCTCTAGTTATACCTATAGGTTTCTCTTGTTACAATATGGTGATAAATAATGAAATGTCGCTGGTTACTCGTTGCTTAATCTATTAGATAGTAAATAGGAAATACAATTAATATACATTAGATTTATACCTGAATGATATTTGACGCCCTTTGTTTTCTTAGTGTTCCTGTCATTTCTCTGTCTTCTCTTCCTACAATGCAAATTATATTCGTATGACGTATTACCCGGAAACATGTGAAATAAAGTCACTACCTGTTTAGATCAAATAGTCCAAATGACCATGTTGGGTCTTATTATTGCTTTGTGTTTGTTGTACTTCTAAATAAAAACTGCTGAACCATATGCACGTAACTTTCCAAAGTGGTGTTCTGGGTGGTCATCCAAATGGTTTATGGCTTTCATTCAAATCAGAAATCAATCATGGTAGCAAGCGGGCAATTCGGATTGACTGAAATTTAAATACTTCCCCGATACGTGTTATGGAATTTTTATTTGGTAACAAGGTTATTTATTGATCAAAACGTAAGATGGTAGTCTTCGTAAAACAAACGACTCGAATGAGGAAATTATGAAATATCTTGTTTTCGAAGACTACATGATGGGATGAATGAACCCAAGTTATACATTAATGATATTTGAATACTCTTTCATAAACTTTGTGCTGACAGAGCTTATAGTAAATTCTTATATTATCACCGACGCATCAAATAGTTGGGGGTACTGTGTAACCAATGAACCATTTAAAGCGAAAACTATAAATTTCGATTAAATAAAAGTTGTACAGTAATGTTCATTTACAAAATCTACCTTTTTCCTTTAAAGGAGATATTCGAAGAATAGGAACATAGGCAAACTTTTAATGTGTTGATATCTTCCGAAAAACTTTCCATAACTTACACACATATATTTAGAAGATATCCCAGATACCACAACTAACAAACATACCTTTATAAAATACCTCCAGTTATAACAATAAGCAAATATACCTGTAATGAATACCCCATCTCACACTTCTAGCACAACATAGAAAATACCTCCAGATACCACACCTAACAAAGATAACCGTAGAAGATACCTCAGCTATCACTACTAACAAACATTCATATAGTAACAAAGATAACCGTAGAAGATACACCAGCTGCCCAACGTAGAAGATACACCAGCTGCCAAAACGTAGAAGATACACCAGCCGCCAAACGTAGAAAATACACCAGCTGCCAAAACGTAGAAGATACACCAGCTGCCAAACGTAGAAGATACACCAGCTGCCAAAACGTAGAAGATACACCAGCTGCCAAAACATTAAAGATACACCAGCTGCCAAAACGTAGAAGATACACAGGCTGCCAAACGTAGAAAATACACCAGCTGCCAAAACGTAGAAGATACACCAGCTGCTAAACGTAGAAGATACACCAGCTGCCAAAACGTAGAAGATACACCAGCTGCCAAAACGTAGAAGATACACCATCTGCCAAAATGCAGAAGATACACCAGCTGCCAAAACCTAGAAGATACACCAGCTGCCAAAACGTAGAAGATACACCAGCTGCCAAAACGTAGAAGATACACCAGCTGCC
>MJUT01011572.1:138587-151119 GCA_002080005.1 Gigantidas platifrons
TTTTTTTTGCTTACAAATTTTATATTTTTGGTCAAAATAAAATAATTGGTGAGCACTTGACTTTATGAAAGCTAAGCAAATACACCAGTTGGCATGAATTATATTTATCTTGTTTATATTTATAGTATTGTGCCCGGTCCTTATGTATATCAAAGCATACTTCCTATTCCCGGGAGTTTGTTTACAATTACATTCTGCAAAACTTTAAAAACATAAACAGTAAGTTATTCCATAAAATGTCGACCAAAACATAAATATGTCGTGTGTAAATACTACAGCAACAATGAAAATCAAGTGTTGTGTATGCCATAAACATAAAAAAAGGCCAAACCACGAAAATAACTGAGAAACAAATAGAATATTTTCAAAGTCAAGGAAATTATGTTCTTGAAAGTGGAATTATTTGTAATCAATGTAGAGAAGTTTTTTGTGGTAATGGAAAAATCAAAGAAAAGGTGAAAAATGATCAGCATAAATCACCACCCTCAGATGCAACTTCTACATGTATTACACTTCCAATCGTTACTGTTGGTAAAACTACGAGAATCTGTGCCGTATGCAGAACAACTGAAGGTCCGTTTGTAGCTATACCTGAAAAGGCCAGAATGTCTATATTTATTAAACAAGGTCTGATTGTACCAGTTGGTGTCCGGTGTTGTCCATACTAAGAATATATGACTTCAGTTGTCGGCCGGTGCATATATTGTGTCGATCTAATAACAATAGCGTGTCGTGACGCTGTAAATTCCTTTTGGTTGCGACTCCATAACAAAACTTAACCTAACAAATAATTCGTTTTGATTCAGGACAAATGACAGTGTACACACCGTTTGATCATCTGTAAAAAAAACCCACATGGACTTAAGCTTCGCTTCATACGATTTTTTGTTGATGAGAACAGTCTACAAATATTCACATGTCTCTCATTCAGAACCATGGCATGGGTTATTCGCTAGATATTGCCAAATGTTCACGAAATATATATATTTGGTAAGCACATGAATTTTGAATAATTTCAAACTTTCATATGAAGAATAAATATTGTTTTATGTCTGATCTTATTTGATATATTATATCGCCATGTGAGCCTTATGTTTCTCTGTTCTTAATGACGATAGCTAAACATGCCAATCTTGTTCAGAAATAGCGTAAAAATTGCTGTCGTTAATAGACAATATATGAAAAATTATTTAACGAAGACAACAATAGTTGTGGCCTTACAGCTGGGGGGATACCTGTTCACAGGTAAAATTCATGACGTTTGTATCTCTTTAAAAAGCATCCGATGATTTAAAAATAACACAAGAAATCGATTTTGACAAGTGAAATGAAACAGCGGTAAAAAGGCCCAGGCTATTTCGTATTACAGATGTATAACATTCCAGCAGGTTGAGGCATGAGTTATCTGTAAAATAGCAGCAGGTACCCTAGTCGGATAGATGATCCAGTAAAAGAATCGATTCGAAAAAAACTGACGTAAAAGTAATACAAAGCAACAAGATAATAACACCAAATTGTGCTTGAATTTTGATTTATAAATGCTTTGTTGGTAGGTACTATTTATCTTACAAACTATAAAATACCTTGTTCACACTTTGAACCCAAATAACCTGGTTTACACTCGTCTTTAATCTTGCATAAACCTTCAACATTGTCACATGTCTCAGACAAACAGTTGTTACATGAGGTTTTACAGTTCAGGCCATATGTTCCTTTCCCACAGGCTGAAGAAATAAAGGTAAATGTAGAATAAAGGAAGACCACGATGGAACATTTATATGTTCTTACTCATTAATACTGAGCTCTTAGAAGAGTAGGAGTAAATATCAATTATATATTATCTTGTTTTAACGATCGGGTCGTTTCCGCGATCTTCTGCATTCGTGGCTCGCGCTAACCATTACGTTACTGTGGAGGGTTTCAATATAAGACGACAACGACTTTCGGTTATGACAAAGCAAGGACAATGAATAAAATTCGTGAATAATAGCCAGTATCATATTTTACAAGTCTTATATAGAGAACATTAATATCGGTAGCAAAAACATGGAAGTAGAAATGCAGGATCAGTGAAGATGTTAATCCTTTATGATTACTTTGTCAGTTTTCAGCAATTGTATATAACAACAATTGTAGCGTCTGTTTCTTAAAAGAACCAGCACGATTAATTATTTGCAGATTTTAAGATATATTTGTGTTGATGTTCAAGCCCATTTAAAATTACGTTTATAAAGCACAAAGTTCAATATGATAGATGGAATGTTTTGATTATACTTTCAGAACATGTGCGTGGTTTCCATCCAGAATCACAATCCCCATTTGGACACTGTCCGTTCACGTTGTCAATATTTTGATAAACGTTTAAATTTAATTAATGTGTATCTTTGTTTTCTGGGAGATATATTTTAAGTGCTAACGAGGTACATTTTATTTGTTTGTAGTCTATTAATTCCAAATATATATTTTTGTGGTATGTCTTGTATAGAAAACAAGACATTAATATATTGCATACAAAATTTAATACCTTGATTACATTTGTCACTCTTCCACCCAGATGTACAGCCGTTTTTACAGACACCAGTTACTGGGAAACAAGTTTGCCATTTACAATTACTGCATGTATCGTTACAGTTGAAACCATATTGTCCCCGAGAACATGCTAAAAATAATCCACATTTATTATAGAAAGAACGAATATTATTGATAAACGAGGATATAATAGACTGGGTCTGAAACTATTGTCTTCCAGTGGACCATCAATAACTCACAGCAAACGTTTGATATTTAGTAACTGTTAGAAGTTGAACTGCAAGGATCGTGATTTTCTTCATACACTCTGAGCTCAACTACGTCTCGTCCTAATGGTGTACATGTATATTATATTCCCTCACAACCTACACATGCCCCTTTTGGAAAAAATTATAGGTTCGTTTAAAGCATTCTTGACATTAACCGTTAACTGCAAAACAAGATTTGGAGTTTTCAAATACAGAATGTTTCTTACGGTTTATTCCATATATCAACGACTGTATGAGAGGACACACAAATGATTATAACAAGCAATGAATTATAGATATAAAATAGTGTTAACCATGCGCACATTGACAAGTATATTCTCTTAATTACTGGATACACTGATAAATATGAAGCAAATGTTTATACCACTGCTCACGATTACTCACTGAAGCGGTTTTCATGATAAAAAGACCACTAATTTAGGATATTGCAAAAGCAGAGACAATGAATAATATTGATGAGTAATGGGGAGTATCACATCATACAAATCTTATATCAAGTAATATCGGCAACAACAACATTGGGACACAAGCAGGGTCAGTGGACTTAAGTCGAGTAATGTAGGTTATGTCGAGTAATGTACAGTTATGTCATTTTGTGCAACATCACTGTATAGAGAAAGTCATATCTGAAACAAAACATGGGAAGTGCAAAAGCAGGGTCAGTAAAGATATTAATTGTGCATGTCTTTATCAGTTTTTCATTAATCTTTTTGTGAACAACTATAAAACTGTTAATGTAGCGTCTATCACTTAAGAGATCAGAATGATTGATGTTTTTTTCTGATTTCTAGGTAGATTTTTGTTGATGTTTTCTTTCATTTACAATCTTGCTTGTTTAACATAGCATCTAATATAATACAAGAAATTTTGATTTTACTTTCAGAACATGTGCCTGGTTTCCATCCAGAATCACAATCCCTTCGTGGACACTGTCCGTTGACGTTGTTACATCTGGATCCATTTAAGCAATAACATCTACTCTTGCACTCTTCACCAAAAGTACCTTGATTGCACTCTGCAATTATAAAGCATAGCAATAATGAAAGAAGAAGATTTGTGAATGACAATAATAAATGTAACTAGTCAATTCAAAATAAAACAATCAGTGTCGACTCTGAAGATATCGAAAACCTTAGATGCCCACACAAATGACGACCACTTGTTTTATAAAATATCTTGAGGTTTGAGGTGGTTATCTTATGTTATTGATAATAGTGGAATCGTTCACCATCCCTATTCAAAGCCCCTTTTCATAATTATTGTACATCCCCTTATATTCTTTACTTTGATAAAGGTTTAAATATAAATAACATGTATTTGTATTCTGGTGGATATATTCTAAGTATTCACGATGTACGTTTTAATTGTTTGTAGCATATTAATTCCTAATATCTATATTTTATGTGGTATTTCTTGCATAGAAAATAAGACAATACGATGCTGTATACATTATGATATACCTTGATTACATTTGCCACCTTTCCAGCCAGGTCTACAACCGTGCTGACACACACCAGTTACTGGGGAACAATTATCCAGTTTACAATTATTGCATGTATCCCTACAGTTTCGTCCATATTTCCCTTGAGAACATGCTAAAATAATCAACATTTGTTTATAGATACCACGAAAATCATTGATGGATAAAAGATAATATAATGGACAGGGTAGAACACTATTGTCTTCCAACGGATCATCAACAATGCATAGCAAACGTTTGTTGATTACGAGCTGCTGGAAGTAAAACTGTAAGGATCGTGGTCACCTTCCTACACTCAACTACATCTCGTACTAATTGTTTCAAGCATTTATAGATGACGCACAATCAATACACAGCCTTTTAGAAGTGCTCTAGCTTCTATTAAAACTGTCTTAACACTACCCATTAACTAGGAAACACGATTCCATGCGCTAACATTCTAAGACCCAAGCTAACAATATCTAGCAAATGTATTATTGATGAAAAATAGTGTTAATTATCCACACATTGACAAGAATGTTCTCTTAATTACTGGATTCACTCATAAACAAGAAATACAAGTCTATGCCACTGATAACCAATACGGACTGAGGTGGTTTTCATAGTAGAAAACCACTTATTGAGTAAATGACAAAATCAGGGAAAATGAATAATATCCAGTATCAGAATAAACAAGTTTTACATAGAAAGTAATATAGGCAATAACATCATGGGGAGAATAAAAGAAGGGTCAGTGGACTTAAGTCGAGTAATGTAGGTTATGCATAGTAATGCACAGTTATGCCATTTTGTGCGACATCCCTATGTAAAGAAAATTATACCTGCAACAACATGGAAAATAAGGGTAATAACAAAATTACCGAATTCCGAACAATCTTCCAAAGGGAAAATGAAAACTCATAAGTATATAAATAGACAAAATCAGTCAACAACCGGAAAACTGGGAAAACCGAAATGACCCTTGCTTGGTACAGGCATTTCCAAAGAAATGGTGGGTTGAATCAGATTTTACGGCGCCAAACCTCCTGCTTTCATTACGGTTCAAAAGCATGGTCAATGAAGATATTAATGTGTATGTCTTTATCAGTTTTTAATTGATCTTTTTGTGAACAACTATAAAACTGTAAATATAGCGTCTGTCACTTAAGAGAACATTCAACACAATGATGGATGTTTTCCTGATTTCTAGGTAGATGTTTGTTCATGTTCACTTCCATTTAAAATCTTGCTTGTTTAGTATTAAATCTAATCTATACAAGAAATATATTGATTTTACCTTCAGAACATGTGCCTGGTTTCCATCCAGAATCACAATCCCCACCTGGACACCGTCCATTCACTTTATTACAACTGGCTTTATCTAAACAGTGACAACTACTCTTGCACTCTGCACCAAAGGTACCTTGAAAGCACTCTGCATTTATAAAGCATAGCAATAATAAAAGAGAGAGATATGTGAATGACAATAATAAATGTAACTAGTCAATTCAAAATAACACAATCAGTATCGACTCTGAAAATATCAAAAATATTAGATGCCCACACAAATAATGACTACTTTTTTTAATAAAATATCTTGAGGTTTTAGGTGGTTATCTTATGTTATTGATATTAGTGGAATCGTTCACCATCCCTATTCAAAGCCCCTTTTCATAATTATTGCACATCCCCTTATATTCATTACTTTGATAAAGGTTTAAATATAAATAACATGTATTTGTATTCTGGTGGATATATTCTAAGTATTCACGATGTACGTTTTAATTGTTTGTAGCATATTAATTCCTAATATCTATATTGTATGTGGTATTTCTTGCATAGAAAATAAGACAATAAGATGCTGTATACATTATGATATACCTTGATTACATTTGTCACCTTTCCAGCCAGGTCTACAACCGTGCTGACACACACCAGTTACTGGGGAACAATTGTCCAGTTTACAATTATTGCATGTATCCCTACAGTTTCGTCCATATTTCCCTTGAGAACATGCTAAAATAATCAACATTTGTTTATAGATACCACGAAAATCATTGATGGATAAACGATAATATAATGGACAGGGTAGGACACTATTGTCTTCCAACGGATCATCAACAATGCATAGCAAACGTTTGTTGATTACGAGCTGCTGGAAGTAAAACTGTAAGGATCGTGGTCATCTTCCTACACTCAACTACATCTCGTACTAATTGTTTCCAACCATTTAATGATGACGCACAATCAATACACAGCCTTTTAGAAGTGCTCTAGCTTCTATTAAAACTGTCTTAACACTACCCATTAACTAGGAAACACGATTCCATGCGCTAACATTCTAAGACCCAAGCTAACAATATCTAGCAAATGTATTATTGATGAAAAATAGTGTTAATTATCCACACATTGACAAGAATGTTCTCTTAATTACTGGATTCACTCATAAACAAGAAGTACAAGTCTATGCCACTGATAACCAATACGGACTGAGGTGGTTTTCATAGTAGAAAACCACTTATTGAGTAAATGACAAAATCAGGGACAATGAATAATATCCAGTATCAGAATATACAAGTTTTACATAGAAAGTAATATAGGCAACAGCATCATGAGGAGAATAAAAGAAGGGTCAGTGGACTTAAGTCGAGTAATGTAGGTTATGCATAGTAATGTACAGTTATGCCATTTTGTGCAACATCCCTATGTAAAGAAAATGATACCTGCAACAACATGGAAAATAAGGGTAATAACAAAATTACCGAACTCCGAACAATCTTCCAAAGGGAAAATGAAAACTCATAAATATATGAATAGACAAAATCAGTCAACAACCGGAAAACTGTGAAAACCGAAATGACCCTTGCTTGGTACAGGCATTTCCAAAGAAATGGTGGGTTGAATAAGATTTTACGGCGCCAAACCTCCTGCTTTCACTACGGTTCAAAAGCATGGTCAATGAAGATATTAATGTGTATGTCTTTATCAGATTTTCATTAATCTTTTTGTGAACAACTATAAAACTGTAAATATAGCGTCTGTCACTTAAGATAACATTCAACACAATGATGGATGTTTTCATGATTTCTAGGTAGATGTTGTTCATGTTCACTTCCATTTAAAATCTTGCTTGTTTAGTATTAAATCTAATATAATACAAGAAATATATTGATTTTACCTTCAGAACATGTGCCTGGTTTCCATCCAGAATCACAATCCCCACGTGGACACCGTCCATTCACTTTATTACAACTGGCTTTATCTAAACAGTGACAACTACTCTTGCACTCTGCACCAAATGTACCTTGAATGCACTCTGCATTTATAAAGCATAGCAATAATAAAAGAGAGAGATATGTGAATGACAATAATAAATGTAACTAGTCAATTCAAAATAACACAATCAGTATCGACTCTGAAAATATCAAAAATATTATATGCCCACACAAATAATGGCTACTCTTTTTTATAAACTATTTTGAGGTTTTAGGTGGTTATCTTATGTTATTGATATTAGTGGAATAGTTCATCATCCCCATTCAAAGCCCCTTTTCATAAGTATTGCACATCCCCTTATATTCATTACTTTGATAAAGGTTTAAATATCAATAACATGTATTTGTATTCTGGTGGATATATTCTAAGTGCTAACGATGTACGTTTTATTTGTTAATTCCTAATATCTATATTTGTTGTGGTATCTCGTGGATAGAAAATAAAACATTCATATATTGTATACATTATTCAATACCTTGATTGCATTTGTAGCCCTTCCATCCAGGTGTACAGCCTTCGTTACATACACCAGTTACTGGGTTACACATTTGATGTTTACAATTACTGCATGTATCCCAACAGTTGCGTCCATAATTTCCCCGAGAACATGCTAAAAATAATCAACATTTATTTAGAAAAAGCACGAACGTTATTGATAAACGAGGAAATAATTGACTGGGTAGGAAACTATTGTCTTCCAATGGACCATCCACAACTCACAGCAAACGTTTGATATTTAGTAACTGTTGAAAGTTGAACTGCAAGGATCGTGGCTTTCTTCATACACTCTGAACTCAACTACGTCTCGTCCTAATGGTGTACATGTATGTTATTATCCCTCACAACCAACACACGCCCTTTCGGAAATGCTCTAGCTTCGTTTATGACTTTTTTACCTTTACCATTAGCTGGGAAACACTATTTTAAGTTTTCCAATACAGCATGTTTCCTACAGTTTATTCAATATATCCACGATAGGATGATTGATTCCCCCCTAATTTTAGGCAGAGCTTTGTTCATGCTCACTTCCATTTAAAATCATGTTTATTAAACATAAACTCTAATATGATAGTAGAAGAAATACTTTGACTTTACTTTCAGAACATGTGATTGTTTTCCATCCAGCATCACAATCCCCACGTGGACACTGTCCGTTCACGTTGTTACATCTGACTCCATTTAAACAGTGACATCTACTCTTGCATTCTTCACCAAAGGTACCTTGACCGCACACTAATTAGAAAATATAGCAATAATAAAAAATAATATACTTGTGCATGAAAATAATAACAATAGCCATTTAATTCTAAATAACACGATCAGTGTAGACTCAGAAACTTTTAAAAACTATAAATGGCCACACAAAATGACGACCGCTTAAATTATCAAATATTTTGAGGTTTGAGGTAGTTGTTTGTGTTCTTGATATTGGTAGAATCGTTCATCATCATTGAATGATCAATATTTTGATAAACGTTTAAATTTAATTAATGTGTATCTTTGTTTTCTGGGAGATATATTGTAAGTGCTAACGATGTACGTGTTAATTGTTTGTAGTCTATTAATTCCTAATACACATTGTTGTGGTATTTCTTGAATAGAAAATAAGACATTAATATATTGCGTACAAAATTTAATACCTTGACTACATTTGTCACTCTTCCAGCCAGATGTACAGCCGTATTTACATACACCAGTTACTGGGAAACAAGTTTGCCATTTACAATTACTGCATGTATTCTTACAGTTGAAACCATATTGTCCCCGAGAACATGCTAAAAATAATCCACATTTATTATAGAAAGAACGAATAGTATTGATAAATGAGGATATAATAGACTGGGTCTGACACTATTGTCTTCTAGTGGACCATCAATAACTCACAGTAAGCGTTTGATACTTAGTTACTACCCCTCACAACCAACACACGCCCTTTTGGAAATGCTCTAGCTTCGCTTATGACTTTGTTACCTTTACCATTAGCTGGGAAACAATATTTTCAGTTTTCCAATACAGCATGTTTCATACAGTTTATTCAATATATCCACGAGAGGATGAGAAAACACAAAACATAATAATAGCAAGCAAATGTATTATTGGTGAAACATAGTGTCAATTATGCACACATTGACATGTATGTTCTCTCTAAATTACTGGATTAACAGATAAACATAAAGTACAAGTCAATACCAAAAATCAGCAATAAGAAGTCCACTAACTTAGGATATGACAAAATCAGGGACAATGAATAATAGATATGAGTAGTATCCAGTAACATATGATACAAGTAATATATAGAAAAAGCAATATCGGCAAAAAACATGGGGAGTATAAAAGCAGGGTTAGTGAAGATATTAATTTCGTATGATCTCTTCATCAGTTTTTAATTATCTTTTTTTGTACAACTACACAACTATCAATGTAGCTTCTGTCACTTAAGCAAACTGGTCATCAGCCTGATTTATTTTTCCTGAATTCAACTTTACCACTAGGAACCCTTGGTCCAGTTGATTCTAAGCAGAGACCGCCTATCAAGAAAAGCATGATCGGAACTACAAGAGAGCCGATGACCTTAACCATCATTTAAATATCAGATACTGCACAATGCCATCGTAAGACATGATAGTGAAACAATTGTCAATTTTGAACCAAAATATAACCGTCATCTGTACTCGAGTGAAAGAATACGTTTCAACAAGATGTTGATATCTTATGAAACACTTTTTGAAAGGGATGATTAGACGATTCTTGACTTAATACTTGAATTAGTTAAATAAAATATTACTTATTGGAAAAGGCGTGTGAATAATAACCAGTGTCACATTATACATGTCATATATAGGAAAAATAATATTGTAAAAAAAAAAAAAGAGTTCTACAAAAGAAGAATTAGTGAATATATTAATATTGTATGATTACCTTATCAGTTTGTAATAATCTTTTGTGAGTGTAAAACAATAAATGTAACGTATATCTCTTAAAAAAACAATTACGTTAGATTATGCAGTGATTTTAGATATATTAGTGTTCATGTTCAAGTCCATTCAACATTATGTATATTAATCATAAAGTCCAATTCCCTAGTAGAAATAACTTAAATATACTTTGAGAACATGTGCGTAGTTTCCATCCAGAATCACAATCCCCATTTGGACAGTGTCCGTTCACGTTATTACACCCGACTCCATTTACACAATGACATCTACTCTTGCACTCTGCACCAAAGGTACCTTGATTGCATTTTGCAATCATAAAGCATAGCAATAATGAAAAAGAGAGATTTGTGAATGACAATAATAAATGTAACTAGTCATTTCAAATTAACACAATCAGTGTCGACTCTGAAGATATCGAAAACATTAGATGTTCATGCACATGACCACCACTTATTTTATCAAGCACACAAAACAATATCACTGATAAACATTAATATAAATTATAAACTGCTGATACATATTAAACGCACATCTCTAAAACTGATACACATAGCACACAACTATTTACCATTTTTTCTTTTAATTNCGCTAGATATTGCCAAATGTTCACGAAATATATATATTTGGTAAGCACATGAATTTTGAATAATTTCAAACTTTCATATGAAGAATAAATATTGTTTTATGTCTGATCTTATTTGATATATTATATCGCCATGTGAGCCTTATGTTTCTCTGTTCTTAATGACGATAGCTAAACATGCCAATCTTGTTCAGAAATAGAGTAAACATTGCTGTCGTTAATAGACAATGTATGAACAATTATTTATCGAAGACAACAATAGTTGTGGCCTTACAGCTGGGGGAATACCTGTTCACAGGTAAAATTCATGACGTTTGTATCTCTTTAAATAGCATCCGATGATTTAAAAATAACACAAGTGAAATGAAACAGCGGTAAAGTTGCCCAGGCTATTTCGTATTACAGATGTATAACATTCCAGCAGGTTGAGGCATGAGTTATCTGTAAAATAGCAGCAGGTACCCTAGTCGGATAGATGATCCAGTAAAAGAATCGATTCGAAAAAAACTGACGTAAAAGTAATACAAAGCAACAAGATAATAACACCAAATTGTGCTTGAATTTTGATTTATAAATGCTTTGTTGGTAGGTACTATTTATCTTACAAACTATAAAATACCTTGTTCACACTTTGAACCCAAATAACCTGGTTTACACTCGTCTTTAATCTTGCATAAACCTTCAACATTGTCACATGTCTCAGACAAACAGTTGTTACATGAGGTGTTACAGTTCAGGCCATATGTTCCTTTCCCACAGGCTGAAGAAATAAAGGTAAATGTAGATTAAAGGAAGACCACGATGGAACATTTATATGTTCTTACTCATTAATACTGAGCTCTTAGCAGAGTAGGAGTAAATATCAATTATATATTATCTTGTTTTAATGATCGGGTCGTTTCCGCGATCTTCTGCATTCGTGGCTCGCGCTAACCATTACGTTACTGTGGAGGGTTTCAATATAAGACGACAACGACTTTCGGTTATGACAAAGCAAGGACAATGAATAAAATTCGTGAATAATAGCCAGTATCATATTATACAAGTCTTATATAGAGAACATTAATATCGGTAGCAAAAACATGGAAGTAGAAGTGCAGGGTCAGTGAAGATGTTAATCCTTTATTATTACTTTGTCAGTTTTCAGTAATTGTTTATAATAACAATTGTAGCGTCTGTTTCTTAAAAGGACCAGCACGATTAATTATTTGAAGATTTTAAGATATATTTGTGCTGATGTTCAAGCACATTTAAAATTACGTTTATAAAGCACAAAGTTCAATATGATAGATGGAATATTTTGATTATACTTTCAGAACATGTGCGTGGTTTCCATCCAGAATCACAATCCCCATTTGGACACTGTCCGTTCACGTTGTTACATCTGGCTCTATTTAAACAGTGACATATACTCCTACATCCTTCACCAAAGGAACCTTTATCGCACACTGTAATTAAAAAGTATAGCAATAATGAAAAA
>MJUT01011580.1:15577-66242 GCA_002080005.1 Gigantidas platifrons
CTGAATAAACCTGTCTTAACAGAACTCTGAATAAACCTGTCTTAACAGAACTCTGAATAAGCCTGTCTTGACAGAACCCTGAATAAACATGTCTTAACAGAACTCTGAATAAACCTGTCTTAACAGAACCTTGAATAAACCTGTCTTAACAGAACCCTGAATAAACCTGTCTTAACAGAACCCTGAATAAACATGTCTTAACAGAACCCTGAATAAACCTGTCTTAACAGAACCCTGAATAAACCTGTCTTAACAGAACCCTAAATAAACCGAAATCCTATGTAAACTGAACATTAGATTTAGTCCTTATATTTTATATTTTAATTAACTTAACCTGTCTAAACTGCACACTTGTCTATTGCAACATAAGTTTTAGTCTGAAAGGTTTAGATAGGTTTCACAGGGTTTGGTTTAGACAGGTTTCACAGGGTTTGGTTTAGACAGGTTTCACAGGGTTTGGTTTAGACAGGTTTCACAGGGTTTGGTTTAGACAGGTTTCACATGGTTTGGTTTAGACAGGTTTCTCAGGGTTTGGTTTAGACAGGTTTCACTTTATATTCAAATAATTCACAATAACAACACATTAAACCTTTTTATATTTGATAAAACTTGATATTACATCTATGTAATACAAGACAGACAATATCTTCAGAGTTGATTATCAATAAAGTAGTCAATTGTGACAATGTATATTTATATAGTAAAATATGTGAATGTGATGCTCAAATGAATTTCATTTTCCCAGCCAATTCTTTTAACAATTTCCAAAATTTTGATATCCGAGTTATATTGGAACTCATTCCTAACCTATGCCTATCATAGGCAAAATTTATTACATTGTAAGAAACAGAATTTTTCTAATATTAGACGGAAAAAATAATATATGTTCACAACATTGTCGTATGCGACTACTTTTTTAATAACTGATGATGCCGATCACCCAGAAGTAATATTATAAGTAAATACTACACTACAATTAGTTACCAGAAAATAATATATATGTACCATATATTATATGTTATTGGGAATCTTCAGAAAAGGGATATGAACCCGTATCCCCTGTGAAGCTCAAATAACAATTATAGTCTATTAGAGTGTCCTGATTAAACTTGCACTAGAAAAACCACTCACAAACTGTGACGCTTTTCCAGATGACAAATTTTGATTATCTCCCCTTCTTACAAACAGAAAAATTAATATTGGAACGGATATGGGGGAAAATCATCTGATAAGACATACAAAACATGAAAAAAGGAAAGATCTCATTCACAATATTAGCAAATCTACTATAGATAGTAATCTATTCTCGATAGTTTTGCGTGTGTGCAATTTGACAGATTTCGCGAAATCGCATGTGTCTTCTGTTCGCTTGGGTTTTAACTACAGAACACCACCTCACTTGATCAAAGCAAAAAACTCACCATGTTACGTATTAAGGTATGTAAATAAACATAGTTTCCTTCACCCAAAGCTTACGGCCTTTCTTTTATTTCCAAAACTAGACCAACTTCCCCATTTTCACTCAGAAAATCCTGGTTATCAATGTAAACAAAAGGTGAACTGAAATGAAGGTCAAGTACATGCAAGTCATGTATAACGGGAAATATAGTTGTGAATAATGCCCTCCATACAAACAAATGCACACTTATCAAGAACAGATGACGTAGTACACAAAATGTCAGAAATTAGCACATATGAAAATCATCGATCTGGAGTGAATTATTATTGCGACATAAATAGGGATAGTATGTAAATGAAGAAAAACATATGATGAAATAATGTAAACAAAATTATAGGTTTTTATTGTGCATACAGGAAAGCAGATAAACAAGTTTGTTATGTTATCGAGAACCGATTAACACCAGGATATATATATGTACCACAATCCCTGATCTCAGAAAATATCTCATATTGAATAAAAAGAACACACACAGATATAACAACTTGAGGAGGAGGTACGATACAAGGGTCAAAGGTTATACCAGTACCTTCACTTGTGGTTGTGTCTGCTTGAGTGGTAGTAACTTCCTGTGTTGTAACACCTTGGGTCGTGACCCCTTGCGTTGTAACTCCTTGTGTTGTAACACCTTGGGTCGTGACTCCTTGTGTTGTAATGCCTTGTGTCGTGACCCCTTGTGTTGTAACTCCTTGAGTCGTGACCCCCTGTGTTGTAACCCCTTGTGTTGTAATACCTTGGGTCGTGACCTCTTGTGTTGTGACCTCTTGCGTCGTGACCGTTTGCTGTGTAGAACTTTGAGTTGTGACTCCGGTTGTTGTTTCAGTACTTGCTTGGGTAGTACTTGTTGTACTTTGTGTCGTAGATTCCGTCGATGTTTGTGTTGTACTTTCTGCTGTAGATTCTGTTGATGTTTGTGTTGTATTTTCTGCTGTAGATTCTGTCGATGTTTGTGTTGTACTTTCTGTCGTAGATTCCATCGATGTCTGTGTTGTTATTTCTGTTGTTTCTGTAGTGGCTTCTGTTGTTGTTACTATTACTAAATATACATTGCCATCATACGATTATCAGAAAAAAAGCATGATGAAAAATATAACAATGACCTACAAGTTTATATTAGTTGCTATTAGTGACAAAAATTTTAAATTCATGAATTCCAATTTTCATGGATTGGTTAAAAAAAAAAAGACATATTCATTGATAACAAGTTTTTGTCCTTCTTTGATTTACAGCTTGTGATTACCCCTTTCATATCTTCAAACTTTTCTTCCACAAAAAATAAAAAATAAAAAAAATCAAATTGTTAAAATAGTGTTACAGCACTGGTCCTGTAAGGAATAAAATGTTTCTTAAATGAGTAGATTAGTTGACCAATGAAATCTATAATGTTAGATCCCCACCAATGAAATCTATGATGCTAGATCCGCACCAATGAAATCTATGATGTTAGATCCCCACCAATGACAAGTATTTCACAATTCTATTAAGATTTTTTTTTTCTTTCGATTATCTGCCCTTGCTATCCAACATTTACATAATGGAGTAGTATCAAAACAAATCTAAGCTATTTTATGTAAAACACAGTAATTTAGGCCATTTTTAAATATTAAAATATCTGTTAGCAGTATTATGATTGATACTTAATATCAAAGTTGCATGGATGAAAGTGTTTTTTTTTTATAAATACTGAAAATTTTCTACTATTATTATTAGCACAGATCAGGATCCCCTCAAAAATGGTTTTATCACCTCACCCCCTAAAACAAACTCATCAAATGTACATGAATCTCAAGAGCTGTCTGGACCTTTGCAAAAAAAACTGAAATTAGTAAAAATACTGAAAAATTTCACCCATGAAGTTGAAATTATTTTTTTCATTAAAATATATGAAAAAAAACTTGATTAAATGAAGAAAAAAACAAACTAAAAAAGAAAACTTGCTAAAACAGTTTAAATAACGTTTATTTGATATTAATTACAGAAAACACATTTTTGGGAAGGGACCATTTTGGTGGGCTGTCCATGTCACAAAATACCATGAAATAGTCATGGTTGACATTACATACAAATGACATGTGCTATCAATCAATGTTAATACTTACATGTACAGTAGACATCCCCTACTCCTTCATAAGATGGTTGACATTACATACTAATGACATGTACTATCAATCAATGTTAATACTTACATGTACAGTAGACATCCCCTACTCCTTCATAAGATGGTTGACATTACATACTAATGACATGTACTATCAATAAATGTTAATACTTACATGTACAGTTAACATCCCCTACTCCTTCATAAGCAGTATTACATACACAGTAAAATCCTCCGTCTGTGTTGTGGCAGCTGGCATGGGTAGTACAGTTATTTGTTGAAGGAACAAGACATTCGTCAATATCTGAAATAAATAAAGTTTTTTATTTATCTTGATCTAATGGAAGTTTTGGTTTGGTTTTGGTTTATGGCATTTAACGCCACTTTCAACAATATTTCAGCTATATCGTAACAGTCAGTTTTATTGGTGGGGGAAAAGAGAGTATCCGGAGAAATGATAAATGGAAATTTTATGGATCATAAATTTGAACTTGTATAACATAAATGAAAAAAAAAAGATTTGATAAATATATAAAATGTATGTTTGAAAAATAACATAAAAAACAGACTTTATATAAAAGCTTTTTTAAATGCTCAAAACGTTACCAACTAGGCTGAACATAAAAAATAAAGAACTACCCCCTGGTGGAGTTTTGATATCATTTCTGGTATCTTTAGAACTCTTTGCTACAATATCCGTAATAATTCAGATCTTTTCATATGTGCCAAGGACCATTGTGTTAAACTTTCACAAGTATTGGTAAAAAAGAATATGATTGATTGGTTGGCTTCAAAATGAATCAGTTACTTTTTGATGAGATAATGATGCACAACCTGCATGTATGTACGAAAGGGCTAAAAGTGCTACCAGTCAAAAATAAATTTACCACATGTGAATAGATGCAAAAAAGAACAATCATCTATTAGAATATGACATAGTATTTTAGCCAGATTTATCATGTGGAAAATAAGTTTGAATGGATGATAAAATCGTACAACATCTTGCCACACGATATGCCGTCAAACCTGTATTAAGAGATCACTTTTAAATGAAAAGTGACCTTTCAATGCAGGTGTCCCCTTAATACAGCTATCCACATGGGCAGGTTTGATTGTATAAACAAAATTGTGTCTTACTTTCACACAAATTTGATGAGTTTTTCTTGTATCCAATGTTACAGACACAATCGTATGATCCCATGGAATCCTGACATGTAGAATCAGGTATACCATCACAGATCGTGCTGTCTAAACATTCATCAGTATTGACGTCACAAATCGTTCCATTCCATCCCGTTTTACATGTACAATCACCGTTAGAGTTGTCACAGTCTTTAGTATTGGCTGTAACACATGAACAAGCCTGAGAACAACTGTTGCCATAGTTTGTAGCTCCACATTCTGAAAATGAAGGAACAAATTGTATGGCAAGATGTTACCATGGTAATATTAAATATTATTAATCTGCACATTATATGCTGACATTATGAAACATTTTTAAATATTGATTTGATTTTTTTTAACAATTTATCATATCACAAAATGAATGCATGATGACGGCATTTTGCAAACTAATAATTAATACTTTAATACAACATAGAGTTGTCATGGTGATGATTATATGCTAGTTAGATTTACACCTGTCTATGTCAATCAGTGCCTATCACCATTAACATTGTGAGTGTTCATTTCTGTCCATGGTCAGGTGAACTTGATAAAACTTTATGTGATGAAGTTTGTCAGTTACTTGCTGCATGTCGTAGATTTTTTCCGCGTCATCCACCAATAATGCTGACCTTCACATTAAATTGTTCTGGGTACTCCGGTTTCTTCCACCAATAAAACTGACCACCACAATATAACTGAAATATTGTTGAAAGTGGCATAAAACACCATCAAACAAACAAACGTAATAGCAACCTACCTTGACAGCTTCCATTTCCAAGTTTCTCGTACCCAGTAACACAATTACATACATAACTGCCATTCAGGTTGTTACACTGAGAATTAGGAGTGGTGTTACAGATAGTAGGATTGTCAGTACATTCGTTTACATCCTTTACACATGTAGCGCCCTGCCACCCTGTTTTACAAGTACAGTTTCCGTCTACGTTGTTACAATCAGAAGTTTTAGCTATATCACATAGACAAGTCTCAGCACAGTTTGCACCCCAGTTGTTAGAACCACACTCTGAAAAAAAAAGTTTTAATACAATCAAATAAATAAATATGATTGATTGATTGATTAATTGATTGATAAGCCTAAGAGAGATGTCATCCTTTAAAAATATGATTGATTTGATTGATTGATTTTTGGTGTTTAATGCCACTTTCAGCAATATTTCAGCTATATCATGGCGACCAGTTTTAGTGGTGAAAGAAGCCGGAGTACACGGAGAGAACCACCCACCATGGGCAAGCAACTGGTAAACTTTATTACTTGCGGCTGCAAGTCGAGTGCATCCCTTTTTTTGTAATTTACAAAGCCAGGTGCGAACCCACACCGTATTGGTGATAGGCTTGTATGAGTTGGTCCTTTTAAAAATATGACTGATTGATTGATTGATTGATTGCTAAGGTTACCTATGCCTGAAACAGATGTCATCTTTTAAATATCAAAATAACCTATATTTTTTTTTAACACCCCATCAACAATCAAAGAAATCTGTCATTAAAATCATCATACCAATCAAAATGTTTAGTGCAATTAATATTTTTGACAAGGCTAATTCTAAATTCATCAATAATATTTTTAAAATATACAATCAAACCTGCCTTAAAGGGTACATAAATGGCATTTTAATGAACAGTACATACAAATCACTGTCTATAAAGGACAATTTCATTTTCTCCATTTAATGAATAGAAAATACAAATCACTGTCTATGAAGAACAATTTCATTTTCTCTATTTAATGAATAGTACATACAATTTGACCCTGTACATAAAGGACAACTGCCTACAAAGGGCACATTTTCAGGTTCATCTTCAGTGTTTCTAATTTCCATGTTTACCTATAACTGTTTATCTTTCATTTTCAAACCATTCGCTTTTTAATTTATAGAAGAGAAAACTATGTAAAGTAAAATATTATGCAACAGTAGAGTACGTTTTATCACAGAAAAATTCAATATCGCTAATTGGATTGATCCCGGGATCTCTCACATTGTAGGGCCCGGGTGGCTCAATGAGTTAGGTAGTTGGATTACCTAATAACTCATACAAGACTATCACCAATACGGCGTGGGTTAGCGCCCGGCTTTGTAAATTACAGAAAAGGGTGCACTCGAAATGCAGCCGCAAGTAATAAAGTTTACCATTTACTTGCCCATGGTCAGTGGTTCTCTCCAGGTACTCCGGCTTCTTTCACCACTAAAACTGGTCACCATGATATAGCTGAAATATTGCTGAAAGTGGCGCTAAACACCAAAAATCAATCAATCAACTCTCACATTGTAAAACAATGCTCTACACACTGAGCTAAAGGAGAGCGCCTACTTATACAGTTAGTGGAGGATGGATTTATGAACCTTATACAGTTCCTATAACCTTATGTAGAGGCACATTCCCATTAGAATGGGGGCCATCGTGGTCGTGATCATATGGTAGTTGGATTTACAACTACCTATGCAATCAGAGCTTATCACCACTAGAGTTGTGAGTTCGAACCACGTTCATTGCAAGGTCTACTCGATACAACATTTGTGATAAAGTTTGTCAGTGACTTGTGACAGGTCGGTGGTTTTCTCAGGGTACTCTATTTCTTCCACCAATAAAATTGACTGCCACAATATAACTGAAATATTGTTGAAAGTGGCGTTAAACACCATAAACCTAAATCTAAAACCCAAACTCATTAGAATTATTTGACTCACCAGTACAAACATCTCCAGAACTGATGTATCCATCATTACACAAACAGATGTAAGATCCATTAGTATTCTGACATTGAGAGTTGTCCTGACAGATAGTAGCATTAAGACATTCATTAATATCTTTCTCACAGTTACTGCCATCCCAGCCTGTCTTACAATTACACATTCCATCTGTCTTGTTGCAGTTTATAGTATTGTCAGTTATACAGGTACAAATCTCTTCACAATTTGGTCCCCAATTGCCTTCCATACATGCTACAAAATAGTTCATAAAAGTTCACAATTTTGTCCCTAATTGCCTTCCATAAATGCTAAAAAATAGTTCATATAAGTTCAAAATTCTGTCCCCCATTGCCTTCCATACATGCTACAAAATAGTTAATAAAAGTTCACAACTTTGTACCCAATTGCCTTAAATAACTGCTAGAAAAATGGTTAATAAAAGTTCACAATTTTGTCTCCAATTGCTTTCCGTACATGCTACAACATAGTTAATAAAGTTCACAACTTTGTACCCAATTGCCTTAAATACATGCTAGAAAAATAATTCATATAAGTTCACAATTTTGTTCCCAATTCTCTTTTATACTGCTAAAAAATAGTTAATAAAAGTTCACAACTTTGTCATCAATTGCCTTCTATACATGTCATAAAATAGTACATAAAAGTTGTATTGTTGCTTAGAAAATCATGTGACCAGCCTAGGGCAGTATTATACACCATAAACAAAAAGATGATAAAGTTCAATTAGTATAAATTGTTGGTAGGACATCGAAAAGTTGCATAGTATATGAAGCCAATGATGGTAATGAATATCCTTACCAGTACAAGTGCTAAGGTCGTTGTCTAATTTGGTACCGTTTACTGAACATGAACAGTCATAACCAGGTGTTGTATCGGTACAGACGTCACTGCACGGAATGGTGAGTACACACTCGTCAATATCTGTAAACAAATACATTGTAGATATGAATTCCACATTTTTCAAGAAAACGAAAGTAAGTTATAAAGTAAAGTTTGATTTCTTGTTTTGCTCACACTCTGTCGTGTCTATTACACAGTGTTTACGGTCAAAACTGATCAAATGTATTTAAAATATAATAAGGATTGTGTAAATAAAAATAACAAGGTGCCTAGGAGAACAATCAATATAACACTGACAAATGTTCGTAGCTTGATCCTCACTTCAAGTGTTGCAGATTCCACACCTGCAATAGCATGGTCAATGGGGTTAGGGTTATGGTGTTTAATGCCACTTTCAACCATTTTTCAGTTATAACGTGGCAGGAAATTTTGTACCTTGATCCTGACTTAAAAGTGTTACAGATTTCACACACCTACTTTAAGTCGGACTTTTAAGTGGTCAGTTTATTATATACAGTCCGACAAAAGTTAAGCACCACCTGACTTGTTTCAATAATATCTTTTCTAATAATGAACTTATTTCAAATCGGTTTGCTGTTTTCGTTACCTGTACACACATACTTACTAACCTGTGAAACTGGTTATTGATCAATTTTTATTTATATGTATATGACAGGCTGTGTAAAGTGCCACGTGTACTATTCAACATTTGTGTTTGCGAACGAAAGCTGATTTTTTTGTGTAGAGTTTTAAGTTTCATTTTCTATTGGTTTGGTATGGTGCGGCGAAAATTAACCATACCAGAAAGGTGTCAAGCTGTTGGCATGCACGACGGTGGTTTTAGCCATAGAAGGGTGGCAGACCACTTCAGGGTTAACCATTCCATCATTATACGACTGATGCAGCGTTTTCGTCAAACGGGGAATGTTACTGACCATCCACGTGCATGTAGACCTCGCAAAACGACGCCGAGAGCGGACCGGCTCATATCCAGACAGGCGCAGCAACGCCCGTTCAGTACAGCTGGTGCACGTCGTAGTAATTTACCGTTTGGAGGCCACATTACCACACGCACTGTAATCAGACGCCTCCATCATCAGGGAATGCGAGCGTGACAGCCCATAAAACGTCTACAGTTGACATAACGTCGATCTGACTGGTCACATGATCATTTGGGGTTGACTATTCGCACATGGAGACGGATCCACTGGTCTGATGAAAGCCATTTTCTGCTACGCCCTACCGACTGTCGTGCAAGGGTTTGGTGCCAACGAAACACTTAAAACAACCACATTTTGGGCACAACTGCTTTTGAGGGTGGGGGTGTAACTGTCTGGGGTTGTTTTTCCTTTGACTGTAAGTTGGACTTGTGCGTTCTTGATGGTAATCTGACAGGCCAAAAATACTGTGACAATGTGCTCGCTCCACGCGTAGTCCCCCATTTCGACAATCATGCGTTGGCTGACTGGCCAATGTTCATGGACGACAACGCTAGGCCACATAGAGCCCGAATTGTACAACATTTTTTTACAGAAAGAGGCTGTTCAGACAATTCCATGGCCTGCGATGTCGCCAGACATGAACCCTATAGAGCATGTATGGGAATTTTTTGGCCGAAAAATTAACCAACGCAATCCAAATTGTCAAAATATTGACGAATTAAGAACTGCTATCTTACAGGAGTGGCAACAGTTCCCCCAAGAATGGCTTAGACGTCTTGTGCGAAGCATGTGTTACATAACTTCACAATAAACGCGGTGGATATACTCGTTATTGATTTTTATGCCTTACACATACGCACAATAGATGCATTTAAAAGTTCTTAAAATCTGAAGACTCTGCATTTTTAAGCAATGTTAAAACTTCCATCAAAGACAAACTGGTTTTACGTTTTTCCAGCACCTGTTTTGAACCCCATTTTTGCCAAGTCATAGTCACGTCTTTCAGGATCATAAATACTTCGTAGATTGGTAATTTTAGAGCCCTTGGTGTAGTTTTTTAAGAAGTGTAATAAAAATGGTGATATCTATTTTATTGTTTTAACAGTATTGATGTAAAAAAATATATCGATAAAAATATAGGGTGGTACTTAACTTTTGTCGGAGTGTATATGTTACAGGGCTAATCCAAATCCAGGACGATTCGGAATCCTCCTAGGGAAAATCGGAATTCATGTTTGTCCTAGGAGAAACCCGAATTCCGATTTACACTGGTTTTAATCCAGTGTAAATCGGAATTCGGGTTTCTCCTAGGACAAATCAAGATATCCTGATTTGTACTAGAGCGATTCAAAATCGTACTAAAGTTCTAGTGGGATTCGGAATATTGCTGAAAATATTGCTTAGTGCGATTCCGGATCCTCCTAACATTTTATTTCTGTATTGTACTAATGTTTTGTAGGTTTAACGAGTATTTGATATGACAAAAGACTACAAACTAATTTTTATTACAGGAATACAATTTTAAGTGAACGAAATATTTTTACAAAATGTTGACAAAACTGACATTTTTACTTATTTTCACATTTACGAATGTTTGTATGACATTTTGTGGAACACTGCAAGTTCGCCTTCCTACATGAACATCTCAGTGTATTACACTAAGAAGCACAATTACAAATGGATTTCAGTAAAGGAGTATCTCCACAAACATTTTTGTTTTCTTGACAGGCCTGAATATGAGAAATTTCATTTGGAGAATCGGGATTTACTGAATTCAACCCGTATTTTTTAGGAAGTTTGCTTTCATATTCATCCAATTTCTCAAAAATAGCCTTTTTTCGTCTTCCATTTCGATTCAAACACATTAAAGTTAAATGGTGAAAACTTTATGAACACCCCTTTGGCTAGGAATTGTGATTAGTATTAATTGACGTGAACAATATTTTGTGAGCTGTTTTCATTGCAATTTTCAGATCAGTCCCGATATATTAATGACAATATTATTATGATTTATAGAAATAAACTTTTATTTATATATTTTTTATATTTTTGGATTTTTATACTTTAATATATTCTATATATATCTCTCTCTATTATATTTTAACTTTTTAGTAGACTATTTCAGGGCGATTCGGAATCACCCTAGTTCAAATCGGGATATCTTAATTTGTCCTAGGAGAAACCCGAATTCTGATTTACACTGGATTAAAACCAGTGTAAATCGGAATTCGGGTTTCTAAAACAAGTATTCTGATTCCCAATGTTGCTGAAAAAAATATTCTGATTTTGCTGGAGTAAAAAAAAAATAATCTGATTTAGAGTTTTTGTCATATAACCTAATATTAAATTCTGGAGAAAAAAAAATTTCGCGATCTGCGCGACAAAAAAAAAATATTATAACTCTTGTGTTGTCCGAAAAAAAAATTTCTGAATGAAAAAAAAAAACCATAACCGCCCCCTGCAAGTTAAATGGTTGGTCCCTTAGTTCAGTAGATCCTAATAGTAAGATGTCGAGATTTAGCTGTATAGGAAGGTGCAGGGAGTTTATATAACGTTTTCTGGAGATATCATAGTGAGGACAATGAAATAAAAAATGTTCAGATGTTTCTATCGAACCACAAACACAGCTAGACGAATCTACAATATTTTTCTGGTACAAATGTGAGTTCAATGAGCTACACTCCATTCTCAATCTTGCGTGGAGAATTTGTCCAAGACGAGAACCAACATAATAATAGAATGGATGCTTAATAAAGCATGTTCTAAGGTGTGACTTAAATGAAGATAGTGAAGTACACTTTTTAACAGTTTCCGGGAGAAGATTCCATGAACCGACGGTTTGTGGTAAGAAGTAGTTTGAATATAAAGATGTGCGTGTTCTGACAGGTGGAATTATTGCGGAATGTCGAGTGTTATGGTCATGGATACTGCGTAGGTTTATTGGCACAAGGTTGCTTAGGTACTGAGGAGTTAAACCTTTCGACATTTTAAAGAAATATACCAATCTATGTTGTTCCCTTCTCTCGCTCAATCTTTCTCCGTTTCCGTGTATAACTTATTAATAGAAACCAAATGGGTACCCCCAGTTACAATTCTGGCGGCCTCTGTCTGAATGCTCTCTAGTTTATTTATCAATGACACTGACTTATTGTCCCAAATGACATCTCCATATTCTAGTAATGGACGAATGAAAGACATATAAATCTTTTCTAGTGTTTTTCTGTCAAGAATAAACTTAAATTTTCTCAGAATATTAACTCTAGTATATGCCTTTTTTGATATCATATATATATGCTTTCCCCAGGTCCCATCATCAGATATGGTAAGTCCAAGGTGTTTAACTAACCATTTCATAGACCAGTCGTGTATTTTACTTAAGTCTCCGTTCAATGTTTCCGCTGTATCTAAAAGGTCATCTACGATTAAGTAAAGACTTGTGTCATCCGCAAAGGACCCAGAATTCATCCCTTGGGGACACCTGCATGGATATTTTCCCAATCCGAAGTAGAGCCATTTATATCTACCTTTGTTTCCTATTAGATAAATAACAATCAATCCAGGCAAGTAATTGTCCATTAATACCTATAGATCTCAGTTTCCTAAGCAGTCCCCTGTGCCATACCCTGTCAAACGCTTTACTGATATCGCAAAATATTACCCTAATTTCTTTCCCTTTATCTAAAGCATTATCAAATTCATTCGTGATATATAATAACTGGTTAACTGCCGAATCGCCAGGGGTAAATCCAGACTGATTAGATGATATGATTCCATTTTCTAACAAATAATTGTAGATGTGCTTGCATACACAATGTTCCATAACCTTTCCCACTACACTTTAAAGCGAAATCCCTTCTTAGTGTAAACATATTTTATTAATCAATACATATCAATATAGTGCAACAATTTAAATACAACAATAGTAATGACTATGAATTAACTAAGGGATCCGAAAACAAGTTAGTATTCTTAATAATTGGATCTCCAATGACAATACATATGTAAACAAACGATAAAAAACCTTTATAGAAATTCGCATCCACTCAAAAAGATCACATACTATCACAAATATGAATGACAACATAAACATGGAACGTACAATAGCATGGTCAATGAATGACAACATAAACATGGACCGTACAATAGCATGGTCAATGAATGACAACATAAACATGGAACGTACAATAGCATGGTCAATGAATGACAACATAAACATGGATCGTACAATAGCATGGTCAATGAATGACAACATAAACATGGAACGCATGGTCAATCAAAGTACTAATATTAAAATTGTACTTACTTTCACAGATACCAGTTACATTATCTGTCATTGTTAAGTTATACCCATTAGGACATGCACAGTATTCCAATCCTTGGTTGTTCACGGCGCATGTTCCTGTCGTACAGCTTAACTGTGAGCACTCTGTCTTTACTGTAAAACAAAATTAAAAATCAACAATTACAGTGAAACCTGCTTTAGTGACCACCTCTATTAAGTAATAACTTGTATCATGTGACCTTACCTTTATTCTAATTTCCCTTCACAGTACAACCACCTGTCTTCTGTGAACATTTAGCTGTTTTAGTGATCACCTCTATTAAGTAATAACTTGTATCATGTGATCTTACCTTTATTCTAATTTCCCTTCACAGTACAACCACCTGTTTCTGTGAACATTTAGCTGTTTTAGTGATCACCTCTATTAAGTAATAGCTTGTATCATGTGACCTTACCTTTATTCTAATTTCCCTTCACAGTACAACCACCTGTCTTCTGTGAACATTTAGCTGTTTTTGTAACCACCTCTATTAAGTAATAACTTGCATCATGTGACCTTACCTTTATTCTAATTTCCCTTCACAGTACAACCACCTGTCTTCTGTGATGCCTTTATCATGAACATTTAGAAGGTCACATTAGACAGATTGTATTACAGACATTCTACTATTAAAATAGACTTGAATAATCAGACAGTTTGAAATAACTTGCACCTCCTTTTTACCCCAAAAATTACAGTTTTTAAAACTGTAATTGTGATCATTTTGTGTTCAGAATAAACAGGTGTTCGGTTTATACAGGTTAAATTAACACAGGTTTCCTACATTAGGACTTTAAAGTTTGGTTCATACAGGAATGCAGTTTTTTCAGGGTTCGATATTGACAGAGAGTGACACTGTTTAGGACTGGACTGTATAGAACAACAATAAACATACCAGTACAAGTTCTTAGATCAGATTTTTCCAACTGATACCCATCATTACAATAACACTTGTAGCTTCCTAGTGTATTAATACAGATATGATCACACTTGTTTAGTGACGAGTCACATTCGTTGATATCTAAAAATAGAAACAAAATGACAGCTGATACTGTAAATACAACAATTTACATGTGACTCATTGATATCTATAAATAGAAACAAAATGGCAGCTTAAGCAGTAAATAAAAACAATATGGTTGTTCATACAGTAAAGCGACAACAATATGGTTGTTTATACAGTAAAGCGACAACAATATGGTTGTTTATACAGTAAAGCGACAACAATATGGTTGTTTATACAGTAAAGAGACAACAATATGGTTGTTTATACAATAAAGAGACAACAATTTACACAATGTTTCCATAAATGTCATAACATGGAAATACAGCAAGGCCATCCCATTTGAAATGAAAAGGTGACCTTACAAGAGGGGTGGTCTGTCTTGACAGGGGACAGTTTGGTAGTATTTTACTATCTAAATGCATCTGAAATCTGACCCAATAACATAGATGGCTTTTAATGAGAGTGCCATTATAAAAGGGCGACAATTGTAGGTACAAAGGTAGTGATTGTTGGTTTTAATGATAAGTTAGAAAATACTCTAACATATCATAGAGTGAGATAAAGTTTTTTTTTTTTTATTTTGAGATGATGAATTACTACTTTGTTGCCAAACTGTTGAGCTGAATTTTAGTGATAGCTCACTGAAACAAGTTTGAAGGTAGATATGCTGCTTTAATGGAAACATTATCCTAATTCTGAGCAAACCCGTCTTTAGTCATGCATTCTTATTGTAAAAGCAAAAATAGTCTTTTGTCCTGATCTGAGGGATTGTAATATAGAATCTAACACTGGGGGAGTACACGATAGGGGTCTCCGACATCCGAGGGCAAGATTTTAATCATTTTCTGACCAGGCTTGTCGAGAGGAGGAAGGGGGAGACAAGCATATTTTTCATCCCTACAAATAGGAACCGGCTTATCTTTTTAATGAGAATCCATTATCTTTAAGATGACCATGTTTTTCAATACACAACTGAAGCTGTACATTTAAATATTTCTTTATTGAATATTGAATATTCATATACAATGTATATATTTGCATTTTAAGGGTATCCATGACAATGACGGTAAAAAAGAATTGTAAGTGACTTCTGAAATGTAGATGGTGATTTTCTCCCATCATTCCATTTTCCTCTATCAACAAAACTAGCCACAGTGAAGCCACAATAATACTGTTTAATGTCAATGGACAGAATTTTCACAAAGGTGGCATTATTATCAAAGCATAGATATATTTTCAAAGTAAAATATAATGAATGTTTACCTTGACATTTTTGGTTGGCATCCATAGTGAATCCAGCTCTGCAAGCACATGTATAATTGCCTGGCGTGTCTGTACAAAGTTGATCACATGGGTTATTTGTCCCACATTCATCAATATCTGAAAGCAGATGTTGAAAATATTTACGTTTCTGCCATATTTTATTTTTATGTTTTGATGTTGAAATAGTGCTTATGCCATCGATCATTATTTGTTTTGTTGTTGCTTATTACCACTTTTTAAAATATGAGGGTCAGAGTTAAAATTTACAGGAAAAATATGATATTCAAAATGAACTCTTACATATATATATATAAAAACATATCATAAATTTGTATATTTCAAAAGAAAGACAGTGTACAGATTGCTAAAAAAAAATTATCTTTTTTTACTGGAAAGTCTGAAATCAAAAATGAAAACTGATATTATATTTTACATAAAAAAAACCCAACAAAACAGCATATGTAACATTTTATTTTATCCTCTATAATATTCTTTCTGGCAGATTATTTTTAAGATAAAATATTATCCTTGGACAATATTTAAATATTAAATTTTCTTCCAATGCTATTATATATTTTCCAGATGAGGTGGAAGAAATTCAATATCAAAATATATTCGTGGATAATATTGCACATTATAACTTTTCAAGCGAAACAAATTATTATAGAAGAAATAATCTGATTTTATAAGTTACTAATTTTCTCAATTAATTAATTAACATTGCTGCAAATAAATATGTACTTAATGCTAGTGAAATACTTCTTTATTACTGGAGTATTTTTTAAATAAATATATAAATCATTACAATTACAGTGTTTTAATAATATTCATAAGACTTTCTTTTGTTACTTTTCCTCAGCCGCTTTGATTTAGGAGTACACAAAATTATATAATATAACATAACATATTTAAACTTACATTTTATAATGGGTTTGAAGATTACTCAATCTGCCATTTAAATTGACAGTGTTCTGGCTATAATATATTTTCCGTATATATATATTTACTTGTAAATTTTATTTATAAAATATTTTCCGGATGTGTCAGGTGATTTATTAATCAGCGTCGGAAATAATATTACATAACTTAGTATAAAATATTATCCGGATTAGCTCATTTGATGGATAGGGTAATTTATGAATGAGCGTCGGAAATAATATTATAGATGGGTCTTGTGATTTAATAATCAGTGCCGGACAAAATATTACATACCTCAGTATAAAATATTATCCGGATTATCTCATTTGATAACCCAAATAATCCAGTCGTTATATTATGCTCCTGCTGGTCACTAGTGCCGCTAGAGGGCGCAGTATTATTCGAGTTACTCATTTGATGGTTCAGGTGATTTATCATTAATCGTCGGAAATAATATTACAGATGCATCTAATGATTTAATAATCAGCGTCGGAAATAATATTATGTACCTGTTTATTGTACACTAGGATACTTTTTTATAGCAATGGAAAGTATTTTATTATAAAATATTTACCGTAACATAAAATTTAATATTAAATTCTTTCCACCGGATAAAATTTCAACCGGAATAAATTATGTCTTACACATACACAGAACAAACTAGGAAGAACTGCTTTAGATACCCAAAACTTATGTCTCCCCTTAATGAGGTCAAAGGTGAAGGTCCCACGAAGGTCATAATGGTACGCGACATACCGCCCTTTGGTCATGCACCCACATACCAAATATCATTGACCTATTTCGAAAGACAAGAAAGTTATGGTCCAGACAAGCTTCACTGAGAAGAAGCAGAAGACAAAATCAGACTAAAATATTATGTCTCCCTTCGTTCGAAGGGGAGACATAATTACTATGCCATCAAAATGACTAACACTTTTTCCTAATATGCTATTAATATTAACGAAGCCAAGATAAGGCACTGGTATTTATTATTTGCCTTTAACAAATGTAGTTTTTTTTTCAAAAAATATGTTAAATTGGAAAAAGAGCTATAAAATCAATTACCATGGAAACCACCAGTTAACACTTACTTGTACAGGTACCAGATACATTATGGTAACCAGTCACACACTGACATATATAAGAACCAGCTGTGTTTACACATTTCTGATTATTTGCCGTGTCACATGGGTTGTTGACAGCGTTACACTCATCAATGTCAGCATCACACTTATCGCTCTGCCAACCAGACATACAGACACACCCAGCTACATGATTACAACTAATGGCCCCGGCGCCACAATCACAAGTATTGCTACAACTATCGCCCCAGTGAAACTTATCACAGTCTGAAATGATATAATTTTATTCAGGTATAAATAAATATTTCTGTATTAAAGAAACTAAATTTTTTTAGTGATTGTCTCAAAAGTTTTTACAATATTTCCAAACCAAATTACATTTTGTATTAACAGTATGATTTTGTGGTTTTCAACTCCTTTTTGTAGACAGTTGCGCAATTAAATAATTCTACAAAAATTTTCTGGAAAACGGAGTCGATATTGGGTTCTGGATTGTGTAAGCATCACTTCATCACCCTGGTACTTTAATGGTAAAATCTGGGTGTTATTATTTAAATTCCAAATATCTATTCCAATTCTGTATGGCTTTTTACCTAGTCGGGGTAGGGAAAGTATTTGAATAAAATAACACAACAAACGGAGATGCAGCCATCAACTAGATATTGGTGGAATTATTGGCCATCACTGTCTAAAAACTTTCTTGTCATAATTTCATTCATTAAAGGGGGTGGCGGGGGTTTCTAGGATAAATTGATTTAATTTTGAAATGGGGATATTAACATAAATATTACTTTATTGAAAGAGGTTTTAGTAAAGACATCTCTGTCTCTCTTTATTTTTCCCCCCATCATTTACATCATGTACATACAAGTTCAGCTATGTTTTGAAAGTGAAAGTAGAAGAAGCTTTTAGCTATGTTACACTTCAAATAAAATTAAATTACTTATAACTGGATACATACCAGTACATGTTCTCTGGTCATTCTCCATGAATTTTCCTGTAGGACAGCTACATTGGAAACTACCAGCTATATTAGTACAGGTGCTTTTTATAGAACACGAATTTGTAGCATCAGCTGCACATTCGTCAATATCTAAAAATAGAATGAAATAAAATATGTTATCATGCACTTGTTCTATTTGAGCAAGTCATAATATTACAATGGATAAATTTTGTTATATACTGTCACTGACCGAAATACAGCTTTTCTGGTACTCCTATCACATTTTATTTAATGTATTTAGAATGATATAAATTCCCATACAGTACTAGTTAAACCAGCTTAAACCGATCTGCAATCAAAAAGTGGCCTTATATGAGGGGTGGCCTCTCTTGAAGGGGAGAACTTAGTATGTTGGTATCTCGGTACACATGAATTCTGGCCTGATAAGAGGGGGACTAACATAGTAGCATTATAATTTATTTACAAGCCATTTGTTCCTGTTATTAATTCTGTCAACAAATTACCTTTACAAGTCTGGAGGTCAGTATCTAGTTCATACCCGGATTTACAATAAATTACCTTTACAAGTCTGGAGGTCAGTATCTAGTTCATATGCGGATTTACAATAAATTACCTTTACAAGCTTGGAGGTCAGTATCTAGTTCATAACCTGATTCACAATAAATTACCTTTACAAGTCTGGAGGTCAGAATCTAGTTCATAACCTGATATACAATAACAGGAGGCTGTATTTCCTGAGAGTTTACAAGCATAACTACAGATTAAGTTACTGAGTGTTCCACACGGGTGTGACACTGAAAACAAAATTATTAAATTAATGCAGCAAAAAAAAAAAAAAATAAATAAAAAATAGAGCATATCGAAACTTAAAAATAATTAGAAATCCTCAAGGTTTAGCTTCAGTTTTATTGAAAACCATGAAATCCCTTTAAAAGTCATGATAAATCATAAATCCTTCTTACCAAGACTTTTAAATTATTTGGTTTTACAATAATTTGACTAGGGAGTGTACCTGATGAAGGTTATTCCTGAAATGTGTCATGCCAACCAAAATTAAATATCTATATTTTTATTCCTGAAATGTGTCATGCCAACCAAAATTAAATATCTACATTTTCATTCCTAAAATGTGTCATGCCAACCAAAATTACATATCTACATTTTTATTCCTGAAATGTGTCATGCCAACCACTTTAAATATCTACATTTTTATTACATATGGTTTTTTTTCTTTTAAATTACAATTTTTAAATCTTTGGATGAAAATATTTTTAAATCTTTGGATGAAAAAAGGTGCTTTGCAAATTTTTTTAGCATTCTCTATATTTTCTTCATAACGTAATCCTTAATAAGATAATATACAATCTTATCTTTAAGTTTATAACCTAACGTTATAGAGGATAAATCTGGTTCAATTTAAAATAAAATATATCTAATAAAAAATAAGTACCTTGTTTACAAGTTTTACGATCCGTGTTGAGTTCAAATCCAAATTTACATTTACAATTGTATCGTCCTGCGAAGTTCACACAACCTTGTTCACAGTAGTTAGATCCTGTTCTACACTCGTTAATATCTACGAAAAAAATAAACATTTATAAATAATAAGATTCTAACAAATAATGGTTAGTGCTAGGGTTATGGTGTTTAACGCCACTTTCAACAATATTTCAGTTATATCGTGGCGGTTAGTTTTATTGGTGGAGGAAACCAGAGTACCCGGAGAAAACCACTGACCTGTCGCAAGTCACTGACAAACTTTATTACATAATGTTGTATGGAGTACACCTTGCCATGAACGGGGTTTGAACTCACAACTTTAATGGTGATAGGCACTGATTGCACAGGTAGTTGTAAATCTAACTACCATATGATCACGACCATGACGACCCCTTTTAACAAATAACCAGTAAAATTCTGACATATATTTGAAATAAAATACCATCTCTTTACATGTTACATGTAAAGAGGTAAAACAAGATGAACTGTGAGCTAATGCTCACTTATGATACCCCAGCTCTTCGGCAAACAGGAAGTAGGAACCTGACAGGTCAAAAAACGCTTTCCACGATATGGGGTACCTATATGAAGCTTGTGACCAAATATCAGATTTCTACCATCAATAGTTGCTGAGAAAAATGCGACGAAAAATGGGCATATATGTTCAATGTGTATAAAAATCAACAAAGTCGGCAAACAGGAAGTAGGAATCTGATGGGTCCAAAAAAGTTTCCCACGATATGGGGTACCTATATGAAGCTGGTGACCAAATATCAGATTTCTGCAATCAATAGTTGCTGAGAAAAATGTGACGAAAAATGTGAATATATGTTCAATGTGTATAAAAACCAACTAAGTCGGCAAACAGGAAGTAGGAATCTGACAGGTCCAAAAACGCTACCCACAATATGGCATACCTATATGAAGCTTGTGACCAAATATCAGATTTCTGCCATCAATAGTTACTGAGAAAAATGCGACGAAAAATATCTTGGATGGACGGAAGGACGGACGGACAGACGGACAGAGATAAAACAGTATGCCCCCCTCCCCCTTCGGGGAGCAGAGGTTTAATTATTCATGGTTATTATAACATCTTTTTGAGGTATCGCAATGTCGTATAGTAATTTTGGCTCCCAAAATTAATTGTTAAAAATAAATATTTTTATTTTTAAAATATAACTTTTTGTAAAGATATTTCAAACTTTTACAAATCAATATTTTGAAGCTTAATTTACTTTGTAATTTACTTTAATGTGACATTTTTATATTTTATTTTTATCCCATCTTTTTGTACGTAATACAAGCTAATTTAAAAGTCTAACACAAAGAACATTTAGATAGCAACGCTATTTCTAATCCAGGATTATCATTTGACATTAGTGACCGACCAGAGTCTTTTGTTGGAGATAAACAAATTAACAATTCAGCTTAAAGGCGCTAATTGACTCTTTGTGCCACCCAAACAGATAATCTCCAAAAACGTGAGATTAAAGGTAAAACCTAACAATCACCCATTAAGGGGACGCTTTCGACCAATTCACTCATTTGGAATTAATATGCAAAGTTCATACGCTAATCCAATTTTAAATCTCCAAACAACAGATTCCATTGGTCAACAACACCGAAAATAGTTCGAAACTACTGACCGAACTTTGTTCTTTGAGAAGTTCACATATGCTGTGACTTCCAAAGAATAAAGTTGTTAATATTTTTACTCAGTAGTTTGTCAACTATTTTCAGGTGAGTTTTTAAACTTTAAATTTTTCATATTTCTTTTAAATGGTAAATTTTTACATTTCATGACTTTACTTTATTTAGAGCACTCCGCATTTTTGTATTGCTAATGCAATACTTTGGAAGCTTAAATTAACGGTTTAGTATCACACTTATTTTTATTTTCGTTAAGCAATATTTTATTGATAACTTGCAAGGGACGCGGAGTCCTAATACTTATTTTAGCAATTCACCTTTTTCATTATCAATAAGGGAGATAATCATTTTGTTTTGTTTTTCGCATCAAACAAGATGCAGTTTTAAAGTCATGATATAGCTAAGTTTTTCTATATTATAATGACATTAATAATCAAGAGATTGTAAGGAAGGTCAGGACGATCGCATGTATCTGTTTTATGGTTCACGGAAAGGTTCACTCTATCTAAACTTGGATTTTTGTATGCTAATAGGTCCCCCCCTCCATTCTGTTGAACTTGAGGTATCAAAGCTTGTTGCTTTCTCAGAACTCATGGTCTCTCGAATTTCAGTGAGCCCCAAACATGGTTCTTATTTCATTTGTATATTTTGTTGTATCTTTTGTTTTGGATTTTCTGTTCACACCTCTCGAGCTAGTTTTTATTCCCCATCCCCATTCGTAATTTTAGTTATATTAAATTACAGATGCAGTACGAGTTTGTAAACTAATATATCACACAAGAACCATTTCAAATACGATGCCTGGGCCGTGTTCTCACAAACTATGGAGTTTGCGGGCCAGAGCATCAACTTAAGCCCAAATCCACATAGCAGGCCAGGTGCTGCTATACATAGGTTTATAATACTTATTGAGCTAGAGTATCGGGACTCCCATTCTTAAACAGATGAAAGTTTGAGAGTCCTGATACTGAAGTAACATGGTTTATTTGCATTTCCCCATCCCAAGAGTTGGTCACATACCAGGGTATACAGATACGTTACCAGTCGAGCATTACACACCTCACACACACACACATTCACAAACATGGTTAAAATCCTGGTAACGTAGATTTATACTTGGTATAGCAACGGTGTTACCCGTCTTCTCTTAGACATCCCTTCTTATTACTCTGTCTTTCTTGTTAGGAATTTTAAGTGCGACCTCCTGTTCTTCAACTCATTTTGATAATAAATAAGTTTCACCCTTATTAGGGGTCAGGCCCTTAACCCCACTGTTTTTATTATTATTGACAAAATTATATTATATGATTTACACATATGCTGTGACTTCCAAAGAATAAAGTTGTTAATATTTTTACTCAGTAGTTTGTCAACTATTTTCAGTTCCTGTCCAGAGGCAAAACAATAAGGCCTACCCACAGGATAACTACTTTTGTACAACAATATCAACAACAACACAGGAAATCCATACACACAAACAAAAGTCACCTACTACAATTACTACATACGACAGCAATATGAATTTTAACGTCCTAAGAGTAATGGTTTTTAACCATCGGATTCTACCCACTTAATTAGTACTTGTATCACAACCCAGTGTGTTTTCCTTTGATCTTTATTATTTTCTAAATGACGATAACCATACAGGAGGTGGAGTCAAGATAGCTATTTTTGGGCAAAGCATGTTCTATTTAGTGTGCTTTAACTGTGACCTAATTTTGATAGAACACAGAAATAAACACATTGTAACCTTTTTTTTGACAATTGGTACACACTGTAATTTTTTTACAAGTGGTACTATTGCAAGCTTTCTTAAATCTGACACTGGAAAAAACTATAAAACAAGCAAAAAACTGACAAAGCGATCCCCACGTGTTTGTTCATGCAGATGACATAAAAACACGAACAATTTTTTTTATTCAAATTAGACAAATTAGTCTCCGTTTTGACTTGTTCAATGCACATATAGGCCGATAGAATAGACTATATAAAACAATAATGCCCAATTCACGTACGCAACGAAAATTGTCAGTTTTGCAATAAAAAGTGATCATATATGAGTCACACCACGTTCAAAAGATGAATACCGGTGCCTTTTTTATCGGTATGCATGTAGGCTATAGAAAACATAATGCCCAATTCACGCAACAAAAATTATCAGTTTTGCAATAAAAAAAAGTGATCATATTTGAGTCTCCACGTTCAAAAGATGAATACCGGCGCCTTTTTTACCAGTATGCATGTAGGCCTATGAGGCTATAGAAAAAAATAATGCCCAATTCACGTACGCAACGAAAATTATCAGTTTTGCAATAAAAAAAAGTGATCATATTTGAGTCACGCCAAGATGAATACCGGTACGCATGTCGGCCTATAGGCTATAGAAAAATATAATGCCCAATTCACGTACGCAACAAAAATTATCAGTTTTGCAATAATAAAAAGTGATCATATTTGAGTCACACCACGTTCAAAAGATGAATACCGGTACGTACCAAATCATCGTTTCAAATGTTGTCCGTCATGTTCTCTGCCATCTGTGAAAGCATAAAATCCATATCATCGTTAAAAGATCGTCCGTCATGTTCGCTGCCATTTAACGTTTTGACGTTAACCACGTGTTCTATTAAAAACTTTTCCCACGTCACTGGCGTACGTGACCAAGATCAATCTTCTCAAAAGTTGGTCAAGTGCGGCAGACGTCAATCACAGATTTGCTTCCGTTTCATTGGTTATGATACAAAACATTTAGAGTACTTTTAATTTCTTGTATGTGCAGATAAACTTATCTCGGGCACGCCCTCGATCAGTTTATCAGCACATACACGAAATTAAAAGTACTCTAAATATTACTTGTAGTTAGTTAACTACGAACATTCACAGACCCTGCTATTGTACTGTCCATGTTTGTGATAGTTTGTAGTGTTTTTGAGTGGAAATGAATCTGTGCAGGTTTTTTAAAGTTTGCTTTCATCAGCTAATTGGACATGTTTTCTTTGATCTCACTGTCGTGATATTGTCAGTATTAAAGTACTGGCTCTGATACTGGAAAATATCAGTAAGTGTGAAATCATATTATGACGTTTAATACAGATAAAAACAATAGTGTCAGTTTTGAAGGTCTTAACATACATTATCCCTAATATCACAGCTCGTCCTATCGGATTCGCTAGCGATAATGTCTGTCTCGATCTTCCAAACTGACACTATTCCCTATATCTCTGTTTTTTAAGCTTTTTTCATTGCTGCCCATATTTGAAGATTCAATAGTCATCTTTTTACCTTCACACTCGTAAGTATTCTTCTGTTGATATCCACTTTTACATTTACATGTATATCCACCTCCGGTGTTCTGACATGTGGATGTCGTTGTGGTACAATTGTTCAGTGACTGTACATTACACTCGTTTATATCTATAATAGAATCACATGATACTTGTACAATGAAACCTGTCTAAAGTAAACATTCCTGGAACCTGTTTAAAGTAAACATTCATGGAAGTAAACATTCATGGAACCTGTCTAAAGTAAACATTCCTGGAACAAAAATTAGCGATATAAAAAATTTCAGAATATACAGGTGTTACAAAATCAAATAGGAACTGCATACCCTTCCGGAGCACCTATGTTCATCCTCGGTCTTTAGTGGGGTTCATGTTACTTGATCTTTAGCTTTATGTGTTATGTTTTGTAGATCATTGTTTGTCCTTTTCGTTAGGTCATTGTGCTGTCTGTCCTTAGATTTGTAGATTCTGATTATCCCTTTAGGTCATTGTGCTGTCTGTCCTTAGATTTGTAGATTCTGATTATCCCTTTAGGTCATTGTGCTGTCTGTCCTTAGATTTGTAGATTCTGATTATCCCTTTAGGTCATTGTGCTGTCTGTCCTTAGATTTGTAGATTCTGATTATCCCTTTGGTATTTTCTAATTCTTCTTCAATTTGAAAAAAAATATCAGACCTTTATTTATCATGCGCTAGTGTCCATCTCAGATTGCTGATGAACAAAAAATATTATTAACAGGGTAATATAAGAAACTATCCTACCAAATAAGTGTTCCAAGTAGCATGCCAGAAAAAGATTGAAGTGTAAAAGGTAACACAGGTAGACAACGACGGCAAATGATGACAATACCTGAAAATATGCACCTGTAATCCAGGTGAGGTAAATAATAATTTCTTACCTGCACAAGGAACACTGTTATCTGTAGACGTTTTCTGGTACCCAGATCTACAATTACACTCATAGCCACCATCTGTGTTGACGCACGTCTTATCAGAACCACAAATATCAGGCGTAACAACACACTCGTTAACATCCACGTCACAGTTATCTCCCTCCCAGGAACTACTACAAACACATCCACGACTAGAATCACAGCTAATAGCACCAGGTCCACAGGTACACAGCTGTTCACAGTTATTTCCATAATATGGAGGTGAACATTCTAAAATTTAAAGCAAATATTATATGATAATAAACTAGTGTTTTCAAAAATTACACCTCCAAAACAGATTTTAACTTCATCATATATTGCTAGAAATGTTTTTTTAGGATTATGTCATAAAGCCACCTTCAACAATATTTCAGTGATATTATGAGTCAGTTTTATTGGAGGAGGAAACTGGAAAGCTTGAGATCCTAAGCTAGTTTGATTCTACCATGCATCATTAGAAACAGTTTTTCTTTAGGTAATTATCATGAAAGAATCTTGATCTTAATTTTTTATCAACTATGGAAAATGGTGATATTTTGACAAGGGAGATAATTACACACTCCATGTTTAATTAAAATCAAAGAAAAAATCCCCCCTGTTGATGCCATTATAGTCATGTTAGAATACAGCAAATTATCATACCAAGTCTCCTAAACGCTTTATCTAAACTATTTTCGTGTTTTTCATCTTTTTGTCCCAAGAGTTTTGCTGACACTGATCGGTAATTCTATTTTTCAGATTCATAAACAAAAAAATTTGTTTACACAAAAACCACCGAATATAGTTTCATTACCGTAAATCGTAGTCAATATTTTATGGTAAAAAATTGTAGAAAATACTGAGAAACAGTAGTTGTAAACATCTCTGCGTCCCTGACGGTGAACCCCACATAAACATACCTGTACAAGTTGTTTTGTCAGAGTTCAGTTTAAATCCATTGAAACAAGAACAGTAATAACTACCAATCGTATCATTACAGGAATGTGTACAGACATTACTGTCACATTCATTAATATCTGAAATAGAAACAACATAATGCTAAATTACATGTTCTAAATTACTTTACAAAATCATAATGCTAAATTACATGTTCTAAATTACTTTACAAAATCATAATGCTAAATTACATGTTCTCAATTACTTTACAAAATCATAATGCTGAATTGCATGTTCTCAATTACTTTACAAAATCATAATGCTGAATGTATGCTCTAAATTACTTTACAAAATCATAATGGTGAATTGCATGTTCTAAATTACTTTACAAAATCATAATGCTGAATTGCATGTTCTAAATTACTTTACAAAATCAAAATGCTGAATGTATACTCTAAATTACTTTACAAAATCATAATGCTGAATGTATGTTCTAAATTACTTTACAAAATCATAATGCTGAATTGCATGTTCTAAATTACTTTACAAAATTATAATGCTGAATTTATGCTCTAAATTACTTTACAAAATCATAATGCTGAATGTATACTCTGAATTACATTACAAAATCATAATGCTGAATGTATGCTCTAAATTACTTTACAAAATCATAATGCTGAATTGCATGTTCTAAATTACTTTATAAAATCATAAAGCTGAATTGCATGTTCTAAATTACTTTACAAAATCATAATGTTGAATGTATACTCTAAATTACTTTACAAAATCATAATGCTGAATGTATGCTCTAAATTTCTTTACAAAATTGTTACAATTTGTAGAAATTAATAGTAATTAGAGCTGTTACAAACCTGCTGAAACACGACTTACAATTTTTAAAGTAGGAAGATAGATATGTAAATAGGGGTTGGGTTAAGGTTTTGCTGTTTAACGTCACTTTATACAATATTTCTGTTATATCATGGCTGTCAGTTTTATTGGTGTAGGAAACCGGAGTACCCGAAGAAAACCACCAACCTGTCGAAAATCGCTGACAAACTTTATCACATAATATTGTATCGAGTGCACCTCGCCATAAACGGGGTTAGAACTCACAACTTTAGTGGTGATAGGTACTGATTGCACAGGTACTTGTAAATCCAACTACCATATGATCACGGCCACAACAGCCCAAATTATTTGTTTCATTTCAAATATATGAAGAGAAAAAAACTTTAATATTTTAATGCAAAAGAACATTTAATTTTTTTTTTATTTCTAATTCTGCCTGTTAAACAAATGTCACTATGGCCCAGGCTACCCTAGAGAACTTGATATCATTAATTACACACTATAGCCCTAGTTTCTATTATTTTCTTCTGACTTATACAACTTGTAATAATCTGTCATATATAAATACAATATCAATTTATTCAAACTTCACCAATAGAGTACACAAATAACATATTTAACTTGGTATAATGCAAAAAGTATAAGTTAACATAAAATTTGTTGCCGCCACGATATAGCTGAAATATTGCTTAAGTCTGCGTTAAACACCAATCAATCAATATAATGCAAAAGAACTTAAAACATAATGTATAAATGTGTTTGTGTAACATTAAATAGTGTCCACCTTTACAATTGTCTCCTATGATAAAGTCTGAGGACGGAATAAAGCACAGCGATGACACTTCGTTTGGTCTGTGTAAGGTTTTTCATTACAAATATAACACAACCGGACACAATTTCACAGGGCTCTATTATGTCTTACCCCTGCAATTCCTTATAAAATTTCTTGAGAAGTATTCTTTTGTTGTTGTATTCCATTCAGTAGAAGGGCCCAGGTGGCTCAATAAAGTCAATAAAGTTAGGTAGTTGGATTACCTAACAACTCATACAAACCTATCACCAATACGGCGTGGGTTCGTGCCCGGCTTTGTAAATTACAGAAAGTGTGCACTCGACTCGCAGTCGCAAATGATAAAGTTTACCAGTTGCTTGCCCATGGTCAGTGGTTCTCTCCGGGTACTCTGGCCTCTTCCACCACTAAAACTGGTCGCCATGATATAGCTGAAATATTGCTGAAAGTGGCTTTAAACACCAAGAATCTAATTTTTTTGTGGGAAAAAGGGAAGGGGGTAGGTTTTTTTTTTAAACAATTACTTGTACAGGTACTGCTATCTCCCTCTAGTTTATAACCTTCCTCACAAATACAGCCCCATTCTCCTCCTGGCCTTGTAGTATTGTCACAAGCATAACTGCAGTTTAACTTTTGGAGCTGACAAATGTCTGTTATTGCTAAAACAAAATAACACCATATACTTAAGTTAGTTTAAACATTATTTATTCATTTAAATAAACAAACTATAATATAGGAAATATATTAAAAAAAAAACAAAGAAATAAACAAAAAACAACATATTGTAGGATTCGGAAACAAGATAATTATGAATTGTACTAATCTGTCTCTGAAATTAGTTGATAATTGTACAAATGATATACTGACAGACTCATGAGACATTGGGCACGGTATTTGTAAGATAACTCTACTCATATTGATTTACTGACAGATTCATGAGACATAGGGCATGGTATTTGTAAGATAACTCTACTCATATTGATTTACTGACAGACTCATGAGACATTGGGCACAGTATTTGTAAGATAACTCTACTCATATTGATTTACTGACAGATTCATGAGACATATCGCATGGTATTTGTAAGATAACTCTACTCATATTGATTTAATGACAGACTCATGAGACATTGGACACGGTATTTGTAAGATAACTCTACTCATATTGATTTACTGACAAATTCATGAGACATTAGGCATGGTATTTGTAAGATAACTCTACTCATATTGATTTACTGACAGACTCATGAGACATTAGGCATGGTATTTGTAAGATAACTCTACTCATATTGATTTACTGACAGACTCATGAGACATTGGGCATGGTATTTGTAAGATAACTCTACTCATATTGGGCTTTTTTGTTGATAACCACACTTCTGGAAAATCAAATTCTAAACATCAAATAACAATAATACAATAAAAATGGCTATATCCAGCATTTATCTACACAGAATATAACATAATAGAGTAAGAAAATGCATTATTCATTCAAACGTTTAATGAATGTCAAGGCCATATTTACTTACTTTGGTTACATGTTTTTCCGTCAGGTAGAAGTTCATAACCATACCCACATCCACAAGTGAATCCACCGTCGTTATTATCACAGGTCTGCTGACATCCACTAAACAACTCCGTACATTCATCAATATCTGAAAATTACATTAAAAAATGTTAAAATTCGTAAATATTGTAAAAATAAAAATTCTAGCAATGGATAATCGGTAAGAAATGATATCAGTATAACACAGACTAAAATGAGGACTACCTTGAAAACAATAGGAAACATTTCTTGTTTCTTTTCTTTTCAGTAAACTTTGGCAGTCACAGTTTCGGACTTTTTGACATCATAGAGATATAAACAGGTGACTTACGACAGATCGGTGGTTTTCTCCAGGTCCTCCAGTTTGCTCCACCAATAAAACTGACCGCCACGATATAACTGAAATATTGTTAAAAGTGGCGTTAAACACCCTCTAACAAACACACATAAAAAACTGAGAGTCTACAGAGGGTAAGAACTACGTACCTCGACAGAGAGAACCAACTTTCCTAAACCCACTAAGACAAGTACATGTGTAGCTCCCGTCAGTGTTGGTACAATTACTATGGTCTGGACAGTTGTTAGTAGAACTAGATAAACATTCATCAATATCTAAAAATAGAAACAAAAATAATGCAATATACTGAAACAAACCTGATAAACATTCGTCAATATCTAAAAATAGAAACAAAAATAATGTAATATACTGAAACAAACCTGATGAACATTCATCAATATCTAAAAATAGAAACAAAAATAATGCAATATACTGAAACAAACCTGATAAACATTCTCAATATCTAAAAATAGAAGGAAATATTGCTGCAATAGGATTGATGATTGTAATGTAACAATGGTAACATCTATATCTTCACAAATGCAATATTATCAAAAAGAAACCAAGCAATATATATATATATATATTGTATATGTGCCCATTGATAAAGAATAACAATATTTTCAGCATTTTTTAAATGTTGCTATATACCAATAATAAATTAGATATTGATAATTATTAAATAGTGTCTTGTTTTGCTTAATAGTATTGGGAAAAGGGGGGCCGTTGTGACCATGATAGTATGGTAGTTGGACTTACAACTACCTATGCAATCAGTGCCTATCACCACTGATATTGTGAGTTCAAATCTTGATCAAGGCGAAGTGTACAACATTATGTGATAAAGTTTGTCAGTGACTTGCGACAGGTTGCTGGTTTTCTCAGGGTGCTCCTGTTTCCTCCACCAAAAAAACTGACCTGAAGTGTTTGCTTTATTATTGCGTATTATATTATAAATGCATCAATATCAGTTATACCGCATCTATCAAAAAATACCACTGAAATTTCATATCAATTTTGATTGATTGATTGATAATTAAATTTATTGTTCGGTTGTTTCGAATCATTTCCATTCCGTCAAAATTTTGTTATTTTCGTCTGCCAGATCACGTGATTTCGATGGAACTAAAGGCCCTGAGTTTCCGGTGTCAATGTACACAACAAAAACTCCAATCGATATGTGTCGTTTTAACGTTCGATTCTCAAGTTAAAAATATCTTAACATTTTCTGTCAAAGACAGATATCAATTAAATTATTTTATTTGTATCAAAGACTTCAACGCAGAGACAAATAATTCTTTAAAATTAAATTTGTTTTCTTTCTTTATTTGCGGCTGTCAGCATCATGAAAGGAAAACGATCTGCCTTTATGTATATATTTCTTATATAAGACAGATAGTGGGGTACCGAACACCAGTATTTATTCAGCGGTTTCCTTGGCGTCTCCATATTACAATTACTTATAATCTACCGCATCTACGACTATGATATGCTGACGTTGCCACAGTAATAGCGTAAACACCGGAAGTCGCCTGTCTATTTGTTCAGACGTCAAGACACGAAAAAGACGGAACGTGGTCGGAATTGACATGATTCGAAACAACCTAAATATTGTTGAAAGTGGCATTAAACACCATAAAACCAAATCAAATAATAGGTTAATGTGAAATAGGTCTATTGGGAAGGTTCTCTGACATTACATTGGCTCATGAGAGGTAATTTTTTATATGCAAAGAATTCAAAATTCATTTATTTTATGTTGATGGGCCAAATTGCATTTTTGTAGTTAAAAGTCTTACCGTCACATTTTTCGTCTGTCGTGATGGTGTACCCTGCGGGGCAACTGGAGCAATTGTATGTTCTACCAAATTGTACTTCCTCTGCTGGTGTCAGATCACTACAGTTACGTCCCAAAGCACATGGATTGTCTGAACAAGCATTTGTATCAGTTTCACAGTCATCACCTAAAAATAGAAATAAATATACCATCTCTGTCCGTGTATATTACACACTTTTTAAAACTGAAAGATGTATATGTAAAGGGGTATGGGTATATAATACACATGAACTTGACCAATGATATTTTTTTCCTGAAAAATTTAGTCATATGACAAAAAAATAATAAATAAATAAAATGATTTGAATTTTTCTATTACTGATTTTTTTTTAAATTATTTTACGATACCGTAATGTCTTTTTTTTAATATTGTATTATCAACAAAAATGAAATAAGAGTTGTTTTTTCTATTTTTTTTTTCGAATGAAACAAATATGTTGATTTGAAAATGGAAAGTCAATGTGACTACCTTGTAAATTAACAGAGTTATACAGTACTACCTCTCATCAGAGGTCACCTGTTGTAGAAAGCCAATTTAAAGTGCATTTATCAGATTTTTATTACCATACTTTTTTCCTGGATTATAAGTGTATGTGGACTATAGACCTATTCAAAAATTATTGTGGACTACTATGTGGTTTATTGATCTAATTGAAGTTTTTGGACTACATGCCCACGTGGACAATAGGTCTAACTGAAATATTTTCTGGACTACAAGTCCATGTGAACTAAAGGTCTAATTGGACCATACATTTTGAATTTTGAAGTAAAAATGTGCGTAAAATACGGTCCAAAGTCTATCCCTGACATGATGCAATTTTTATTTTTGAGTTTTATTTTATTATGTAAGGGTGTGAACTTATAAGAGTTAAAAACTACAACATACCTGAGTATCCAGTATTACAGATACAGTAGGAAAGTTTGAAGTAGTTGCTGGTCTGATTTCTTGTGTTGTTATAATCACATGCCCCTTGATTGTTACAACCACTACACAATATAATCTCTATCTCAATAGCCTCTGCTGTTAAACCATCACTGTCTTGTGCCGTAACCCTGGAATATATAATAGAAAGAACCCTAAAGGTACCTCATACATACACATTATAATAGACTTCTGCAGTAAACCTGAAATATATGTAAATGAGCAGTTTTGCAGGAAAAGATTAAAATGTGATAAAGTTAACTATGACTGATTGACAGACGGACGACAAATGATACAACAAGGGCAACGCAAAGCGTGGCGTATCCCCTTGCCTAAAAATTTGACCCTGTGACCTTGACCTTTGACCTATGACCTTGAAAATAAATAGGGTTCCAGATGCTCTGCAGGACTAAGTATGTACCAAGTATGGTCAAAATTCATTGAAGGATGTTGATTCTAGAGTGTTCACAAGGATGTTGCGGAAGAACGGACGGACGGTAGCGTTACTATATCCCTTCGCAACTTCGTTGGCGAGGGGATAAAAAGCTCAATTGGAGTTTGGTCATGGTGAATAAAAAAAATATAGAGTAAGAAGCACAGTCAAACCTGTATTAAGAGGACACCTTTGGAACAGAGAGAAAGTGGCCTTATAAGACAGGTGACCTTTCTATGACAGGACAAGAAAAAGGTGACTTTTTTATACATGTGACTGCTTAATAGAGGTGACCACATGGGCAGGTTTTACTATATATATATATATATATATATATCCATTTGAAGAATGTTTTAACAACAAAACTAACAAACTACCTTATTCTTTCAGTATTGACATTTGTAGGCATCCATGATAAACTCAAGTTTCCCGTAGAATTGTCAGCAATGAATCCAGCAACTGGCTGATTTATGATGTCATAAAAAAAGGTCTTATCATCCTGTCCTGTAAACACCATTTCTATTGAAGAGTTGACTTGGGCATTTATTCTGTTATTTCCGCTAACAATGCTAATAGTTGGAGCTTCATTCTCTACAATAAAAATGTATGTATACATAGATATCATTAGAATACAATACTGGGCAGTGCCGTCTTTAACACATGGGCATGCTGGGCAATTGCTTTGGGGCCCCACTAGTATAGCAGCCCCATGATAATCTGTGAATGTTGTGTACAGCATGTTTTCTTAATGTTTAATCACTGATTTTGTTGGAAGTACCAATACAATAAACATATTTTTAATGTTACAAGTGTTGCCTGAGGGCAAGTGTGGACACAGAAATGTGCTGTCCAAAAGGTAAGTGTGGATGTCAATATTTCATATTATTTAACTTTTAAAAAAAATCATGGACACAGGGGTCCTGGATTTTTTTTTAATAATTAACTAATCCTAGATTATTATTTTTGCTTAATGTCCGGTCCTGTGTTTTTATTTCAAATTTTCACCACCTCCCCCCAGGGGATATAAAATTGTATCATTAATAATAAATTCAGATTTTCTATTTAAAATAAAACTCATTTACAAAACCACTGATATTTGTTCAATTTTTAAGCTTTAGTCGCAACATATTTTTATTTTTCTCCTTAAACTGTCGAAACATAACATTTATTTAACTGTAAAATTCACAAATAAAATTCACCCCCTTTTTCCCTTTTTTCTCGTTTAAATCAATGATCAACAATATTCCAGAATCAAACAAATGAATAAATATAACATAGATTTCTTTTACATGCATCATTCCTTTACATTGTCAAGATTCTATATTTATAAACTATTGACCTGAGTAACCTTGCTAAACTATGCGGAGTCAGTGTGTTTTAAATCGGTCATCCAATCAGGACGCTCATTATTGTCCAAGATAAAAATGCATCGCTAAAATTAGCTGTGAGTATATCTAAAACTTTAATTCATAAATTTATATATAGAATAGAAATCGGAGATATTTCGTCATAAAACGTCACACATGGTTTTGTCTATCATATTTCTTGAAGACAAACATAAACTTGTATTGGATTTATAAATATTTTATGAGTACCAACAGTTTTTTCAACACCGTATCTGTTCACGTGACTACACATGCTACTCACAGTAACCCGTTACCCACATTAGCACGTATCACCAGTATTTTGTATATAATCAACATTTACAGTTTTATTCCCGAGTGGTTGTGTAGGTAGGGTCCCCATTGCACTGCTTTTACCGTTCAATCATTCAGAAGAATTTAAATATATTGACCAATTGAAAAACAGTTCTCACTATATGTTGGTTTTTAATAATAGTATGCTCATCGCCGATTGGTCGGTCGAATATATGTATGAACCCTGACATGATCTCATACAGAATATCATTAAATGTTAGTGTATCGACAAATAAAAAAAACCAACAATCCTTAAATTTTAATTTGATTGGGTGACCTTTGACATGGGTTAACATATAGCTAAAACTTTGATGTCTCCAATTTGGATAAATTGTTTTCACAACAAATGTGTTATGAAAACATGAATGATTGGCAATTCCAATCTAATAAAATAAACTACAGGCTCAGCACTGTGTCGCTCACCTTTCATTCTGCTTTGAGGAAACTTAATACAGAACCTTCCATAGGTGTTTCCCACCAAATATCGGTTCATTTTGGCAAAGCAGTTTCAGAGAAGACTTTTAGAAATCGACCAATCTAAAGCAAGAATTGCCTGTGGCAGCCATGTGTGTTAATGAATCAATACGAAATGAGCAATCTCTATAGAGGACCTTCCATAGATGCTTCTTACCAAGTTTCATATCATTTGGACAAGCGGTTTCAGAGGAAAAAACGTTTTAGAAATCGACCAATAAGAAACAAGAATTGCCTATGACGCCATGTTTGTTAATGGATCAAAAAGGAATGAGCAATTCCCATAGAGGACCTTCCATAGATGCTTCCTACCACGTTTCGGTCCATTTGGTCAAGCTGTTACAGAGTAGAAGATTATTAGAAATCGACCAATTAGAAACAAGAATGGCCTATGGCAGCCATATTTGTTAATGGATCAGGACGAAATGAGCAATCTTTATAGAGGACCTCCCATAGACAGGAGAACGAGGCTGCAAACTGGCATGGTCAAGATTTTTCACTGAGCAGAATATCTGAGAAAATTTAAACAGGCCTTCGCATTACACACATATTACACAGCGTTGATAATTAATTGAGTCTTAAACTACATCTTAACTAAAATTGTGGTAAAATTTAATCCATAAATGTAGATTTTGGATACTTCAAATCTGTGCATGGTCTGCACGGGCTAAATTTCGCGCGGTTTCAGTGTAATTGTTTTTCAATTTTTCATTCCTTCTATTTTTTCTTACAAATACTATTAATTAGTCTATATTGTTATAATCATATTTTAATATTCATCAAAATAGAGATTTGAAGTAATTCATTCCATGAATTGATACTTGTTATCAGTTTGACCCCAGGTGACCCCACAGTAGGTTTTTTTTATATTCATTACCTTTACATAAACTCTAAAATTTGACACTCAATACAAATCAGTATGTAAGTGTGCCATTGTTGATTACCCCACTGTAATCTTTTACTCTTTATTGAGCATTTTAATCCCTCTTTTATTTGAAAATTAAATTACATATTATATATTATTGCTTTAAACACCCATGACTGACAGCAACATCAAGAGAAGTCTGAAATTAATCCATGTTGAAACTGAAGGACTTAAACAAAAAAAGACTCCTGTTCTCCTTGCTGATAGCAAAGGTACCTATATAGAGAATGAAATAACTGACCCAGAAAAATTTCGGATCAAATTCATCAACCATAGTGGCACAACACTTCGGGTTTCGATTCTCTGGATTACAAAGCACTTCCATAAGAGAACAAAAAGGCATAAAAACATCCATGTCTATGTATGGTTAGGTACGTGTGATATCACAAAGAAAGCTATTGGCTTTATAGAACTACGCTATGATAAAACAGAGGTGCTATTGTCGTATCTTAAAGATAAGTTTGAGGATATAATTCTCGCTATACAAGAATCTAGGAAGAAACATAAGCCAACAATAACGTTGTTAGAAGTCCCGCACTATTCGTTAGTGTTATATAACAGGAGGCAAAAACACGAAGACCCGCAGTCTTTCTATGAGGCTGATTTAAAACTAGCCAAACAAATAGACGCTGTAAATCAATTGATTCAAAAATTTAACTCAGATTTGGCAACTAGATCTCCCAAATTTTCCCTTGATCTTACAAGATCAACCAAAGGACACAAGAAGGGAAAAGGGACAAAAGCACACAGTCACTATAATTTCAAGGACGTTTATATTGATTGTATCCACCCTAGTCCATTATTAGCCAAACTGTGGTACCAACGTATAGTAAAACAAATCATTCAAGACTGCTTTGTTAAGAAACAACCAAAACACAAACGCAAGAAGGATAAACAGAGACATTGAAACTGTAGCAGCATATAAATACCCATGACTGATCTGGACAGTAAATACTGTTTTGATGTCTGGACAGTTGCCGTAGTGTATGCTATACTTCTGAAAAATTGATCACAGCAATATCACAATTTTTGTATTATATTAAAATTAGTTGAAAACGGATAGTAAATACTGTTTTGCTGTCCGGTTCTATTGTCAACATCTGAGTGTCAACAATTGAATAGCCGAAACGCATTGTCTAGCTACCTTAGACCAAGAGTTGGAAACATAAGAGTTCTGTAACACTAGATCTTTAAAATCCTAGATCTTTTAATTTAAAATCTTAAAAAGATAGTAAAATCTGTTTTGCTGTCTTTCACGTCTTCAATTTGTACCAAAGATTGTATCATCTCTGACACTGCTCCCCTATTCCATATCAAGACAAATAGCTGTATGATTTACTTGGGATAGTAAAAACAGTTTTGCTGTCCACAAAGTCCTGAATCAACAACCTATTAAATTTTCCTACATAATATATTAAGCAAATATTAGATACTTATATCAAATATAAATAATAGATGATTAAAAACTGCTTCCTGTATTGTTGACAAGTTAGGATAGCAAAAACAGTTTTGCTGTCACAATTGTCGAAAATGGCTTCTCCTCGACGATCACGAAGAGAGAAAAAATATCCCATATAAATATACTCCAAGTTTGGCTCTAGCAAAAAGAAATGCAAGAATGGGTCAATCTACTACAACTGACTTGAACCATGTAACTACTCCAAGAAGACCTCATCATGAGCATTCAAAGTCAACAAATTACACATTAAATATAACCAAAGCAGTGCAGAAAATGATTTCTGCTACTGAGCAATATCTTAATGTCGAAGCTGAATTCAGGGCAGGCAACCTTATGATGAAATTCACCCCGGCTGCATTCTTAATGTTCCATAAACAAATCTTGCTATACTATGAAAATTCAAAAATACTTCAAGCCATTTCATATCTTAAAAAGGATGAAAATAATCTTGTAGTTGAAGAGTCTTTAAGCATTAAACCTATTAGCACAGATGGGACAAACAGAAGGCAAATATATAGGATAGATCTGTACAAAACAACTTTCACCATTGAAGCAAATGGACGAGATATAGGCAATTTCATTCGAAAAAACCTTCAAGAAATACTTAAATCTCTGCCATCAAAAATTTCTGTCAGCAATGAATAATGTAATACAAGATACATGCAATGCCTTTCTTAGCGCAAAGGATAATAAACGACGGGCAAACATTTCAAATGTAAATAGAAACAACTCTACAACTGATAAACAGTTGCCTCTGGCAATCAGCAATAACAATACCATAGAAGAAATGCTAGATGTAAGATCTAAAAGTGAAACAAATCTGCATACGACTGCAGTTCAATAGTACCACTACCATCTGACGAGGAAGTTGCCTCAACATGTTCTAGCTGTGAGAAATCAATAGAAAATGCTGATTCTGTGCATATTATGTGAAGAAAAACATCATTACTGGTGTCAAAGTATGACATATGAACAATATAATACTTTGAATATAAACGATCTAGAAGACTTCAAATGGAGTCAGTGCAAACTACAGTTAAAAGACTTACAATGCACAAAAGCAAACAAGATAACTCATCAGAATTTGATGATACAATTACTGCAAAGTCCTGAACCAGATATGCGAAATACTGATACTACTCCAGTTCCAACAGTTTTAAACATATCTGTACCTGCTAGTGAAACAAATGTACAAACAGGGCAAGGTCTGATTACATCAGGTGAAAACCAAACCATACCAAAAGCGATACATACTCCAGCATATGCCAATACCAACCAACATGAGCTTCATACCATAGTAAAGAACAACTTGATAGCATCAAATAGTCAAAATGTACAGAAGACCACAGGTCCAAAAAAGCAGACGAAAAGTTCCAAACAAGATGAAATAAAGTCTAAACTATCTGTAGCCGAGGCACATATTATGAGGTTAGAAAGTACCATTTTAGATAACAACAAACTTATAAGAAATCTAAAATAACAGCAGGTAGGAATACAACAAGAGGATATTCAAACCAATTCACATACGCATATAAATAGATGTACAAATTCTGTTGACGTAAATAAATGCCACTGTACAACAATGGAAAATTGACTAAGAGATCTGGAGCGAGAGATGACAAATATGAAATTACAACACTTAGAAAACCTAATTCTTGCATTGAAGAATCAAACAAACTCAACTATATATATTACAACCTACAACACAACCAATGATAAATCCAGTTCCACCACAACCCATCTACTTACAGCATCAGGCTCCACCTCATCCTTGGGTTGTTCATAGCATTCCTCCTCCACCATATATAGTAGGCCAACCTGTACCAAACATTCAACCAACTTTTATGCAGACAGTAACACCAACAAACAACTTTATCGTGCAACAAATGCAAAATCCTGCCTACATACCAAATGTACATGGTCAAATTTCCGAAATGAAGCATAGTGATAGTAGTAACTGTATTGCTGTCACGCGGCCAATGTATTACATCCTACAAACAGACAGTAGCCATCAAAATATATCAACCAACAACTCTATGGAGCAACAAATACAAAATCCTGCCTACGTACCAAATGTAGACAGTCACATGACCGAAATGAAGCATAGTGATAGTAATAACTGTATTGCTGTCACTCAACCATTGAATAACATCCTGCATCTAGATGTTAGACACCAGAACATACCTTCACCAAATCCTCCTACCCAGAGAATAGTTCATGATCAAACACATAGCATTCCACCACAGAAACTGACAAACCAAGGTGGATATACAATACCTACTGAGATAGTGAATCAAGCCAACCCATTAGATATAAATCAGTCAATACAGGTACAGCAGATAGAAAACATGCATCCGAGATGCTCTGAAATATTTGAGAACCATAATCTTCATACAGTTAATACAAAGGATAATAAAAACTGTTTTGCTGTCCATGATCACAACAATCATTCCAACTCTGCAGTGACAGATTGTAAAAAGAGAAAATCCTCCACAAGGTTAGAACAACATGATATTTCATACCTGAGAGAAGAATCAATACCTAGAAAACAGCAAACAGCATGAGAAATACCCTATTTTGAAACAAAATAAAGATATGGACTCCAATAGTAAAAACTGTTTTGCTGTTGGCCAACCTACCCCAGATGTAAATGCAAGAATTAATAGTATGGAGAATCAGCAAAGATTTCCTCCAATAAATGAGCACCAAAAACAGAATACTGGTTCTTTCTTAGACAGAAACCAAAGAGCCATCCTAGAATCAGGCCCGTCAATGCTAAACCAAAGAATGTTGTAAAACATCAACAACATAGCCTCTTGAGTCTAGCCACTTTTAATATAAAAGGCTTTCAATCAAATCAATAAAGAAAGGATTACTAACGGCGGTATCCAAAAAAGATATAAAGACCTACCAAATCCATCAAATTACAGAGGCATAACTGTTATCTCAATTATATGTAAGCTACTAGAAATGTGCATCAGAGCAAGAATAGAAGGAACTTTAGAAAAACAACAGAATAAGTTACAACAAGGATTCACCAAAGGCGCGTCCTATATCAACATTGTTCTCCTCATAACAGAATCTATAAACGAGGCCAAAGACAACAATGAAACCCTAATTCTTATTGCCATGGATGCAGAAAAAGCATTCGACGTTGTAGATCATATTCATCTATTTTGGAAAATATACCATCAGGATATCACTGGATCAACCTGGCTATTAATAAAGGAATTATATTGGAAAACAACTACTCAAGTAAAATCTAGAGGAGAAATTTCAAAACTATATGTTAATCACCAGGGTGTTAAACAAGGCGGAATATTGTCTGCCGGGTTCTTCAAAGCATACAACAATGACATCTTAAACACCTTAGAAAGAAGTGATATGAGATTTAAAATAGGAACTAGTTATGTGGGTTGTCCAACTTGTGCAGACGATATAATGATATGTACTAAATCTGAACAGGAAGCACAAACACAATTATATTATTATAGAGCAATGTATTTCAGATGACAGAGTGAAAATTAACAGTAAGAAAACAGAAATCATTCGCATAAATGACAACAAAGCTAAAAATAAACCACTAACGCTCTTCAACGAAAATTTAAACGAAAAAACATCCTTAAAGCACTTGGGTATAGAACGAAAGAAGAACAACAGACCGGATATAGAACCAGAGGCTCTCAAGAGCCTGTATCGTGCACCTGGCTATAAAAAGAACCAATTGGTCCTATGTAAATACTATGTCCTGCAGTGGTAGTCATCTTGGAATTTTCGATCAACATAAAAAACACAAAGTTTGTAAAGGACCTTCCAATGATTGATGCACAGTTTAGGTACCGGTTCAATCAGTGCAATAGCTTCAGAGAAGAACATCTTTCTGTATTTTCCCCATATGGTCCTGTGTTAATACTATGACCTGTGGTGGCAGCCATCTTGAATTTCATATCGGCATAAAAAAAAAAAACTTTTTAGAGGACCTCAAATGATCCTTCATGGGCAGTTTGGTTTCAATTGCCCATGTGATTTAAGAGAAAAAGCGTTTTGAAACATTTTTTTCCCATAAGGTCCAAATTTAAACTAAGTCCTGCCGTAGCCGCCATTTTGAATTTCATATCGGAACAAAAAACTTATAATTTGTAGAGGACCATCCAATGAACGTTCATGTACAGTTTGGCTTTAATCATATTTGTAGTTTCTGAGAAGAGGGCATTTGAACATTTTCCCATTGGGTCCAATGTTAATCTATGTCTTGTGGTAACAGCCATCTTAGATTTCCGATCAGCAAAAAAACAAAACATTTGCAGAGGACCTTGTAATGATCATTTCTGCGCAGTTTGGTTTCAATTGTCCAAGTGGTTTCAGAGAAGAAGCGTTCTGAAACATTTTTCCCATAGGGTCCAATGTTAAACTAAGTCCTGCCGTAGCCGCCATTTTAAATTTCATAGCGGAACAAAAAACCTAAAGTTTGTAGAGGACCATCCAATGAACATTCATGTACAGTTTGGCTTTAATCATATTTGTAGTTTCTGAGAAGAAGGCATTTGAACATTTTCCCATAGAATCCAATGTTAATCTATGTCCTGCGGTGGCGGCCATCTTGGATTTTCGATCGGCAAAAAAACATAAAATTTGTAGAGGACCTTCTAATGATAATTTCTGGGCAGTTTGGTTTCAATTGTCCAAGTGGTTTCAAAGAAGAAGGGTTTTCAAACATTTTCCTGATAGGGTCCAATGCTAAACTAAGTCCTGCCGTAGCCGCCGTTTTGAATTTCATATCGGAACAAAAAACCTTAAGTTTGTAGAAGACCATCCAATGAACATTCATGTACAGTTTGGCTTTAATCATATTTGTAGTTTCTGAGAAGAAGGCATTTGAACATTTTCCCATAGGGTCCAATGTTAATCTATGTCCTGCGGTGGCGGCCATCTTGGATTTCCGATCGGCATAAAAAACATAAACATTGTAGAGGACCTTCCAATGATCATTCATGGGCAGTTTGGTTTCAATTGTCCAAGTGGTTTCAGAGAAGAAACGTTTTGAAGCATTTTCCCATAGGGTCCAATGTTAAACTAAGTCCTGCCGTAGCCGCCATTTTGAATTTCATATGGGAACAAAAAACCTAAAGTTTGTAGAGGACCATCCAATGAACATTCATGTACAGTTTGGCTTTAATCATATTTGTAGTTTATGAGAAGAAGGCATTTGAACATTTTCCCATAGGGTCCAATGTTAATCTATGTCCTGCGGTGGCGTCCATCTTGGATTTCAGATCGGCATAAAAACAGAAACTTGGTAAAGGGCATTAAAATGATCATTCATTTATACAGTTTGTGTTCAGTCAGGTCATTAGTTTCAGAGAAGAAGATCTTTGAAATTTCAGCCAATCAGAGGATATTACTGGCCCTGGCAGCCATGATGAATATTCGATTGGAACAAAAAACAGAAACTTTGTAGAGGACCATCCAAGGAACATTCTTGCTAAGTTTGGTTCCAGTTGGCCCAGTGGTTTCGGAGAAGAAGCTTGAAATGTGAAAAGTTTACAGACGACGGACGCCAACTGATGGCAATAGTTCACCTGGACCTTAAAAATCAGCCAATCAGAAACAAGAGTCGCCTGTGGCGGCCATGTTTGTTAATGGATCGGGACGAAATGAGCAATCTTTACAGGGTTCAGTTTATACAGGATTCCAGTTTATTCAGGGTTCAGTTTATACAGGATTCCAGTTTATTCAAAGCTCAGTTTATACAAAATTTCAGTTTATTCGGGCTTCGGTTTAAACAGGTTTCGCTGTATGTACATAATCAATACATTTTCATGCATAGTCACGAAACATGAAATATGATATGACTAAACAAAAATTGCAAGAGCCTAATAGTAATACATAAAAAATCTCCTTACGTATTTGTGAAGTTTCTGACTCAGCCTCTGTATTAGTTGACTGTGTATCTGCTGCAAATGAAGTATCCCCTGTTGCTAGGTAATCAAAAATACAAGCTTTGTATTGGTCACTGCTACCACCACAAACTTCATAAGATTTGTTTATTATTGTCTGGCTAAACTCATCAATAAATATTGGTTCAAAGTTTGGATGGCTGTAATCTGACCACTGTCTCCCATCTGTGTACTTAAAGAGTGAAGTTTCTGCAGTTGTTTCCCCTGAAATAAAATTGAGTTGGAGAAGACTTCTTAAGTTTTTATAACTTGTGAGTGAGTGATTGTTGTTTAATGCCAATTCAACAATTTTTCAGCTATATCATATAACTTGTGTCTAATCCATGTTGTCTATTTTATTGGCAAATACTTAAAACTAATAAAACTTATTGGTTTGATTTGGCTTGATGGTGTTTAACGCCACTTTCAACAATATTTCAGCTATATTGTGGCACACAGGGTCAGTTTTGTTGGTGAAGGAAACCGGAGTACCCGATCTGTCGCCAATAACTGACAAACTTTATATAAATATCACACAATGTTGTATCGTGTACATCTCCCCATGAACGGCGTTCGAACTCACAACATCAGTGGTGATAGGCACTGATTGCACAGGTAGTTGTAAATTAATAAAATTGAAGATGTGTTCATTGATTGAATTGTTGTTCTATGTATTTTCTGAATTAAGGACTTCAGTTACCATGGCGACCATGTTTAATGGAGTACTTGATGTCACTTACAGATCAGACGTGTCACTTGTTTCCCTTTACTGATATGTCTCAGTGTGACAGATCTAAGGAAACCCATTACAAGTCAATTACAATTAAAGTTTAATATAATATACACTAAATATACATGACAATAATGCCCCCTTGTGTCCAAAAATCTGTCTTACAAGACACAAGGATATGCTCTTGCTTGGTCGTAGGTCGGTTTTTTTTTAGGTTTGCTGTAGCTCATCTGACATTTCAAAACGGCTCTTAAACTTTTTTTCCCATTGCAAGCAAAAACAAAATTCACCTATCTATTTTACCCACAAAAGCATGTAAGGTGAATTTCACCAAAAATGTATCAACAGGGTTTTCTTCCTTTTTTTTTGTATTTAGTTTTTTTGGTGGGAGGTTTTAAAAAATACATCTAGCTCTACAAACCTTTCATATTCCTCATTCCTTTTTTTTTCTTCCCCCCCCCTCATTTTTAACATTTGTGAACAGTTTTACTTACATTTCTGGCCAAAATTGTTATATATCTTTCTCTCTGTATTAGTATCATCACTATCCAGGATGGTTCCCTTTGGCAAAATATACTCATTAGTTTTATCACCATCAAAATTTCCCATCAAGCCAGTTACATCCCCTTTGAATTCATCAGGCACAGTTGCAGAAAGAGTAAGTTGACGAGTTTTAACTTGTATATTTAGTTGAACTCCTGAAAAGATAAATCATTGCAGTCATATAAAATTTCAGGGCAAGGGTTTATGGTGATTAAAGCCACTACCACAATATTTCAGTTATATCGTGGTGTACAGTTTTATTGATGGAGGAAACCGGAATATCTGGAGAAAACCACCGAAAGTCACTGACAAACTTTATCACATAATGTTGTATCGTATAAACCTCCCCATGAGCGGGATTAGAAGTCACAACTTTAGGGGTGATAGGCACTGATTGCAAAGGTAATTGTCAATCCAACTGGCATGCATCATGACCATGACGGCCCTGCAATCCTTATATAAAATAAATGTCATGCATACTAAATTAAACTACAATTATTACTATCACTGGGTTGATACCTCTACTGGTGGACTATTACCTCTACTGGTGGACTATTAGTCCCTGGGGGTATCATCTTCCCAGTAGTCAGTGTTTCTATCACTGTGTTGATACCTCTACTGGTGGACTATTAGTCCCTGGGGGTATCATCTGCCCAGTAGTCAGTGTTACTATCACTGGGTTGATACCTCTACTGGTGGACTATTAGTCCCTGGGGGTAGCATCTGCCCAGTAGTCAGTGTTACTATCACTGGGTTGATTCCTCTACTGGTGGACTATTAGTCCCTGGGGGTATCATCTTCCCAGTAGTCAGTGTTTCTATCACTGGGTTGATACCTCTACTGGTGGACTATTAGTCCCTGGGGGTATCATCTTCCCAGTAGTCAGTGTTTCAGCATTGCCATGGTTTATAAGATATGTTAATTATTGAAATTTACAGTTCCTAAATAATGTAATAATTAATCAAACCAAGGTCCATTTCCTCAGACCTATGTAACCATGCAATGTATGTAACCATGGACAATGTTGACCATTCTGTTTAGCTTGGTCTTCTTACTCCAATAAACTTTTTCAAATGATTTTTTATTTGGCACAGGAAACCCAAGTACCATGAGAATATCAACGACTGTCTTAAGCCACAGACAAATTGTATCCACTTAATTTACATCGATTACACATCATTAAAGGTGGGAATCAAATTGACAACTTTATCAGAGATAAGCCCTGATTGCATTGGTAAATATAAATTTAACTACCCGTTTAACTCTGCCACATTTTATTGTCCCTGTCCCAAGCCAGGACCTGGATTTACAACGCCATATGCCAAGGCCTCTTTTGTTCTTCAGTGGATTGATATAAGAGTTGGTTGTTAATTTTGTTAATATTTATTCAGAATTCTGGATTATTAAGCGTTCAGTGTCCAGTTTTATTAATTAAGGAATATGCTCAATTTTTGAATAGGTTATACGATATAGCATGTTTTGAGGTAGTTTACCTTAATAAACCATGAAGCGGTTTATGAAAAGGGTAAACTGTACTAAACCAGGTTATACAAGTATAACCTGTTCAAAAATTGAAAATATTCCTTATAATGTAATTTCTACAACAAAATGTAATATTTCCTCGATTTTAATTACGAATATTTCATTGGACTATTTGAATTTGTCGTTGGTGAATGAATATGTTGGTAATATCACAATACTAACCAAGGTTATCAAGTATAACCAATGTTGCTACAGGCAGATCAGCCAATCAGATTGCAGTATTCACATCAAATTAAATTAATAAGTACATTTATAATAATCTCACCTGAATTAGAGAATTGAGCAGATAACGTCATGTTAGCTTTACGTCTCAGAACTAATCCACTCAAGTAAACAACAAAACTATCACTACCATAGAAATCAGTCGTGTAATCGATTTCGTTACCAAATATCACCATGGCTACAAATGAAAATATAATGCATTAAAACAATACAATTAGAAGACATGAATGGTGAAATACTGTGGATTAAATACAATTACAAGATACATTTAGGTTTATTGTATGGATGACACCTCTAGATAGCCTTTTCACTCTTACATGACTTGCAGGGCTTTCAATATTTTCAAGTCTACCAGTACTTCACTATTTACAGGTAGTACTTTTTTTTTTATTTTAACAATTTTCATGAATATCTTATACAACATTCTTTAAAATCAGGAGGTACCAAACAACATATTAGGCAGGTAAAAATACCTATTACCAACCCTTAGTGAAAAACCTAGACTTGGATGATGCAGGATGGGTGGGGGTCGGGAGAGATCAAAACATGCATTGTTGGCCACACTAGTTAAGCAATCTTCCCTCCCCCTTCCTGTTTTAGTGGGATTAACGTTGTTCAATATTTAGTTTTCTGTGTAGTGTCGTGTACATCATTGTTTGTCCTTTTGTCATTTTTCTGTTGACCATTGTGTTGTCTGTCCTTCTTTGATTTACAGCTTCTGATTACCCCTTTGGTATTTTTTTCCATTGTGTTGTCTGTCCTTCTTTGATTTACAGCTTCTGATTACCCCTTTGGTATCTTTTGACCATTGTATTGTCTGTCCTTCTTTGATTTACAACTTTTTATTACCCCTTTGGTTTCTTCAAACTTTTGGTCATTGTATTGTCTATCCTTTGATTTACAACTTTTTATTACCCCTTTGGTATCTTCAAACTTTTCCTCACAAAATCAATGCAGTTCAAGACAAAGTTGAATAATAAATAATTGTTTTTAAAATAAAATTTTAAAAAATGGATTGTATTTGATATTGTTGCATTTATTTAATTGCCATCTTAAATTATAAATTTTAAGGTATAAAATTCACTAGCACTCTTTAATACAGAAGGCTGGGATGGCAAAGAAATACATTTATTAAGACCCTTCCATTGAAAATATACTTGGGGGAAAAAAAGGGGGGCCAACATATATACACATAGAAAAACCATTAAGATAAAGTTCTGAATCCCTTCCCCCACCCCATCAGACACTTACAACATAATAGCAGCCTTTGCCTTAATTTTTTTCACCTACTTGCCCGAAAGCCAAATATAGAAAAATTTTCTATTTATTCCAACAAATTCTTTCATAATTTATACTTGTCCTAATCCAGTTTTACTTGTCCCAGACTTTGGGCAAGTGGGTTAGCGTGAAGACTGTAATAAGTAGCATTCCTCCTTTCACGTGAACTGGCTTTTACACCTATATATAATCACACTTTAAAGACAAGACCACTTACATTCTAAATTGCTATCAAGTTCCACACGAATGCTAGCATTTCCATCTTCCTTAGCTGCAAAACCGCTAAATATTGTAGCATTGATCCTCTTAATGTATGTTCCTTTCTTAGATGTGGCTAAATCTGTCCTTGTTTGAAGTTCAAAGGTGCCATTAGAGTTATCTATCTTGATCATTGTGTATTCTCCCCAACCATTAAATGTGTATTGCAAACCATCCAGTGTGTCAATGTGAGGATCTCCAAAGGAGAAAACTGTAAAAACAACACAAATATTTTAAAATTTCAGGGCTTTCAATATTGTTTAAGTGTACCAGTACTTCAATATTTACAGGCAGTACATTTTTTATCAAGATTTGAACAATTTTCATAAATATCTTATACAACGCTTTTTAAAATCAGGAGGTACAAAATACAATTTTAGGCGGGTAAAAGTACCTAGTACCGCCCCTTAAAAAAAAGGCCTGAATTTATTGAAGCTTTAAATAATAAGGACATGAGAAATCTTTACACTTTAACATATTCTGTGAATTCATCATCATTAGTGGTAGTTGTGAAACCGTAGCTGAAAATGGTACTTAATTTTTTTTTGGGGGGGGGGCTTTGGTTTTTAGTTTTACCATAGATCTACGGTCCACACATATCACTAAAACACCACAAGGACCATAAGAGCTACAGTTCCACAGCTACATTCGTGGTAACTCAGAGATTTATGCTATTATATCAATTTTGCAGAATTTCCCTGTAAGTTTTCATTATAGACTTTAATACATCATCGGTAGTTAACTTTTGATGTGTTTCTGATTATACTAATTAAGTTATCAAATTATTGATAATTAACTAATTAATTGTGAATAAAAAAACCTGACAGTATTACAAAACAACGACCATGGTCCAATAAATCATTATCTTCCAGTAATACCCAAATCAATCATTACAGATCAGTACTGACAATTCTGGATCTACCAATCGATTACTTGTCTTGCACAGTCATTTTTCATTTGTCACAATGGTGACCATTGAATACAAGTTACATATTCTCGCCATGATATGGCTGAAAAATTGCTCAATTTGTGTTAAATAACTTATTTGAGCACAAATTTGACTCTTTGTACCAAGCAAGGAAAGTGAGAGATCGTGTATTTATGTATTAGAGGTATCAATTTTGCCTCATTCTATAATTTAGATATTTGATTTTGGAATTGTTTGGACAGTGTGGTATTTTTTATTTTTCATTTTATTTTATGCTCGCGGACTAGTTGCAGTATTTTTATCTCTTTTCCATCATAGGCGCTTGCGGCACAGAAATACCCCCCTCCACCCTTTTTTTAATTTCTGTTTACATATGTATTTTCAATGAAATTTCTTTCATATTCCATCTCTTTTTCCTTAATTTAACTTATTCGTGTCCATATTCATACAACCTTATATTAACAACTTACGTGTGTCGACCCTACAGATATACACTCTAGTCTAGAAGGGGGTTGAAATTCCATGCCACGAGTGCCTGTGTTTTCCAGCATTTAAAAAATACTTACATATACCGAAAGGTGATCTAAAGTAACAACGTCCCACTGGTCGCACGTCATAATACAACTGACAATTATCAGACAAGTCACAGCAGTTTTCCTTCGGCACAACGTTATCGTCATAGAATGTAAATGGATCAACAAAAGGATTAGCAGTTAACATACTACCCGCTGTAGGAATACTGTTTATGATGAAACCGAAGGTAGAATCGTAGCAACACATCTGAAAATGTAATAATACAGTTTTTGAACTTCTACATGAAAAATTCAATCAATTATTTAAGTTAATAAAAAAATACAGTCAAACATTTATTAAGAGGTCACCTTTTGGGACAAAGAAAAAGTGGTCTTCTAAGACAGGTGA
>MJUT01011580.1:73752-93871 GCA_002080005.1 Gigantidas platifrons
CGTTGTTTTCTTATGTTTAATGATAGAGAATGCCATTCTCTTAAAACAAGGCACTCAATTACATTTTTTCTAAAGAGCAATTTTTGTATTTGATTCCTAACTAGGTTAAGTTGAAGTCATCACTACGACAGTTTTACGGACGCCACCATGACTTGGTTGACCGTTATGGAATATCTGTGTCACAAATGACCACGGATATGTTCCACCTGTTGTAAACACTTCCTGTTCCTTTTCTCATTCAAGACTTATCACCTGGTGTGTAACTCGATTAACACGACGGATGCCACTAGTGGAGCAGGAACTTCTTACCCTTTCAGAGCACCTGAGTTCACCCCCCCCCCCCCCCCCCNCCCCCCCCGATTTTAGTGGGATTCGTGTTACTCAATTTTTAGTTTTAAGTGTATGTTTTGTAGATCATTGTTTGTCCTTTTTTACTTTTTCTTTTAGCCATTGTGTTGTCTGTTCTTCTTCGATTTACGGATTCTAATTACCACTTTGATATCTTCAAACTCTTCTTAGCTAGGCGCTTCACCATAATCGTGATCATCCAAGTCCTAGGGATGTGTGTAGCAATTAATTTGCGTCCAGAAGATATTGCTTAAAATTTTGGTGAGTGGAACCATTGATAAAATCTAAATTTGAAAACTTTCATGAGTCTCAACTGAAAATGGTGAGCCCAGTAATCGTCAGGCAGATAAACTATGAACCTGTCCTATATCTATACCGAGTGGTTCCATGTGGTGTTGAATCTAGGCAAATACAATTACTTACTGTTAGATATGAATGTGTTGTTCCAAGGAATGGTATTGTGGCGAAGCATCGAAGTCTTGGCGATGACCTGTCGTCTCCGATGAGCTGTGTATCAGAAACTGTAGATCCATAAGCCAAAAAGTCTGAAATTAGCATTAAATTACAAGTAAAAAAACATATTAGTCACATGATCATATGACATTTTGGTTTATATATAGCAAGTCTTTATATGGGCACACATCTTTGTTTTTCTACCCCACGTCACTGTAAGTTTGTGTATCGTCAGGGTCGTAGCCTTTTAGGATCCATGGGTTGGGGTCAAGTACCCCACTCAAAACACTAACATGTTTGCGAAGAGTGGGGGGTAACTATTCACCCGCCAACTGGCTTTAGACTGAAGCTTGCCCCACTCCCACAGGCACTTGTTTCTATCCATGGGAAGATCGACGATCAATGCATTTATAATGCATTGATCGTCGATCTTCCCATGGATAGAAATAAGTGTCTGTGTCCACGCCCCATTTTCAAGTCCACACCGCCACCATCTACTTTCGGTCAGTTCCACTCCATAAAAAGATGGTGTCGGCCCAATAGTCCTAATGTCCAATAGTCCGAAGCTCCAATACTCCGAAAGCCCAATAGCTACAAATTAATTAATTTAGAATGTTTTTGAATCTGCCAGCTTTCTTGTAATTAAAGGTAACCGAGACAAATATGACGACATCGGGGTTTTTCTAGCGATTGGATACTATTTAAAAATTTCTTCAGATTGTTATATTGATAAAAAAAAAAAACAAAGCACATTGCCGACATAAAGTATACACCCCCATTTAGCAAGGAAATACTTACTGCCAATGGTATATTTCCTTTTTACTACCAGAAAGAGTTTTAGTTTCCATACCCCGAATATTGGCATTTAAAATATAGGAATATAGCCATTGCTTGGAGTCCTTCGTATGTCCTGTAACTTTCACCTTTTAAACTTCTTGAGAAGCAATGAATAGATTATTAAGAGATAGTCTGAACATAACAAAGATATTGTATAGGAGTTACTGTACATATTATGGTATTTTTGTTGTTGTTGATTGGTCAACAAACATGAACGATGAAAGAGTTTCTCTTGGGGGTGGGTGATTTACTCTGAAGAAACTATTGAGAGATTGAAATGAAACTTGGTATTTATTTTCATATCAATGTTGGTACTTTGAGGTCGACCGGAAATGACCGACAGTAGAGGTCATGGTTTACATAGAAACTCTATGGGAAAACAGGTTCATCTTCTTTAGAACCACTGAACAGATTTTAACCATATTTGACAGAAATTTTCCCAACAAAATATGGCACAGCAGTCACATGACTTCGGATATTTTGATGGTCAATATTTGAAGAATGTTTTCTCAACAATATCCGAAGGGTTTTGAATTAATTTTTCAGTTATATCATATCGTGGTAGTCAGCTTTATTAGTGGAGAAAACCACCGACCTGTCGCAAGTCACTGAAAAACTTTATCACATAATGTTGTATCTAGTACGACTCGTCTGCGCGGGATTAGAACGGTAGTGGCGATAGGCACTTGTTGCATAGGTAGTTATATATCCAACTACCATACGATCACGACGGCCCCAATGCTAGGTTTGGTGAAGATCAGCAGTTTAAAATGGCCATCGGTCATGGTCAAAGTTTACATTGTAGCTTTATGGGAAATTCATTATCATCTCTCGCAGAGACACTAAAGAGAATGAATTCAACTGCATTGGCAGAGATGTTACCTGTCAGATCATGCACAAATGATACAACTTAGTAACAAATGTGTACACAAATATAGCAGAATATGCATCAATTGAAATTTCTGATAATTTCTCATGAACTTAAAGGCCCTTTACACAGCATGTCAAAACCTGCATGTTTAAAACATACATGTTTCTGACATGCAGGTTTTCATGACTTTGCACAGCTATGTCCATTCTCTATCCAGAGTTGTCGTTCCTGCTACGCTACACAACATCTCTGTCAACGCTCAATTTACAAGATTCTTGTAGAACTTAGAAACAGTAAAACAAAATGTACTTAAAATTGTTTTAATTATTGTAAATATCAATAAAGACGAAAATAAACCACTCATTTCAAATCGATTCTCTCTTAAAAATGATTTTACCCCCCACTTCTTGGAGAACTATTTTGCGGAGGTAAAAATTAAGAAGTTAAAAACGATCACAAATCATTTTTAAGAGAGAATTGATTTGAAATGAGTGATTTATTTTCATCTTTATTGATATTTACAATAATTAAAACAATTTTAAGTAGATTTTTTTTACTGTTTCTAAATTTTACAAAAAGCTTGTGTAATGATCGTTGACAGAGATGTTGTGTAGCGTAGCAGGAACGACAACTCTGGATAGAGAATGAGCTATGTCTTGACCACATGCTTCCAACATTTCCCGCCATCTTTTCAATGTAAATAAAAGAAGTAAAATATGAAAGCAGATGAAGTTGTTGTTGTATTGTGCATAATCATGATAGCAAGTGCAATTCAAAAAATAATAAGACAGCGAAGACGTCAAAGGCGATGGGTCCGTGCATGGATACGTAGATGACAACAACATGTGGCTCATCACGCTTTGATGGTAGAATTGACAACAGAAGACCCTGGTGGCTTCCGAAATTTGTTGAGGATGAATGAAATAGATTTTGAAGAACTCCTTGAAAAGATGACTCCAGTTATCAAGATACAATATACTTGGATGCGAGAAGCCATTTCTGCTTCTGAAAGACTTTCGATAACACTGCGATTCTTAGGGACCGACCATTTAACTTGCAGGAGGGGGTGGGGGTTATGTTTTTTTTTCGTTCCGATTTTTTTTTCGGACAACACGAGAGTTAGATTATTTTTTTTATGTCGCGCAAAGCGCGAAATTTTTTTTCCAGAATTTAACATTAGGATATATGACAAAAATTCTGAATCAGATTTTTTTTTTCTCCACCAAAATCAGAATATTTTATTTAGCAACAATGGGAATCAGAATATTTTTTATGAAAAAACCATACCCCCCCCCTTTCCAGTTAAATGGTCGTTCCCTTAGCTACTGGAGATTCTATTCTTGAAATAATTTTGAGATTGAATATTCCACAAAAGTTCCTCCTCTTTATACAGCTCACATAACCTTTGTATCTGAGGTTTGCTCATATAAAGTTCTTCTTTTCTAGGCATTTTTATTTAATTCCAATTTCCTTTGGTTTGATAAAGCACGTGGTTGCTGATGAATTTGTGTTTATCTTCATCATAACCTTTAATCTGATTGGTTCATTTGCCATGTTTTGACCTGAGGAATAGAACAAGTTGTATTCCTTATGTCAACACACAGGTTTCTTATTTCTTTGACTTAGCAAGGTTTACACAGCATGTTTTGACATGCATGTTTAAACTTACATGTCAAAAATATGCTGTGTAAAGAGGCCTTAGGTGAGCAATTCGGGAGCCTCTCGGTGACTTTTCCCATCTATAATGTATGTGTTTCATCTTACATATAAAGTGGCGTAACCATGGCAAAATTGGATGCTTTCTATTGCAAAAAATGATTCCGATTTTAAATTACTTTAAAAATAGATAAAAGAAATAAAATTAACGGTAGAAATATATGTATATGCTTAATAAAATTGTAGTTAGAGCCGATATACATGTGTAACTGTCGCCACCTTAGTCCAAAAAAAAATCGCTATTGGTGCTAAATATAATATATTGTACTACCGTGAAGATAGATATCCAATTTCTAACAAAGGGAATCCATCTTTTATCAACCTTGATATCCAAAGACGATTCACTGAAAATGCTTAAAAACGTGGTGTAAACCGTTTATCGAGCTACTGACGGAAAAAAATTAAATAAAAAAAAATCTCTTTGGGTTTCGGACTATCAAACCTTCGGACTATAGAACCTTGGGTCTATCGAACCGTCACCAAAAAGATCCCAACCCACAGGCACTTGTTTCTATAAAAAATATATACCATATACCTAATATTATACCAAGGTACTTAAATTTCAATTTTGATTGCAACTACCACCGCGACAATTTCGCTATTTTTCGCCTCAACGGACGTCAGGATGGCATCGAGCCTATAATCACCTTATTCTACAATAATTTTTCTACAAAATGATGTATAACATGACTGCCTTTGCTGAACCTCAGCAGTGTAATAGAGCATAACACTTACGTCTTGTCCAGACATCAGGGAAAACAGTCGTGAGATGGAAATATCGGCCGCAGTGAATGTATAATTACAAAAAATATATTTCAATAAATCTGTTATTATTATCAAAGAACAATTAATGAATTATAAAATTTATGCAATCAAAATTACATGGAAAAGTTCTTCTATTTAATTATAATCTGCTAAATAATGTTTCACTTTTCCACCATGTAAGGGTTTATATTTTTATACTATCATATCAACCAATCAAAATGCTTACCTTGCATTCACTGAGGCGAAAAATAGCGAAATTGTCGCGGTGGTAGTTGCAATCAAAATTAAAACTTAAGTACCTTGGTATAATATTAGGTATATGGTATATATTTTTTACAGAAACAAGTGCATGTGTCCCCACCCTCTTTTTACACACACACACACACTTTCCGGCACTGCTACGCTTGTATTTGTAGTTACATATTTCTGATATGCTTAAAACAATACAAGACATTCATCTTTTCAAAAAAATAATGATCATCACTTTTCGATCACAGTTTTTTTTTAATCGTAGCAATCCGATCTATCATGACCAGAAAGTGAAAGTAGAGAGCAGCGCCACCTACAATGGTGGGTAAATTAGAATCGAGTTATGTTTCCCTTTTATTATCTCAAAATTTGCTCTGCAGATCTCTATGCACGCGGTACATATAATTACCGAAATGCCTCGAAATTACAGAAATGCCCTTAAAAGTTACCGAAATACCCAATGGAAGAATTAGGTGTGCTATATTATTACAAACATTTTCTGAAAATTTTATGAAAATTGCTTAAGAAATGATGATTTTATCGTCATTTTAGTGCTTTTCTAAATACAGCGATGAAATTTTTTTGTTTACGCAGACGACAAAAATCAAATACTTCCGGTAAAATCAATTAATAAGAGTTATCCCTCTTTAATAGATGTTTCCAGAAATGTTTACAATCGAATTACGTAAACAATGGGCATGAGTATTATGCGAAGTGAAAGTAACGTCACGCCGCCATTAAAAAACTTGATTCACTTTAGGCATGATACTGTAGTTACTATTGTGTGCGGGAACATACCAAAAACATGATGACCGGGTCCCGATAACGACCCCGACCATGTGCATCTATATTTAATATGAAATACATGCAGCTTAATATTTAACAGACATTTATATATGTGTGTGTGTAAAATGTTAAGATTTGAATTTCTATAGGTATTTTTGTAATGTACAATTTGAATTCTAAAAAAAATGAAGTGAAGTTCTTTTTTTCCTTTTATTTGTACGTTTATATTTTGATACTTTGAATTTTTATCCTTATTAATCGTGTTTTATACATTTTTTTTTCATGAACTTTTGTTTTGATTTGACTATTTCAATCTTTAAATAAAGGCCAATATGTACAGTATTGTGTCTTGTTTATTCAACCTCGGCTGGATATTGATTGAATTAAATGTATGATATGACTTGGATATTTTATGGCAGGCATAATGTGACACTTGAGTAAACAATTTTATCGCTGCAATACTGTTGTATGAATTTTATTTTATATAAGGTCATTAAGAAAGGATCTAGGATATAATTCAAAAATATGGGAAAAAAATGCTCATGTTAGACTATCATTCTGTACCGTGTTCGTAAGTTTGAGATATAGCTTTTATTGGAAATAACATTGATGAGAATATGATGCCAATGGTAGAAGTTATATGATAAATTAAACATTGAAGCATAATAATTTCATAAATTACAGTGTATTGCAAAAGGACTGTACAGAATGTTAGATATATGATGCCATTTATCACAACCACTACAAGGAACACACTCAGTATCCTCATCACGATGTTTGTCACAAGGAACTTCAGAAATGGCGCTTGGAAAGTTATCGAAAACGATTATTTGACTTAGATAATCAAGAGGTGTTCGGTATGCCCACTATATTAAAACCATATCTTCATTTCAACGGATATAATGTATGGCTTCAACATATATGATCATCTGACATTTACTACCAGAATCACAATGCAACAATAGAAATCGGATGGCACTGTTTTAACAGTACTACCTAACAATATATTAATATGGTTTCCTTGTCATAAAGGATCGTAAAGCAGGGTGTCAAGCAATGAACGTTATTTGCACATTTATGATAGATAAAATTTTAAACAAAATACATGATTTACAAATATATATATTATATTATTCTTATCTCATATTCCAAAAGAAATTATCACTACTTAATAATTAAATATACTTCTATTGATTTCACATAAATGAATGAAACTGGTAAGTTCATAGCAATCTCATTTTAATTATTACAACATAAAGGCATACAGGCTGTCAGAATTTAATTTGTTTATATTAAAAGTTGCCAATATTCGATGTTTTATACTAATTGCAGTTGAAAGTTTTCATAATATCGTACGTAAATAGCCTAGAACGAAGGAAATACGTCGCTTTTCTTGAATCCAGTAAAGAATCCAATGTTTACTCGCACAATATTCATACATTCATTCAACCTACACAGTGACCTCATTCGGTAAAGCGTTTGCGCATGTGCGAAATTGTTTGTTGATGAAAAAGCACATGGCACAAACCAAAACATTGACGGATTCTACCCGAAAACGATACAAAAGGGAGGATTCAGCAAGCTTTGTGCAAAAATTAAAAATAGATGTTCTAGGTGATATCTCTTTTAAATTAGAGACTAAAATAATGAACTGGATGTCTGTTTTTATTCGAAAAAATATAATCAAGACAACTCAAGTGTTGTCAATAATATGCAATACAATTTGTTTATAATTTTCCCTTGATCGGGCCCCTTTGCAGAGTTTGGGTTTGTTTTTATTGATTTCATCACGTATTTCCGATTTAAAGTGTCATTCTTGCTAAATACCATTATATAATATTTAAGAAATAATTCATGGTAGGGTGTTTAGTCACGTGACGTTACAGTTGGGAAAACACCGGCTGACCGTCAATTTCTTTATCGAGTGCATGATTATCTCTGATTTCACGTTTTTTAATAAATGTTTATATATGTATTATATATAAATAAATTTGACTTTAAATAAGCTTTTAAATGATATATAAATCGTTTATGTCGGCCAAGTAGTTTTGGGGAATTTTCAATCGAAAATACAGGACGGTGTTTGATTTGCATTGCGTGATCGATTGCAGTTGATTGGCACGTATTTTTATAGTATTTGGCGCGTCATAGCCTATTTTTAAAGGGACATCCGCTGGATACTATCTCTCATTGGTTAATTGAAAATAGATATTTTAAAATAGAAATACCAAGCTACAAGCCAGTGAAACCCCGAAATTTCTATGTTGCCGTTTACCGGATCTGCGAAGGTAATGTTTGCAAAAAAGAACTTTTTTATTTTTAAATATTTACCGTAGACGCTTTGGGGACTTATTTTAATGAAGATAAATGTTTCAAGCAATCATTTCATAATTTGTTTCATACAGTTTAATTGAAGGGAGCAGCGGAATTTACATTTTCGGCATGTGGTGTCAGTGACATTTCGGGGCGTAATGGCGACCGCTAACTCGGCACATTGCTCAAATGTAATGATGATTATATGTGATAAAAACACATGAAAACAAGAAACAAGAGCAAATCAAAATAATTTGTTTTGTTAATAGAAGATATTGTATATTTAATATGTTCACTGAAAGTAATTATTTCGTGAATTTTAGTCTAAATGTGCCTCCTCCCCCTTCCACTGTTTCTATACTTTGTGGATGCGCAGAAGTTACATAAAAATTCATAGTTTTAGTCTTTTTACATTAATGTACAATTATGATGAGTATCAAAGTGAAATATTATGCATTTTACCTTTGTATTAAGTGAAGACCAACACTTTGAAGACCCCCCCCCCCCACCACCACCACCTCTTAGATTAATCACAGTCCCTTGAAGCAAGGATCCTACTATATAAATCCTTGCTTCAAGACTGTGGTTTAGTAAACAACAGCTGGTTTTTATTTTTTGTTTTCACCCATGCTAGGGTACAGCCTGGGTAAAATAATTAGACCAGGGCAGATTTTGCGTTTTAGGGTAAGCATTTCCTGCCATACAATATGTATTTTTAATTTTATTACTACTAAGGATTTTTAGTTCTATTCCTACCTGTAGCAATTTAACACTTACCTGCATGTATTTAACATACTTACATGTAATTTATTTACCTGCTTTTTTGTTTAATGTAGATTTTTTTGTTACTTTTAACAGCTTTATTGACTAGCTTTGACTTATCCAAATGTAGCTGTATCAGAATATTTCCTGGTAATTTCACATGTAATTATATTACCTGTAACACCTGTATTTAATTGTTTTACCTACATTGAAATAACACTTTCTATATAATTGTTTTCTTATATTTTACCTGGTTTTAATAACATAACATATTCAGACTTTTGCATTTACTGAAAATTTGCTTTATAGTATATTACCTGTAATTTACCTGCTTACCTGTAATTAATTCATTTACATGCTTACCTTTTAACATTTTACCTGCAAATGTTTCCTATAACCATACTTGCTTTCTCTATGAATACTGTATATTATTTGTAACTATGTTTTCAGTTGTTTAACTTTATTACCTGTTTGCTAATTAATTTACCTGTAATTAGTACAACTGTATTAATTACCTATATATTATTACTAAATTGGTCAGTGGTTAGCTTATGAATCTTATAATTTGATGTGATTTCTTGAACTAAATAAACATTTATGCTCATTTGCCACATCTTGCTTGTCTAATTAGCCTATTTATTTCACCTTAATTAACATTTTCCCCTGTAATTAACTTACCTGCGCATAATTTTCCTATTAATATGCTTGCAGTTAGTAGTACTAATATGTGAAAAGTGGTAATAGACAGATATTCATGTTTACTTAAAGAAAAACACAGTATCTATATCAAATTTACATCATTTAAATTATAATTTTTACCTGTTTTCACACCTGGTTTTAACAGACAGGTAATTTCTTTACCTTGGGTACAATCATACATTAATAAAATATACAGATAAAACTTGCATATGCAAAAAAAATCAAGAAAATTGGAGTTACACTCTCAAAATAATGGAAGTTTGAAAATGGCATTTTTCTATATAAATTTAATGGTGCCATTTTTATTTTCATCATTATATAGAGTAATATATATTATAAAAGTGTTATTATATTACAGAATTTCCCCGAAATCTATACTTTTTATGACCTTCAATTTGCCATATCTCTGCAGCCAAATGTCATAGAATAACAAACTATGGCTCAACATTCTCAGGAGAGAGAGTACTAACTGAATACAGTAAAATCCAGTGGGTTTTATTTATGTATAAAAAGTCACTGAACACCCTATTCATGGCAGCCATTGTGTTATATTCATTTAACCATGGGCTGGGCCTTTATAATCGTTAATTTAACCCCTCGCTTTCGCTCGGGATTATATTCGATTATAAAGGCCCAGCCCATGGTTAAATGAATATAACACAATGGCTGCCATGGATTATTTCGATTCTAATAGGACAAATACGGTAATTTTTATGACCTTAGGACACCTTAGAATCCGCCATACAACGGCTGTTCCGTTTAGCCCCCTTCACATATGACGGAATCGGCGCAATTTGAGCACATATATTAAATCAAACTCTATATTGTGTGAGTAATAATATTATAAGATTTTCTTCATTTGTTTTTAAAATTCATTGAATTTACCTTTGGAGATTCCCAGTACGCACACATACATTCCATTGATGTGTGTCACGCATGAATAACAACCTAACCTTCATGTACTTTTTCCTTCATCGATAACTAGACGGTGATGTAATTAAGTTACTGATACTTTCCAATTTGATGGTATTTTGCATTTAGCTACTTAAACAAGTAAAATACTAAAAAAATCGAGAAGAAAATCAGTAACCAACTTGTGTCAATATCACCAGCGTCCCTTGTAAACTACGTCACGGGATGACGATAAATTACAAGTCGATAGATGGTTGTCTTAAGTATTTTTTCCGGAATTTTTTTGTATGTGTAGTTGTTGTGTATGACCTCACGGAAACGACCTTGTAGGCTTTTATACAGAAACTTTTTAAATTATGTTGGGTTTTTTTAAGGACTTTAAAAATACGTTATATGCCGTTGTTTTGTTTGTTTACACTCGGTCGTCATTGTAATTTCACAGCGGGAGGGTACACGGAATAGCCGAATTGACAACATTACCGCGTTTGCGCTAAAAGTGTTGTTGTTGAGTATTATATAAACTGACGATAACACCGCGTCATATTAGAATAACTGATTACCCCGGGATCCAATTTCATAGATATATTTCTTAATTTATATTAAGGTGTCAAACCACTAATTCACCTATCAGAGCTTGGAACATATGCGAAAGTAGTCCCTTTTCAAGAAAAAAAGTTCCTTTCACTTTGTAGTATTTTGAAAACTACTGAATGGAATGGACTCATTAAAATTGATAATTGAAGTTAAATATATAGGGATTATTTTGAGCCCAAATTTGATGGACTTGGTTGTATTATTATACCTCTATGGAGGAGCTATTTATAGAGTAGGTGTTTTCCGTAGCATGGCATTTCACTGCAAGATTTTAAACATGCCCTGATATTTTGACAGAACGTAGAGGAATAATGTACGTTTCAGAAAATATATGGTCTTGGATAGGTTAAACTTAAGATAAAATGACCAGGTAGGCTAAAAAAACACAAATTTAGTAGAAAACCTTAAAGAAATTAATTAGTGGTTTTACACCTTAAGACAAAATACGTCAGAATTATCTGTTGTTGCTATCATGTTCAAATTAGCCTAAACATGTCACAACAAACCCAGAGTGACAAAATGCATGTTATGTAATATTTTGGAATATTGCTTCCAAACACTGGATATACATGGACAACGGGTATTGCAACTCATTTTATTTTTGTTTATGACTTTAAAATTATTGGGAATATGTTGTTGAATGTGTTTTTGCAGTAGAAGGGCATATAATATTGAAAATATGGTTGATATTAAGAATTTAAACAAATTCATTATGCGCAGTTTGTCGACTTGAAATATAGAATATGGTGATATCATGATTAGATTTTTTTTCAATTCTACACATTTTTCCCGGTAAATATTGATAGTTTCAGCTAGAATACATGTACAATGTATTTACAAAATAATATAAGGCTATAGAAAGTAGTTGTAATTGAAAATTATGTAGTAAAAACCTGGTAATTTAAGAAATCCCAGAAAAATTATTTTGACTGCTTAGCATTTTCTGTTAATATTTCAAATTGTCAATTTGAATTTCATGTTTTAGAGTATTATTTGGCTGTAACAGTAAATATGAACATCCAGCTTACTTAAAGATGTGGAAGCATATATTTATTGAGTTTTGGGGGAAATTATAGTTGTGCACCATCAGAAATTCCAAGATTTGAATATCAATAAATCATATTTTTGCAAATTTGATGGAATTGGAAGGAATTTCAACTAAAGATCTATATATAAAAACTTATTTTATGTCTTAAACCATATAATTTATGGGGTAAAAGTATGAATTAACAAAATTAAGAATGATACGAGCTCATTTTATGGGACGAAAAAAGGGTTACTAAATGCAAACATTTCATAGTATTTAGCTATTAAATATACAACTGAGGCATATATATGTGTTAAAATTGCTTATTATGTTAGAAATTAGCTTAATAACTGTAATATATAAGAGAATAGGTAAATTTTGGTATATTACACGATCTGAACTCAACAGCTGTAAATGGAGATATTTTCATTAAAAATCTTCAAGGGGGTACCTTTGCATTTGAACACTTATACTTGCAAATATCAGACAACCACATACCTTATGAGGTTTTTTTGGGTTGATATTGTCTATGGAATAGAAATTAGGCCAACAAATGATGAAAGAAACATGTTTTCTTGCTCTTTAGGTGTCAAACCACTAATTCACCAATCAGAGCTTGGAACATATGCGAAAGTAGTCCCTTTTCAAGAAAAAATGTTCCTTTCACTTTGTAGTATTTTGAAAACTACTTAATGGAATGAACTAATTAAAATTGATAATTGAGGTTAAATATATACAGAATATTAGGCATTTTGTTTTTGGGACTGACTTTATCACGGGGTATATCAGGTGAGCCGAAACGGCGAGCCTGATATACCCCGTGATAAAGTCAGTCCCAAAAACAAAATGCCTAATATTCTGTTTATCGGTAATTTATAATTAACTTTCAAAAATATAATAAAATGAATCCTTTAAAACGATATTTTGATGGGATTATTTGCGGATGGATCTTGCTTTTTAAATGTGATTCGGTTCTGGTTCATTCAAAAGCTAGTTAACGGGGCAGCAATATGTGTTTTTTTACTATTTGACGTGTGTTATAAATTGTTATAAATTGTGATGGTTTTCCTGGATTTAAGTGTGTCTTGGAAATTACAATGTTCGAATATACTACTGGTAAGTAATTTTTGTCATAAAAACTTGTGCTAAAACGTATCGAATACGTTTCACTGAAATATTCTGAATGTAGGTCAAATCAATAAACAGCCATAATAATCCCACTCGGAAGGCATTTAGATTTTATGTTATTAATATTAATTTTAGAAAGTTAATTACAGACACCGACACAAAGTCTTTCTTTTTACTAAGAATGGCAGATATGCATGTATAAATATACATAGACGAATTTAGATGTATCGACGATATGATTCACAGAATTGGGGGCGGAGGGGGGTTATGAAATTATGTACAACAAATGTATATATTTGCATATCCAGAATACAGAAGTTTTAGTTGAGTCTCCCTGTTACTGATCAGTGCTATGTTGTATTAAATTTTAGCTCTTTTCTCTAATTGGATTGATTTCAATTTTAAATCATCATTAGATATTGCACTGTTTTATATAACAAACAAACAAACAAAACAATATGTATCGTATAAGCCTAAGGTAGTTCAATCTTAGCAAAGTAGTCATTTCTTGGTTTTCTATCATTTTGGTTTTGAGGGATGTTGATTATTGAAATAATATGGCCAAACGTTAAATGTTTTGTTTACGATAGTAACGAAAATGGCATTGACCTTTGCAACCAATCTTGTTTTTTTTAGACAAGTATATTCATGCGCGGTAGTTGACGTATGCCTAATAGTGGACTGACCTAATAATTTTGATATCACGTCCAGTACGTTGAGATAAGCTTTATCAATCGACACACTTCAAAGGAAAACTACACAAATTGCCGATAAATAGAGATTATTTTGAGCCCAAATTTGATCGACTTGGTTGTAGTTTAATACCTCTATGGAGGATTTGATGCATGACCTATAAATACTGAATTTCTTGGGGATGACCGAGCTATTTATAGAGTATGTGTTTTCCGTAGCATGGCATTTCACTGCAAGATTTTAAACATGCCCTGATATTTTGACAGAACGTAGAGGAATCATGTACGTTTCAGAAAATATATGTTCTTGGAAAGGTTAAGCTTAAGATAAAATGACCAGGTAGGCTAAAAAAAACACAAATTTAGTAGAAAACCTTAAAGTAATTAATTAGTGGTTTTACACCTTAATTCTAACGAATTAACATGCAAAATGCTACCTGGTTATTTATAGCAGTTATCAGTATTCGACAAATTTCGGAAATAAGAAGCCGACTTATAAATACGACATTATAGCATATTTTTTAAACCTGGCTTCTTGTTCTTGTTCAGAACATTTTATTAGTATAAAACATCGAATATTGGCAACTTTAAATAGAAAAAAAACAAAAAAACAATTCTGACAGCCTGTATGCCTTTAAAGACGACATGTTCTTTGTACTATCTTCTTTCTTTTAATACTATTACAAAAAAAAAGAAAAAAAAAGAAAAAAAAGATAATTTGGCATTTACTTTCTTAATTCATGTTAAAAAGTTTTATATTAGAAACTCAAAGTCAAAGTCATACCTAGAAAAACCTTAATCTCATTAGGTTTTGTAAGATTATTATTTCTTATCGACTATTTAATTACGTTATCGGGACCGCGTCATTATGGAAAAAGTTATGCAAGACTACCTTATAAGTAGCCTCCTAACTTAACGAAACAAACGAACTGGGAAGGTTAAGAATTGTCACTTTGTAGAAATTGATTTTAATCTTTACAATGATGACAACATTGTCACTTTCTATACGTCTCTTGAGAGGACCCACTACTGGATTAAATCTCTTGATATATTCTACTATGATCATCTAGGGAGCTCAGAAAGCTTCGAAATTAAGTGGTATTATTAACCCAGTAAGTGGACTGACCCCAACAATAACAGTAATGCCATTGTTATAGAGGTTTTGAACACTGACACAACATTACAATATAACGTAACTTTCTTTGTAACAACTGGTACAATCAGGGTTCAAGGATCTAAAACTATGACATTTGTTCGATCCCACTTCCCGATACTCAAAGAAATCCTTGCAAAAGTACTAGAAAACTGTACAGTTGATGAAAATCAAAATGACCTAGATCAGACAATCATGCACACCGCAGCCGTCAGATTAGATGATGAAATTTCTGAAGATGTTGAAGAAAATTCAGATAGTTCTATCACTTCAGTCAAATTGGTAATTAACAATGAAAAAAGTACTATTATTCCCAGTGTCAATCAAATAGGAGAAAACTTGAGCAACTTTGCTAGGCTTGAGGCAAGTATCACTACAGCATTTATACAAATGGAAACCTCTCAAGCTGACATTACAAGCAAATCATCATGACAGTTTGTGATTGTTGCAAGAAATTATCAGAATTGATTGACAAAAAGGGAAAAGATGCACAAACAGAAATACCTACACTCCAAAAAATAAATTAATTATCTTAGAGAAAAGAACCAACTTCTCGAAACAAAGCTTAAAATACAAGAGAGCAATGCTGCACTTGAAAGATGTCAAAATGAAGACAGTGTTAGAAATATGAAATTGCTACATGACGAGACAAGATCTCAGTTGAAGCAATCAGTCGAAACTGCAAACTCAGAATCGAACATTCATGCCTAAAGAATAAAGGCTAAAAATGAGGAAATACAACAACTAACTGTTTCTGTGGCCAATCTTACAGCTAAACTGGATCATGCCTAAGATGAAATATTACAACTGAAGATGCACATTTCTGCTCTGATGGATTCAAACATTCAGAAACTTTCGGTTAAGCCGACAGATAGACTGAGACACCCTGACGTAACATTGTTGAAATCAAAAGTATTGCTCTTGGGCACTTCTAACATCAAAAACATTAACGAAACTAAACTCTCGGATGCAGTTAATGTCGAGAAAGTTGTAAAATACACATTAGAGGAAACCAAAACCTATTTGAAGTCCCACGACGGAGCTCCAGATCATGTGGCCATTCATTCTTTGACAAACGATTTGAAGGCATTTAGCCCACAGAAATGTGTTGATGAACTTGATAGCTTAATTTGTATTATTCATAAAAAATGGCCTAATGTTAAAATTGTTATTTCACTCACAACCCCCAGAAAAGATGACATAGGGTACCATACTAATGGGCAAATAATCAATGCCCTAGTTAAGCAAAATATACTTGGTGACCAATCCACATTTGTATCATACTGTGAACACAACAACATGTTATTTAACGGGAACCCAATAAATGATCTGTTGTCAGATGACAAGTATCATCTTTCCACAAAGGGGGTCTCTTTTCTGGCCAGCAACTTAAAAAGGGCTATTCACAATGCACTCAAAATTCCTATGGCTACTCAGAGGAGAAATAGATCTCGATCCAGTGGTCCAAGGAGGCGTGGTAGAGGTGCAAATCCTGAATAGGTGCATTTAATATTGCCCCACATATTGTTGTAAGAAATTAGTTCTCAATTTTGTTTTTGTTTTGTTTAATAGTGATAGTCAAGGGCATTATCTGATTCTCTTCTTTTTTTTTTCTTTTTTTTTAATCGTGTCTATACGTTTACATGATATACCTATGTGTTCCTTTTTATGATAAAGAATTTCCCATAAAGCTGCAATTTAAACTTTGACAATGGCCGACGGCCATTTTAAACGTCTGATCTTCACCAAGCCTATTATTGGGGCCGTCGTGATCGTATGGTAGGTGGATATATAACTACCTATGCAACCAGAGCCTATCACCACTAACGTTCGAATCCCTCTCAGGCGAGACGTACTAGATACAACATTATGTGATAAAGTTTGTCAGTGACTTGCGACAGGTCAGTGGTTTTCTCCACTAATAAAACTGACCACCACGATACGATATAACTGAAATATTGTTGGAAGTGGCGTTAAGTACCATACCCCCCAATGAACTATAGTTATTGACTTGTGCGCACGACTTTGTTACCCAAAATACTTTGGTATTACTTTGTTTCTTAATTTTTTCCAGATATATAATTTACAAAATATATATTTCACACCTCCGCGTTTGCTCCCGTAGAACATTAATAGGGACCCCCTCATTAATAAATACATGTTTACAAAGTTCATTCAAAACCCTTCGGATATTGTTGAGAAAACATTCTTCAAAATATCTGAAGTCATGTGACTGTTGTGCCAGATTTCGTTGTGAAAATTTCTGCCAAATATGGTTAAAGTCTGTTCAGTGGTTCTAAAGAAGATGAACCTGTTTTCCCATAGAGTTTCTATGTAAACCATGACCTCTACTGTCGGTCATTTCCGGTCGACCTCAAAGTACCAATATTGATATGAACATAAATACCAAGTTTCATTTCAATCTCTCAATAGTTTCTTCAGAATAAATCCCCCACCCTCAAGAGAAACTCTTTCATCGTTCATGTTCGTTGACACATCAACAACAACAAAAATACCATCATATGTACAGTAACTCCTAGACAATATCTTTGTTATGTTCAGACTATCTCTTAAAACTATATTCATTGCTTCTCAAGAAGTTTAAAAGGTGAAAGTTACAGGACATACGAAAGACTCCAAGTAATGGCTTTATTCCTAAATCTTAAATGTCAATATTCGGGGTATGGAAACTAAAACTCTTTCTGCTAGTAAAAAGGAAGTATACCATTGGCAGTAAGTATTTCCTTGCTAAATGGGGGTGTATACTTTATGTGGTCAATGTGGTTTTTGTTATCAATATAACAATCTGAAGAAATTTTAAATAGTATCCAATCGTTAGAAAAACCCCGTGGTCGTCATATTTGTCTGGGTTACCAGGGTTACCTTTAATTACAAGAAAGCTGGCCGATTCAAAATCATTCTAAATAAATTAATTTGTAGCTATTGGGCTTTCGGACTATCGGAACTTCGGACTATTGGACCTTCGGACTATTGGGCTGACACCGCATTGGTACGTAACACACGGGCAATGTTTGTTATGTTTCGATACCATATAGATCCAACACAGGGGCTTGTTACGATTTGTTTATTCCTTCGACTGACAACTCTAATATCAAGCCCCTGTGGATCTATTCACAATGAGTGGAGAGTATCGGAGTGTTGTCAGCCGTTGGTTATAGGTTAGCTACCGACAATGAGATATCTATTTATTGTCAGCCGTGGGTTATAGGCTAACTACCGACAATGAAATATCTGGGTTTTTTTGTCAGCCGTGGGCTATGCTATCTACCGACAATGAGATATCTATTTTTTGTCAGCCGTGGGCTATAGGTTAGTTACCGACAATGAGATATCAATTTTTTGTCAGCCGTGGGTTATAGGCTAACTACCAACAATGCTATATCTGTTTTTGTCAGCCGTGGATTATGCTAGCTACCGACAATAAGATATCTGTTTTTGTCAGCCGTGGGTTATAGGCTAGCTACCGACAATGATATATCTGTTTTTGTCAACCGTGGGTTATGCTAGCTACCGACAATGAGATATCTGTTTTTTAAATGTAAATTACGTCACACCCAAAGTCTGTTGTAGATAAAAACATCATATATAAATAAATGTAAATTGACAAATAGTCGTTGAATTATTCCGTTCTTTAAATTGATTGAATACACGAAATCGTAGACAATTGGTAAACTACGAATAATAATTAATTCACAATACCTTAAAGACAGTATTAATAAAAGACAGGAATGCTATAAATTCTGGATAACTTTAGGATCTAGGTACAAACGTAGTTGATACCATATCGAATATAAACAATTCAACTTTTGATTACTTAACCGATGGTTGCATAGATTGACTAGAGTAATATAGTGCAACAAAAACAAGTCTGGTACACCCTGCTCTCCTTTTAAAACTAAAATCCCCCTACATAATAATTCGACAGTGAAAAACAAAAACTCACCCGATGGCAGAGGAGCTGCGGTAATTGGAGTTTCAGTAGTTGTAGTTGGAGTTTCAGTAGTTGTAGTTGGAGTTTCAGTAGTTGTAGTTGGAGTTTCAGTAGTTGTGGTTGGAGTTTCAGTAGTTGTGGTAATTGGAGTTTCAGTAGTTGTGGTTGGAGTTTCAGTAGTTGTAATTGGAGTTTCAGTAGTTGTAGTTGGAGTTTCAGTAGCTGTATTTGGAGTTTCAGTAGTTGTAGTTGGAGTTTCAGTAGTTGTAGTTGGAGTTTCAGTAGTTGTAGTTGGAGTTTCAGTAGTTGTAATTGGAGTTTCAGTAGTTGTGGTTGGAGCTTCAGTAGTTGTGGTAATTGGAGTTTCAGTAGTTGTGGTTGGAGTTTCAGTAGTTGTAGTTGGAGTTTCAGTAGTTGTAGTTGGAGTTTCAGTAGTTGTAATTGAAGTTTCAGTAGTTGTAGTTGGAGTTTCATTAGTTGTGGTTGTAGTTGGAGTTTCCGTAGTTGTGGTTGGAGCTTCAGTAGTTGTAGTTGGAGCTTCAGTAGTTGTGATTGGAGTTTCAATAGTTGTAATTGGAGCTTCGGTAGTGGTAGTTGATGTCACGACTAGAGCGGAGAGGAGTAACCATTGAAGGCACAGTATAGAAACTGTCGTCATCGTTATTGGTTTTTGCCTTCCCAAGACCATCCTTTTAAATCCTGAAAAAATAAATAATTTTAAAATTTGTTTTTTTTTACATTTAATTGATGTATATATTACGCAATATTTTAATAAAATAGAAAATGAAATTAAATTAAAAAATAATCTTAAAATCTTCAACCAGCATTGATCTATCAATTACAAATGTGTGTTTGTCCACCC
>MJUT01011580.1:131003-143030 GCA_002080005.1 Gigantidas platifrons
TATTTGATTCTTTTGGGATCACAGTTAAAACGAAAATAAATACTTCATTGATGACTACCCCGCATAGCATTATTGTTTACTAAATTCTACAACTTTAAATTGTAACAATAGCACACACATCAATGAATTCTCCAGTGTATTATGTTGTGTCATTCATCTAATATTCTTGTCAAACAAGTGTGCAGAAATTATTAAATGTCTAAAGCATTGGTAAGAATTACTGATAAAACTAATACAATAAAATAGTGATGTCATCTAAGATAAACGATTAGGGTTAGAAAATTTGTGTCGATAGACATTTTATTTTATTTATTTTTTTAAATTGTATTTATTTTTTCTTCATAATACCTGGTGTAGGAGTAATTAACATTTCTGTAGATTATTGATTCAGATTGATAACTACAACAGTTTAATTTTTATTAGTCCAAAAATTTATTTTAGATTCTAACAGATTTGTCAGAAATAATATGTAACCTTAACAATATACATGTACTGCATGTGTTTGTTCAAGATCACGACGACGACCAAATCCGTTCTTCTTCTGAACAGTTCTTACTTTTGCTATGTTCCTTTTTCTTTAATACTTACATATAGAATCTTGCCATAATATGGATATGTAATATATTGTCTATGATTATTTGTATATATATTGGAGAAGACATCTTGAGCTTACGCTTGTGTCTGATCCGTTGTCAAGTTTTGTTTTGACAATAAATAAGTTTTAGCTAACAGTTTAATATGCTAATACACATTTTAAAGGGAGCAATATGTTTAATATATCTTGACCAGCAGTGTGATCGATTCGTCTGACTCTAAAAATCTATTTTATTAAAGGTATGGATACTTTCAGGAATTAATATATTAATATGGAATGAGGGATCCACCATTTAACGTTTGGAAAAAGGGGGGGGGTTACCATTGAACCGTAATTTTGTCTTCACGCTAGACAAGAATCAGATTATATCTCTTTCGGACATAAAAATTCACTATTTTTTCTTCAAATTATACCCAAAAATAATTATCAATGAAAACTGATTTTTTGGCATATCAATTGGCGACAATAATTTTTCAGGATTAAATAAACAAAATATATTGCAAATTGCTACTTGTGAGAATGATTACTAGTATATAAATCCGAAAACAACGAGCCCAATAACAAGAATACAAATCAATCAGAGTTCATTAATTGAACGGAAAGGGATATATAGTAATATTTCGGAAATAAATCAAAACAAGCAATATATTTTATATGTATTGCCATTAATATAAATATATATATGCACAAATTTATAACATCATCATATAAATCATCATATAAATAATGAAAAACACATTAAATAATAAAAATTACATCAATATATATCAATATTTTGGCCAAAAAGTTCGCCAAGCCGAAAGGTCGTCAAAAATTTATGAAATAATAACCTTGTACGTGTATACCTTAATGCTTATTGGAAAAAAATCCCTCTCTAATCCACAAATGTGTTCTTCTCTTCAAAACCCATAAGTGTAATGAAGGGGAAAACATTTACTCTAAGTAAATGTAGACCTAGAATAGACTCTAACAAGGGAACAGCATCGTGTTCTGGGTTTCAACTCCCTGAAAAGAGAAAGAATAAATTCCAATAAGTAAAAGCAACACATACATGATACAAATGTATACATTTATAACTGAAACAATTAATATATGAAATGAAAATCTACTTTACACTGAAATGTTTGATAATGTTTATTAACCTTTTTCCTTAATAGTGAAGTCCCAGCAAAATTTAAATGTAACCCATCTCTTGGAGCATATAAAGAAGAATCAGGACGATTATTTAATAAAAAAAATATAAAAAAACTACGATATAAATTTGTATACTGTATTAGTAATACCTTTTTATCTAATGCATATTTTTTAATTCCAAATTTACTTTATTAATTTTATTGACAGTTTTGTCATGATCGCGTAAGCGAGGTAGTATTGAAGTAAAGACAATATGACCATTTGTTTTATATTTAAGTTTGTGTATTAAATCCCCATAGTAAGAAATGATTGTATCCACATTTTGAGCTGATGAAATAATACTAGTTCCTACATGAATAATAACTATATCAATATTACTTATATTTATCTTTCTTCTAGAGAGTAATTCTGTAATTCTACCTATTGTAACCCCCTGAAATGCTTGTGTTGTGCACCCTCTAGTGTCATCGACATATTTTGGTATTGAGGCAACAATTATTATCGCTCTCTTTTCATGGTAAATGCCTGTAATATCCAACAAACAACATATTAAAGAGAATTTAAAATATGATTTCTCATCTTTTCAGCGACAGCAATTTTATCATCCAATTTGAACCTAAGATATTTTTTATAGACAGTCTCCGTAAAGTTGGATTAATTCACTGGGAACTTCAGCTCAGAAAGCCCATGATGCAACCCCTCTTCGAAAACTGTGAGAGGAATACTCATCTGGTTCTTTCCCTATGCTCTTAATTAAAAATTTTAATACTTTTTGAAACTGAAAATAAGTAACTGGTAATATCTTATGATGCTTAAATAAACAAAATGCTGGAGAATTCTTGGAAGTTTGAACTAATGAAATCATATTATGATACGCTTTAACTGGACATAGAAAGGAATCAGTAATACTAATTAGCGGTACAACTAAATTTCGTTCTCCAAATTGTATTGTTTTTGACCACGATATGTTTATTAAAAGAATATTTTTCTTACTGTTAATCTCAATGTTACTTCTAATTAGCGAATATCCCAAACTAGATGGAAGTTGAAGTGCCTATCCGTGAGATCGAACCACATTAGTTATAGGGTGCAATCGATACAACCTTTATTTTGTTGGGAAAAATATATGTTGTTTTATTCTTTCTCTTTCATCATGTTGGTGGTTTGGGTTATGGTGTTTAACGCCTCCTTCAACAATATTTCAGCTATATAGGGGCGAGTAGTTTTATTAATTGACAAAACCGAAGTACCCAGAGAAAGCCACCGGCCTGTCGCAAAGCCACTGACAATGTTGTATCATATCGAGTACACCTCGCTATGAGCGGGATTCGAACTCACAACTTTAGTGGTGATAGACACTGATTGAATATATAGTTGTAAATCCAACTACCATACGATTACGGTCCCTTCATCATGTCTGAAATGTGTGTCAATTTAACTATTTGCTGATGACAACATTGACGAGTTATTGTGACATGATTCAACGAAATCTTCACAAGTAAATTATTTGTACAACATCTGTAAGTAATGAGGTCAATATTCACATAACACTCAAAACTTTGCTTCTTACTTTTACACGCTTTACATTTGTGAAATAATCGACTTTATTTGATGTCAGTATTATAACACCAATATGTACTTAAAGATAATTTAGAAAACATTATCTTTAATTTCGCAAGTCCAATAGGGTATGCATATTTAAAATCCATTCTAAATTTGCATATTGCATGTAAAGAGTCGATCAAATTACATGTATTTAACAAATGTATTCTCTTCAACGTTACGTTTTGGTTTTGCTTTGTATAGTTTTATGTTTGTGTCATGAAAGTTCTCATTAAATAGTCATGATATCGTATCTAACTTTATTATGCAAGGGGGGGAAATGACAACTTGGTATACAAAATGATAGATGTTTAAAGAGTTTTAAACAGCATACACCCAACCAATACAACGAAGGTTTTGATATTCAATACACCATCTATTCACTATCATTAGACATCAAACAGAAACAATATTTTCTTAAAGCTGAAGATTCTCGGATTGTTCGACAATTTTGTGAGAGAACATGTTCTGTTATGTTTCCTTTACGTTTATATTACTTGTCCTTTCTTTTCTTGGAAGAAAAAAAAAGGTTTTAATCAGAACTCCACAACAAAGGTCAAAATTAGGACTTTATTTTATTTACTTTTCGGTGGTCTGTCCTTGTATTCATAGCTCAATTTTCATTGTACTATCTAAAAGTTTTATTTAATTTCTATCATTTGCCTGCTAAGATTCATTCGATCTATTTTTTAGATTTATTTTCCTTTTACACATCATGAAAGTCAATTTGTTAAAAAGTGCGTACTCGTGTAGGTTTATTTAAGAAACAATTCATGGAAGCCATACTGTGTTGTGAGTTTTAAAGTGGGTTGGCGAATATTAGCATATTATATTGAGAGGCAGTTGTTCCGCGAAGTATTCCGATTCTGATATGCTTAACAGTACAAATATGGTAATACTCTTTGATGGGAAAGGCGATAATTTATATTTACATTTGCGTGCAAGATCACACGCAATTGATGTGGCGCATGTTGGCTGTTTTATCTTTTACCCTGCCGAATTCGAGCAGATCATGACTCATCAACATGTGCTTTCACGACGGGAAATTCTTATTGATGGAAAAGCCGTAGCAATAATATTGGATTTGCACGTTTTGATTGAACATCGCATATTTATTAATTTTTGGATATGTTGATTATTTTCATTGAATATAGATGCTTAAAACGTTGACAACAGAGTAAATTATTGTTGGTAGTGCTTTTAGTTTTGTGATTTTAATGTGTTTTAATAGTGTTCTTGCTTTACATGCTTTGTCAGTGTTCTTGGTTTGATCATTTTTGCACCTGAAAAAGCACTATTTAAAGATTATTTGTTTATTGTAGCATGATTGTCCGTTAGATTGCCTTTATTTTCTTATGATTTAAAGACAATTATTGTTTTCTGACGCCAAATTTGCTAATACAATCGGAAAAAATCGACATTTGTGTTTAAATCACCAGTAAACAAAACCATGCAGACAAAAATGAATATTAGATAAGCAAATAAAATTAAAAGAGTTCTGCGTGTCTTGACATAAATTTCATAAAAATCTGCCCAGAGATAGCTTTAATCTTTTTTTAATGTGGTTTTATATGAAATATATAGTAAAGAATCGAAGGTGGCGAATGCTTTTTGCACTACTCTGTAGCCATGAAAAACATGTGCCTGCAACAGTTCTACCCAACAATTTAGACACTGAAGCTAAAACCTCCGACTGTACCCCTCATAAATTTAAAAACAACTTTAAAAAAAGTACTTGAAAAAATAATACATTCCCATCTCATGCCTCCCTCCAAACATTATAGGACTTCGTCCTTCAAACAGGTTGTGCCTGTCTCATATTATTTATGATGACAACAAATCTACAACATGGTTAGAATGTGCATTGTATTTCAGAATAACTTTTTTCGGGGGAGGGGGAGGGTTCTCGTATCGAAAAAGTTTTGATGAAATTTTTTCTCCAGTGGATTTTTTTTCTAATTTCTACTTTTAATTTTGTGTTTACACTATGTTTACATTTTTGAAGACCATCAAACAGAAAGTGGATTGAACTTGTACATAATTCACAACAAAAATATGAATCACAGCACTAGGGGGGTTGTAGCGGTTATAGAAGCACCTCCTCTTTTTATATTAACACAGGGTTTCTTTAACGTATAGGGAGCATGGTCTCCTGAAGGCACGTCAGCCGTGGCCCACGGACAGACCTTCTGTATTATAACCTGACAACCCCTAATATGAGAGTTCGGAGTTAGGAAGTCTTTTGTGAAGGAGGTAAAATAGCACTATTTATATTTCCCGCCGTTGGACGTTTATTCAAAATGGCGGGTTTTACTCTGTATCATGTTCGTTTGAATTGAACATTGATGCAGGTAACTATTAAAAAAATAATACCCACAGCTATTTATGTATTCTTTCTAATATGATAAATAATAATTGGTTTGTCTGTATATTATGTTACTGTAAATCTAACATTGATACAGGGAAAATACCTTCGTAAGAAAAAGAAGTATGTTTCTTTTAATGTGACAAATAAAATCATAAAATGTCAATTATTTTCATTGAATATAGTCTACTCAACTTTTTTTTCATAAAGCAGGTAATTTTACACCTGAGATGTTCAGTGTCATCTACGGTAACTAAATTTGAACATTGTCATTACATCTGATGCGGCGATACCGCACAATATAGCAAAGTTTCTTTATCTGCAGTTTCAGCTTTTGATGAGTAATACTAACCTAGTCAGGCAATGATCAGTGATAACATAGAATATGAAATTAACACGCAACCACTACATAGTAAGGTATAAAAGGGAAAGTCTTTTTCTCTGCTGATAATGACAGCTATTTGTGACAAAGGGCGGCAGCTATCTTAAACAAGTGTCCAAAAATGAGACCCGGATGTACACCTTATGTTTTTTTTTTATCAGAGAGACTATAATGATGTATTTTTATGGACATTGTAAATAGTTCGGTGGATTGTGTACATAGGTACTGTTAAATACACTTCTCACCAGTATTTTTAGATTTTAAAACTGATGGTTTTAATGTGTTTGTCTGCAAATTTGACGATAAGGGATTACACTGAAGGTACTTTAGTGGTGTACCTGATAAAGGCGGTAATAACAGACTAGGTAACAGGTAGCTATTAACGGAAAAGAGCTAGACACGGGACATAACTCTTCCCCTAACTCCGAAGAGTCGTATTGAGAGGACACCCATTCGTCTTATCATCCAAGATTTTTAAAGGGTTTGTGAAAAAAAAACCCAAAAAAAAACGTTAATCATTTTTTAATTAAAACATATTTTATTGTCTAAATAATGACAAAAGGAGCAGGCACAAGTTTTTCAACTTAGTATTGTCTTCTCCATATGCATACAATATTCAATAAACAATATAATATGCATTATTATTACATAACTTCCCTTAAATTTGACATGAAACAATAAATGTAGCAATAAAGCACAATGCGACAATGGAATACTATTAAAGGTGACCAATCAAACAGTCCCAGGTAGATATCGGTCGAGGGCTGATGACAAGGGCAATATGAAAAAGGCCATGTATTAATCTATTTAACACATATTTTACCAGAGCAAATAACATGTTATTGCCCTTCACAAGAGGGCAGATAACATGCAATTGCCCTCGTAAAATGTCGCAAATTATGCTTTTATTACACATGCAAATTCGGCGTTATTTCAATAAAATATGTGATAATACATTATTTCGCCAAATGTAAGTTGACTTTAGTTCACTTTGTGTATTACAATATGATATTAAAGATGAGTTAACCATTGTCGCATACTGTTAACAAACAAAAAGAAAGAAGAAGAAAAAAGAAACATATATTTGCATTTAGAAGGTATACACTATTTTTATATAGACCACAATTTTATTTTAATTCTTTGAATTGATTGTGTTTGGATGATGTGGTAGTATATCAACAGATAGACTATATCTCTTATGGTTTACAAGATGAGCTCAACTATAAATGGCAAAAACGTAGAATTGATCATTGACCAGGGAGTATGGTCTTTTTATTTTGTCCTTTTTCTTTTGGATAATGGGTTTGACCTTCTTTGAAATAGAAAGATCCATTTTTGGCATCTCATATGAAACCGCTGGACTCATATTTGCCTAATTTGGTTATGAGAGTCATTGGGAGATCTTCTTTCAAAAACTGTTAAAGTTTCAACATAGGACCATATGGGAAAAACATATTCTCGGAGACCAGAAATTTGATTAAACCCAAACTGTAAACCCATTGGGTAGTACCTTGCAAATTTGTTTTTCATGTGTGCTGATGCATTTTTTTTTTGTGTGGATCAGAAATCTAAAATGGCTTTCGCTGCAAGGCATAATTTTAACATATTATTGTATTTAAAATGAAATACAAATCTATCAAATTTATAGGTTCTGAACAATATTTTCCCCCAGAAAATATAAATTTGATTGAACCCAATCTGTACACGAATAATCATTGGCTAGTTCCTTTCAATTTATTTTTTTACTTTTATGAAACCACATGGTCAACCGGAATCAAACAAGGTCGCAATAGTTCTGGGATAGTCTCCTTTCACTGTGTCTGGCAGGTCTGAGTCCGATCAAAGATGGCCACCAGCGGGGAACATAGTCTAACATAGCCTTATGGGAAATACATTCAAAGATCTTCTCGGCAGAAACTACTGGGTCAATGGCAGCCAAACGTTGTCACAATAGTCATTGGATAGTCCCCTTTCACAATTGTGTCCGGCAGGTCTGGATCCGATTCAAGATGGCGGCAAGCGATGAACATAATATAATATAGGGGGTCTATGGGACATTCTAGGAAACATGGTGCAGGTGAGCGATAAAGGATTATGTGAGCCTCTTGTTGTAATAGTAGAAATTGAGGCGAGACTTGAAGTGGGTTCAAATGCAAACGGAACCTGTCTGCAGTGTCAATCGAATTATTGTGATTCAAAAATAATGGTTATGTTAGTAAAATACACATTTTAATACACGTTTTTTAGTCAATAAATTATTCTGTTTCTGTGCTTCCCATGGAATCCTTGTTTTAAAATTTGACAAAACAGAACTCAAAACTGGTGCAGAATATCAATATAAATTTCAATATACCGAATTTCAATACATTTCATTAATAAATTAATGGAGTATTACTGCTGTTGTTCAAACTTGCAATTGTGATTCACTTAGTGTCGATGAGGCTCCTGACATTGGACATCTACACGTATGTGTGGCTGGGTTGAACACGTGTTGTGAGCTATCAACGCTCCCCAATTCCCCTTACCAAGGGTAGAACGAACATAGACACATAAGAGACATAGTATAATAATCAGACAGACCATCTCTCACACACACAAACATATATATATATACTAATATTCGATACTTTCTACTTTCTGGTCTCCTTTTGTTTTGTATTTGTCTCATGTTTGTGGTGCGGTGGTTGTATAGGTATAGGCATGCATTCTTACAAAACATGTTTAACCCAGCCACATGAAGTTTTTCTGTGCCTGTCCCAAGATGAAATGTTGCAAGACCAAAATAATATATTAAGTGAACAGAGTATATTTCTTGTGGGAACAAAATATCTTTCTTGCGGGAACAAGATATTTTTTTTCTAGCATGGCCTTAATCAGCCACCGTAGGATTGGGGTGATGCATAAATAGTCACTGGATTTTGTTTTATTAAAGAGTATAGAATTTTAATTTTTCATCAATTTTTTTTCTGGCTTGATTGTGTAGAGGAGAGCGTTCGATAGTACATTCATGGATTCGCTATATCTCTTAGAAATTGTAATGTATTGCGATGGTTTATTGCGAAAATAAAGAGATTTTTCATGCACTGGTCAAATTGCATTGACTGCATAATTGTTTGCTATATATATACGGTCACTGGTTGTTGTGAATTCGAACTACGTTCATGGCGAGGTGTACTCGATACAACATTATGTGATAAAGTTTGTCAATGACTTGCGACAGGTCGGTGTTTTTTTCGGGTAATGACCACAACGATATAACTGAAATATTGTTGAAGGTGGCTTAAACACCATAAACCAACCAACCAACCAGCCAAAATATGGCTTTTCTATTATCTGATTCATGTAGAGCGACTGTAATAAATAGTAACAGTATTTGCAGACTTCACAGATGACATTTATTTGAATGCATTAAAAGACGAATCCTGATCAAATATATTTATTTTAAATATTAACATCTGTTTCATATAATAAGACAAAATATACAAGTTACAAATATTCAGAACGTCCGGTGGCACATGATGTTAAAATTTATCTCTACCTAAAAATGCACTAATGCCATACATTGCTTGCACATTGCTTGCACATACATGTAACGGGGAAATATTTGATTGAACACAAGACAATCGAAAATATGTATCAGCTTTTTCGATATACATGTATAATCTTCATGTATAAGGGGGTAACTCGTCTTTTCTTTGACCAATAAATTCCAATCAATGATTGATTCATTGTTGTTTTTAACATCAAGTGAACACTATTTTAGTCAAGATTCACAACCAGAAAAAGTTCACAAACAATAAAGAATCATAATGTTAGAGGTGTAAACATAAATTCTATCCCAAATAAAAGTGTTCCCCATGGATAAAATGTATGATTAGATTTATTCTGTCGGGATAAAATATAACATAGATACATCAAAAAGTGGACTTGCCATACAAACATTTGGGAAATTCGCTGTGGGCCGCTCAGACAAACAACACATTAATGAAGAATGTGCCAACCTGACAGGTGAAGGATGCTATGACCGATTTTAAGATCCATCCCTCTTTTAAAGTGTCACTGATATCCTATTTAAATACGTTCGTTTTGGATAGTATTCATGAAATATTATCTATCNACTTTAGTGATACAAGAAGCAAATTAACCTTTGTTACAAATCTTACCACAAATATTTAAAACTTTAGTGATACAAGAAGCAAATTAACCTAAGTTACAAATATTTAAAATGTTTAGTGACACATGAAGCAAGTCAGTCTTTACAATCAATAATAATAAAATATACACGACTATATCTTTGATTAAAACATAAAAAGCTCTGCATTAAAAACTAGAGATAAAAACCCATAATGGGAAAAACTCTAGAAAAGCATTAGTTTAATAAGTATATTGTAGGTACAACTTAGTAGTCATGTATATAAGAATCAGATCATGTAATCACACAGCTGACTTCAAAATGTGACACAGAAAGTAAATACATGTAAGTCAAAATATTTAAAACGTTTAGTGAAACAAGAAGTAAGTTAGCCTAAGTCACAAATCTTAACACAAATATTTAAAACTTTAGTGATACAAGAAGAAAGTTAGCCTAAGTTATAAATATTACCACAAATATTTCAAACTTTAGTGACACAAGAAGCAAATTAACCTTTGTTACAAATCTTAGCACAAATATTTAAAACTTTAGTGATACAAGAAGCAAATTAACGTAAGTTACAAATATTTAAAATGCTTAGTGACACATGAAACAAGTCAGTCTTTACAATCAATAATAATAAAATATACACGATTATATATTTGATTAAAACATGAAAAAAAAACCTCTGCATTAAAAACTAGAGATAAAAACCCATAGTGGGAAAAACTCTAGAAAAGCATTATTTTAATAAGTATATTGTAGGTATAGCTTAATAGTCATGTATATAAGAATCAGAAAAGGTAATCACACAGCTGACTTCAAAATGTGACACAGAAAGTAAATACATGTAAGTCAAAATCTGAACACAAATACAAATATTTAAAACGTTTACTGAAACAAGAAGCAAGTTAGCCTAAGTCACAAATCTTCACACAAATGTTTAACACGCTTAGTGAAACAAGAAGCAAGTTAGCCTAAGCTACAAATCTGAACACAAATATTTAGAATGTTTAGTGACACATGAAGCAAGTTAGTTTTTACAATAAATAATAATAAAATGTACATTACTATATCTTTGATTAAAACATAAAAAAACTCTGCATTAAAAACTACAGATAAAAAAACATAATGGGAAAAACTCTAGAAAAGCATTAGTTTCCATCATTCAATTAACATATCACCTTAATAAGTATATTGTAGGTACAACTTAGTAGTCATGTATATAAGAACCAGAGCATGTAATTAGACATCTTACTTTAAAATTTTACACGACAAGTAGAACCATGGAAATCAAAATCTGAACACAAATATTTAAACCTTTAGTGATCAATACGAGAAGAAAGTTAGCCTAAGTTACAATTCTTAACACAAATATTTAAAACGTTTAGTAATACAAGAAGAAAGTTAGTCTTAGTCACAAATCGTAACATAAAATTTGAAAACTTTAGTGATACAAGAAGAAAATTAGCCTAAGCAGCAAATCTTAACACAAATACTTAAAGAGGAAAGTTTGCCAAAGTTACAAATCTGAACACAAATACTTAAAACTTTAGTGATACAAGAAGAAAGTTAGCCTAAGTTACAAATCTTACCACAAATATTTAAAACTTTAGTGATACAAGAAGCAAATTAACCTAAGTTACAAATATTTAAAATGCTTAGTGACACATGAAGCAAGTCAGTCTTTACAATCAATAATAATAAAATATACACGACTATATATTTGATTAAAACATGAAAAAAAACTCTGAATTAAAAACTAGAGATAAAACCCATAGTGGGAAAAACTCTAGAAAAGCATTAGTTTAATAAGT
>MJUT01011585.1:30311-42645 GCA_002080005.1 Gigantidas platifrons
TCACTATCAATTTCAATGTGAAGGTCAATGCATGACGCAGACCTAGCTATACATGTGATATTATGTATAAACATAATCACCAAACTTAAAGCATCAACTGGAAATCGTGTGGTCGCGCTTGCATCTTTTGATTTGTATTAAGAAGTCACCTGCATAAATTATGTCTCATGCGAATAAAGGCACACGTGTGGTTAATCGTAGTTCAGTATTCAGACATTCCTAGTACTCGATCTTCATCTGAACTTGATACATATGCTAAACATGTTTTCTTTGTACAACTTTGTTAGTAAACTGTAAAATTTCTTTATTATTTCATCTCCTTCTCGTTTATTTAAGATTTTCGCGTCCATATCTATACACTCTTTTGATAACATCAGTTTACATGTAACTCCTTCTATGCTCTTATTATCCAATGGTACACGTGGTAACTTCCTACATAAATATTAATTAAGTTTTATTTATTAGCCTTTATATGATCAAATTTGTCAATACAATATAAAAACTTTCATTGGGCAAATACGGCAAAAACCAGTCCAATACGGTTATAGGTCCTCGGTCTGATGTATTGGCCTTCGACTGCGCCTCAGGCGAATACAGCAGGCCTCGGACCTATGACTAGGCCACTATGAAAAACATCACGTAATAATACTATAGTACAGACATGTGTTGGAATCGATCGATCATTACAGCTTTCAAATATATGATTGGGTCGTAAATGTTCACCTCAAAATGTCAATTGGTNCTAGTTATAGGTCCTCGGTCTGCTGTATTATTAATTAACTTTGATTTATTAGCCTTTATATGATCAAATCTGTCAATACAATATAAAAACTTTCATTGGGCAAATACGGCACAAACCAGTCCAATACGGTTATAGGTCCTCGGTCTGATGTATTGGCCTTCGACTGCGCCTCAGGCGAATACAGCAGGCCTCGGACCTATGACTAGGACACTATGAAAAACATCACGTAATAATACTATAGTACAGACATGTGTTGGAATCGATCGATCATTACAGCTTTCAAATATATGATTGGGTCGTAAATGTTCACCTCAAAATGTCAATTGGTAGTAATTGTTAAAGGGATATTAAAGCTTAGTGTGGTAATTTTTTGTATTTCATGAAAACCTGTAATTAGTACAATAAATGATATTTATCAAACATTAACCTGGTTTTTTTCAATGAAACTTTGTAAAAGTGACATAATTCGTTGATAATTCTGTCATATCTTGCGGTCTTTGCCTCTAATTCAATTTTTGCTTCCTGAACAAAACTTCATTCCGACCCTTTTAAGTGATATTTTAACGATATTAGGGATTATATGTGCGTGCAAAGTATTTTTGGATTGTTTTTACAATTAAATTGAAAAGAAACAACCTTCGTCACGAGTTGAAAAAATATAGGTTAAAACGAGCTGTAATATCCCTTTAAGCTACGGTATATCATTATAAGATATAACTATCAGACCAGGCATCTTGCAAATTACCGAGAAAGGTTTTGTAATTCTCATTTTCATGATGAGGTAATTATATAATTTACATGAATGGATGTGTTTAGCAGGGACCAACGCAGCGGCGTTTACACACAATTTTACCTTTACTCCCCCTTTCCCCCCCCCTGAATATACGTAAAGATGGGACGGACATGTGAGCTGTTGTTTCCATGATATTGCGTGGCTACGGAAACGAACAAGTAACGCAAAAGGAAAAGTGATAAACTAATGTTATTGACAATAAATATGCAAACAAATAGTAAAAAAAGGGGGGTTCATGTTATAGGCACATGTGATTAAACCGTCCTAAATTTGTTGTACAATCTTCTGTATATTTTGTTATAATATTGTCGATTTTTCACATGAATAAGTAATGTATATTATTAAAGTAATATGAAAGGGAAATATCGTGGAATTTTTTAATTCATATTTTCCAAATCAACTAAAATCAACTGCATAACATTAAAAAATCCACTCAAAAGCAAATTTTAAGAGCAAATCGCAAAATATTTGACAGGAGATAATTGTGTAATCCAGTACAGTAATGCAAATAATATGCGCGTGACCAAAGATTTGAACTCTTTCTGGGAGATTATCGCTCATGCGTACTGTTCAGTTGATGAACAAAATTTTGGATGCAAGTAAATATATATTCCGTGTGTACCACATAAAAATAATTCCACACACAAACAAAAAAAATGGTTCACAAGACATGAAACAGACAGATTCCTCAATAATCATTGTCCGGAATGTGTGCGTGCTTACCTGAGAATCTATGATTGTTTATCTTTTCGTCACGAGGTCAACATCGGTAATCATCGAAAAAAAACTAGGCGAAAGTTAATCAGTCTCCATAACAATGGCGAGGACGATAAACATGCACACCGATTTAAACATTTCTAATTGTTGGGAACATATTTCGACTTGAAACATGCATGAATAGCTTAGTAAAGGTATCGCCGTATTCCAAATTGAATTTTCAGTGGAAAAATGTATTCACCCAAAACTGGTGTAATATTACATTAAGTAAACGTCTTAAGATCTAAATATTGTTGAACGGTTTATCGTAACATAATTTAAATATCCATACTATAAAAGTCGGTTAATGTTAACAATAGATACGAAACTAATGGAAATACCTGTTTCTATATTTAGTCTGAAAATTCCCCTAGATATATGTCATTGACAACTTAATCAATAAAATTGAAGCATAACAAAACCAGACAAGAAAGTGGGAATGAATGATTGTGGTATAGGTAAAACATACTAGGTAAGTGTTTCTAGGTTAAAAATGTAAGAATATTATGTAGATAATCAAAGTAAAATAGTTTAATACTGATCAGTAACATTTAATGTTTTGTACATACGGTCAATTATTTTAAATAACAACATTGAGTCTCTATAAATAGATATTTTATCATGGTATATCAACTCAACTTGAACGTTGTCATATATAATGTACATATATTTTTTAATGTTTGTAACATTTTGCTGGGATTTTATGGGGGTTGTTTTCAAACAATATAAAACTCTTTTAACATTATGTCAAGGAATATGATTATTTACAATTAATCGTGGGTTTTAATCTCTCCCCCATCCCTCCTTCTTCATTAAAAGCTTCATGTGAAATGTCAGGAACATAAACAATGTTAATGAGATCAAATATTATACAATTTCCTCCATTTGTCCAGCTCAAATAGGAAAACAGTTTCTCTTATCAGCATATGATATGCTCAGAGCAGAGTCATGATGTACATATGATGAGTGATCTAACGCCAATTTCTCATTTTTCAGCTAAATCATGGAGACAACATGTTACATTCAATGAAATGATAATGATGTCAGCTTTGTACCTGCCTAACATGATAAGCTGGATTGACATAGCAATAGCACTCTGTAACAACTGTCCACGGGTAGACATGGTGCTTAATATGGACACATTATCTTGATTCAAAGCCAATTAATCTTTTATTTCTCCTAGGTTGCAGAAGCAACAAATATCAAATTATATAACCATGAAAATAATGTCAGCAGGGATCTCAAATAAATAAATATCTCTTCGATAGCGTTGAATTTGAATTAATCTCTTGCTAAATTGTAGATAAAATAAAGATATATTTGTAGATGTGACATACGTTAATAAAGCTACATAATGGCGGCTAAGCCAAGATGTCTTACAGACGAAGAGGAAAATGATAAAAGAGTGTATAAAACGACGAAAGTGTTGTTTGTTGACAGTCATGGTGTCAAGAACTTTCCCTATCGTGGAAGACGAAAACATTTTTCTTGTCTCAAACAAATACTTGGCAAAAGGACAGACCGCCACAATGATGTATTTGGATTGACTATCTTTCAATTTGAAAGGGAGTACAAAGCTTGTTTATATCGCAGGGAACAGAATGGCCCACAGATCTTGAACATTTTATTCCCAATCAAAACAGGCAACAGATACTTAGAATATTTGGAGAATACACAATCTCAACAGACAGGTAAATACAATTTTATTATTTAAAATCTACAATCAGCAAAACATTAATGAAGCTACTTGTTTATTGTTATGATAGATTTGAAAACAATCAATGTTGGTACTTATTTGAAAAAGTCTGAACATACCGAAGAGGTAATCATATGGTACACTTCACAGAATGACAGACAATAGAAAGGCCAAAAGAAAACGGACAGATGTACAAATCATTGCTCAAGAGGGGGATCATGTGCTCAGGAAGGGTAGACAATTCCTAATCCACTACTGATAGACAGCAGTATAGATAAACAAATATAGAAAAATAATGAAACATGAAACCACTACAAAACAAATGAGAATATAGAAGAACACAATCTGAATAAAATCACAGATCTCGATTGTTCCCCTTACTGATATACCATGACGTGTTGGAGCTCTCATCCCGAGACATATCAATAAAGGGAAGTAAGTGAGACATGTGATCGTAAGATATATTACTTTACTATCAGCACTGACGTTGTGAGTTAGAATCCTAATCATGACGAGGTGAATTCGATACAACATTATGCGATACAGGATCTCAGTGACTTGCAGCAGGACGGTGGTCTTTTCCGTGAACTCCGATTTCCTCCACCAATAAATCTGATCGTCACGATATAGATGAAATATTGTAGAAAGTGTCGTTAAACACCATAACCATAACACTAGCACAAAAAATATAAGGAAAATATAAAATATTAAAGGAATTGTAAATAAGATGGTGAAAATGTTTATAGATACACGTACGTAATATGACAACCGACACTTAACACTTGTCAGAATGGGTTAATTGTTATGTTTGATGTCATAATAATTAAGGGTAGGACGCAAACCTTGTATTGTATTCGTTTTGTTTTGTTTTAGTTTTTTTTTTTTTACCTTATTTTGGCTTAGTGTCTCGGAAGTAGTCAGTGTGATTTCTTTACATCAGTTCGGTTTAATTCTAAAAGTTATCAAGAAAGTTATCATAAAAGATAACGCTTGTTTATTATCCCCTCGCCAACGAAGTTGCGAAGGGATATAGTAACGCTAACGTCTGTCCCCTTCCGTCATTCCTTCCGTCCGTCCTTCCATAACATCTTTGTGAACACTCTAGAATCAACATCCTTCAATGGATTTTGACCAAACTTGGTACATAATTAGTCCTTAGGAGAGTCTGGAATCCTTTTGATTTTCAAGGCCATAGGTAAAAGGTCAAGGTCACAGGGTCTAATTTCTACCCTGTAACATCCTTGTGGACACTATAGAATCAACATCCGTAAGTGGATTTTGACAAAACATGGTACATACTTAGTCCTTATGAAAATCTGGATCCCTATTGATTTTGAAGGTCATAGGTCAAAGGTAACGGTCACCGGGTCAAATTTTAAGGCAAGGGGATACGCCACGCTTTGCGTTGCCCTTGTTTTTTCTGTTACCACGATTTATGTTCTTGTTAATTAATTGATGGTGTCAAATTAGTGAGCAGCAATAAATGATGTACATACTACGTTTCACTTCTATAAATCTACAGAAAAAAATCTTTAAAATCAAATATTCAAATCAACATTTTATTTTCCTAGATGTTAATATATACAACTTTATATACTTACATCTAAATTCAAATTTTTTTTCTTTCATTACAAAAGTTTCCAATGATTAGGTCTCTATGTTAATTTCTACGTGAATAGTCTGTAAACTTTATGTGCACCTGAGATTAGTAATGTCTGCATGCATCTGTAGCTTATTACCTTTTAGACACTACATTATAAAGGAGAAGACAGTCTGATCACATAGTTTATTATTAAACAATAAAATATGTTTAGATTGATTTTAATTTAATTACATTATCATCGAGTTTCCTTCCCTCTTAATCAAAGTAAATTCACCTCATCTACTTCTTGTTCAACAGTGTCGTTAAACACCATACCCCTAAACCTAAAACATTTCGTCTGAATAATTCAACTATATTATTATTTCTGTCACCACATTATATTTATTTTTAGCTAACCTACTAGTATATTTATTTAGCTAATACCATACACCAGAATATTTCTGATATGAAATAAAAATACAAGCTATTAAAATGAGGTTTTTTTTAAATTTGATATAGATCATACATCATTGTTTTCATCACACGAGAAAGACGTTTATGACAACCTAGTAAGAGTGGTTGGTAGTGAGATGGACATAAGAATAAGACAAAATATGTTGCTTATAAAGGACAAGGTATATAATAAAGTAAATACAGACCTAATCCAAATATCAAGTGGAAGTTTAGCGGAGGGTTTAGATCTTCCCGGGAGTGATAAAGATATTATGTATGTACTTAATAACGTTAAGGTCATACAGGATGTACAACATATGGATCGTTCATCAATATGCACAACTCTTCTCATGGAGGAAGAAATGGAATTTCCAGGCTTTTCTAGATTGAAGTTGATAGCTGACGGTGATCATCAATGCCTATATACCACACCTGAATGTTTTGTTGAAACGTCAAATGGCATGTTTTTGTCAAACATATTGTTCATCAGTAAAGTGCTTGGGGGTATATCTCACATGAAGAACTCAGTACACGGCCCTTGTTTATCTGACAGAGATGAATCCCTAGATTTGGCTTTATGCTTTCACTTGTATTCCTGGCCAAGACAAGCAGAATTTTTTTTATATCGTCGTAGACTTGGTCAGTGGCCACCAGATATATTAATAGACGACATAGTTAAATATGGCTGTATACTAGTACCTGTTGGACCCAAAGAAATAAAAAATAATGAATTACTATGGAGAATATCATTTTCTATGGCAGAGAAACAATTGTCACATGCTATGAACTACACACAAATCCTGTGTTACGCTCTTCTGAAACTGTCACTCAAGAACTTTATAGACAGAAATGATAAAGTTAAAGGACTACTGTGTTCCTACTTCATGAAAACGGCTGTGTTCTGGTTATCCGAGGAAATTTCTACTAACGCGTTTCAGCTACAAAACTTATTTCACTGTTATAATCTTTGTCTTGATAAAATAATATCATGGGTGAAACGCTGTTATTGTCCCAACTATTTTATTCCTGAACATAATATGTTTCGTGGGAAACTATATCAGTCTAATAGTCAGCAGTTGTTAAATGTATTAGAGAGACTACGAAATGGTGAACTTCAAATTTTTAATAGTGAAGCCGAGTCATGTATTAAATTAGATTTTTTTTTGTATCGTGTTATTAACAATAATACGGAATGTGATATAAAAAAGGGATACAGCATGCTAAGTTTTATAAAATCGTTAGCCATGTCACAGTCCTCGAGTATTTTGTCAGGAATATGTAAATATTATTATGCCACAGCAAGCCAGAAGATTGTTCAGACATTGCCGTTTCCTACTACTAATATACCTAATGCACATGTAATACGACGTTATCATAAACACTTGCATGACGGTACAAAGTCAGATGCTGTGACTGGATGGTTGTTATATGCCTCATTTTACTATGTACTTGGTCAGTACAATACAGCGTTAAATATTATAGATCATGTTTTGTCTCGTTGTACACCAGATATGTTATTCTTAGGTAAAATTAACTACACTACAGATGATACTAACTACTACAAACAGAACGTAGGTCGGTCAAATATTACACTGAATGAGAAGATGAAACTGACAACGATAAGTAATGTGTTGTATGTAGAAAAATCAACACTGATACCTCATGAACTAAAACCAGAAGTTCAGGAATATCCCTTTAGTGTATCACCTGTTGTTATGTCACATTGTCTAAGGTTTCTATGTTACCATCATCTTTATAACATTGTCAATAGACAACAGTCATTACGGGATTTATATCTAACAATAATAGAAAAATATTTGATCACTGTTGACAGCTTATCGAATTCATTAACAATATTAGGAGTATGTAAGGAGATAGTAGGTGACAAAGAAAGAGCTTATGGTTGTTATGATGATGCCTTACAGTGTGAGTATGAGGTATGTCCCACGGCGGCTAAACGGAAAGTAAACCTCAACATGACATGAACATTTATAACATCAGCTATGTATATATTTCATTTTGTACCTACTTATGTATTTGATCATATTAATTGTATGATTTCAAAGAACTAAGGTTAAGACTACATATGTTTAAGAAAGGCCTTAGGGTGCCAAAGGGGTAATTTGAGGAAGGATGGACAATTCAATGGTCAAAAGAAAGAAAAAGACCGACATTGGTCGTCAAAATACTACACGGAAAAAACTAAATATTAAGCAAGACGAATGCACTAAAAACGGGAATAAGCTTGGTGAAGAGAAGAGTAAGGAGTTCCTGCTCAATTAGTGGCACCCGTCGTGTTACTATCTGTTACAAATCTGATGATACGTCACGAATGAGAAAAACTACAAAATAATGTTGTAGAATATTATAATTATGTGATAATTTCAATATTTACCCTTATTTTATTCGCATATTCTATATATATATATATATATATTTCTCTCATCAGAAATAAAATCACAATTTGTGTAAATAGTATTTTGTTAGTTATCATATTAATATCGCTGCTAAGCATCAAATAAAGAGAAAATCGTCAAGACTCGTCTATAATGACATGTGGGGTCAAATGCCTGTTGACAGTGGTGTGCCTGGATCTGTACTGGGGCCATTGTTTTTCTTTTGTTATCACATAACTGTAAGATCAAAGCCATTCTTCATCCCGGTGTCTGTATTGTCTATTGAAATAGGGGACCCGGTGGCTCAATGAGTTAGGTCTCTAGATCTAACAACTCATACAAGCATATCACCAATACGGCGTGGGTTCGCGCCCTACTTTGTAAATTACAAAAAGGATGCATTCCACTCGCAGTCGCAAGTGATAAAGTTTACCATGGTCGGTGGTTCTCTCCGGGTACTCCAGGCTTCCTCTACCACTAAAACTGGTCGCCATGATATAGCTGAAATATTGTTGAAATTGGCGCTAAACACCAAAAATAAATCAATCAAGTCAAAACTATTGAAATATCGAACACCACCTATATAGTCTCATGCTATAACATAACCTAAAGTATCTAGCTCGTTATGAAAGAACATGAGGTATGAAGTTCCTCCAATGATAATGTAACACACTCAAAAGTGTGAAAAGATCACAATGTCATGTTAAATATGAGAAAACACTAAATAGTTTGTGATTTAAGGTGTATGATCTTTAACGGCACTTTCAACAATGTTTCAGTAATATCATGGCGGTTAGTTTTCTTGGTGAAGGAAACCGGAGTACCCGGTAAAACCATCAACCTGTCGCAAGTCACTGATAAACTTTATCACGGAATGTTATATCCAGTACACTTCGGTATGAACAGGGTTCGAATTCACAAGCACTTATTGCACAGCTAGTAGTAAATCCAACTAAAATACGATCACGACTACGCCTGTACCGTGAAAACATAAAAAGGTCAGTTAAGGTGGTACCTAACACTACAGGGAGATAACTCTTTAAAATCAGTCGAACGTTTTGATCATATGATGTTTGTATGCAGATTTCAAGCATCTCGGTGATCAAAACCACAGAGAGAAAAACTGCTATGTGGCTAGTGAATTTAAAGCTCTGAGTCTGTTGGTTGGACTTTGTTAAAATTTTAATATTTATTACAATGGATATATTCAAACACACTGTCGAAAAAATAAGAAAATTAAACGAGCAGATCAAATTTTACCTGAAGTGTATGGTACCCCTTAATATAGTAAAAATATGTATAGGTGTCGTTATATCTACCAGTATCCATCAGCATAGCTTGTGACATATATTAATAACGCTACCTCAAAGTCATTAATAAATCAAACAGTAGACATAAAAGTCTGGCATATAAATCTATGAAGAGTTTGAAGATACCAAATGGGTAATCACAATCTGTATATCGAAGAAGAACAGACAACACAATGGCCAAAAATAAAGTACAAGAGGACAAACAAAGATCTACAAAACATACATATACAACTAACACGAACCCCACTAAAAACCGGCGGTGAACGCAGGTGCTCCGGAATGGTATAGGTTCATGTCCCACCAATAAAACAGACTGCCACAATATAGCTGAAATAGTGTCGAAAGTGGCGTTAAACACCATCAAACAAAAATAAAAAAAACAACAAATACATTGCCTTGTTCTTAATTTTATATTGATATGCTATCGACAGATCATAATTGTATATCAATATTGATCAACGGGAGATAATCAGAATTTGATGTTTATCATGTGGTTGCTTATAATCATAGTGAAATTGAAAAACGATATGGTTTAGTTTTCCAACTTTTTCTTAATTTAAATTTTGAATTTTTGTGTTCTACGCCACTTTCAGCAATATTTCAGCTATATCATGGCGGCCAGTTTTAGTGGTGGAAGAAGCAGGTGTACCCGGAGAGAACCACCGACCATGGGGAAGCAACTGGTAAACTTCATCACTTGTGACTGCGAGTCTACAGCACCTTTTTTGTAATTTACGAAGCCGGCCGCGAACTCATGCCGTATTGCTGATAGGCTCGTATGAGTTGTTAGGTAATCCAACTACCTAACTCATTGAGCCACCCGTGCCCTTCAGCTACCTAACTCATTGAGCCACCCGGGCCCTACAACTACCTAACTCATTGAGCCCGCCGGGCCCTACAACTACCTAACTCATTGAGTCCCCCGCGCCCTTCAACTACCTAACTCACTGAGCCATCCGGGCCCTACAACTACCTAACTCATTGAGCCACCCGGGCCCTACAACTACCTAACTCATTGAGTCCCCCAGGCTCTACAACTACCTAAATCATTGAGCCCCCGGGCCCTTCAACTACCTAACTCATTGAGCCACCCGGTCCGTACAACTACCTAACGCATTGAGCCACCCGGACCTTACAACTACCTAACTCACTGAGCCACCCAGGCCCTTCAACTACCTAACTCACTAAGCCAACCGGTCCCTACAACTACCTACCTCATTGAGCCACCCGGACCCTACAACTACCTAACTCATTGAGCCCCCCGGGCCCCTACAACTACCTAACTCATTGAGCACCCCGGGCCCTACAACTACCTAACTCATTGAGCCACCCGGGCCCTACAACTACCTAACTCATTGAGCCCCCCGGGCTCTACAACTACCTAACTCATTGAGCCCCCCGGGCCCTACAACTTTTTTGACAAATCTACAATAAACGTAGAACATACAATAAACTATCAATATGGGTAAGTAAATAATCAATGAGTCTGATGATAACTTTTGTATTCCAAAAGTGGCAGAATTATTGGGGTCGTCGTGGTCGTGACCGTATAGTAGTTGGATTTACAACTACCTATGCAATCAATGCACATCACCATTAACGTTGTGAGTTCGAATCCAGCTATGACAAGCTGTACTCGATACAACATTATATGATAAAGTTTGTCAGTGACTTGCGCCATGTCGATGAGTTTCTCCGGGTACTCCGATTTTCTCCAATTAAATAAATGTGACACGCACATGCAGGGTTTATACTTTGCTTATTTTTATAAAACGTATTGCTATCTTTTTCTAATGTTCTATATTTACAATTTTTTTCCTAGATTTATGAGACGTCTTCATGTGGACGGGGAATCTTACGACTTTATTTTGTTTGACAAAGCCCTGGCAAATCCAAATTATATACCGATTTACATGAAAGTAAATTATTTTAAGGTGTGCTTATTTAAAGTTAGCCGACTGTTTTGTAGGTCGCCAACCCAAAATATATTCGTGTATATGGTATCAAATGTCAACTTTGTATATTCCAGAAATATTTCCTATATGACCAGATGTCGATTCAATGTGTTGAAAGTACATTTACAGTAATATATTTATTATTGGTCACTAGAAATCTATAAACGTACATTTACAGTAATATATTTATTATTAGTCACTAGAAATCTATAAACGTACATTTCCAGTAATATATTTATTATTGGTCACTAGAAATCTATAAACGTACATTTACAGTAATATATTTATTATTAGTCACTAGAAATCTATAAACGTACATTTACAGTAATATATTTATTATTAGTCACTAGAAANAGAGCATAAAATGTATTGTCTTTTACTCACATGAGTGTCTGTATGAAATTCTGCACTTTAGGTCCACAATATGGTATCAAATGTCAACTTTGTATATTCCAGAAATATTTCCTATATGACCAGATGTCGATTCAATGTGTGGAAAGTACATTTACAGTAATATATTTATTATTGGTCACTATAAATCTATAAACGTACATTTTGCTCTTATTTATTTTTTTGGTTTTGAAAAAAACTTTTGATACATATCGCCTAATTGGTCGCTAGCTGAGTATCGCTAGAAATTGGTCGTAGCTT
>MJUT01011585.1:62775-109457 GCA_002080005.1 Gigantidas platifrons
AAGAAGAAGACTTTATGTTCTATGAATTTTTGTTTTGTTACATAATTACCAAGAAGGGGCGTGTGGGATCCCATTAATTTAATCCAAACACATTTTTGTGATTATCTCGTGCAAGGACCTGAATTTCGATCGCAATTTGTCTTGGTCGATTTTGTGTTCTATAATTCGAAGTAAGAGGTGGCTCTTCGTTTTTGTTGATATTTGAGGAATTGTTGCCCATCAATGATTCTTTTCATTATTAGGGATACATTTATATATCCTATTGATAAATATACACCCAGGGTCAAAATGAATAACAAAAACATAAAATGTTTTATGATGTCGATTGACAACTGAAATCAATATAATTTTTATATGGGTGAATTTCTTCAAGGGGTGAATGGCCGAATCATATGATTTAAACATCATAGCTATACTACAATGAGTACTCTACAGTATTTTTGATTTATGGTAACAGATATCTAGACAATAAATACAATACGCGATAACTTAAATATCCTCACTGTGACATAGATTTGTAATATTGAAAAGAAAAGAACATCGACCAGGATTTAAACCATATCAGACATTGACCCGACAAGGAGGAACCTCTTCTGACATGACCGAAAATTGAAAAATAACATAAAACGGGGTATTATATTATCACGTAATGTTGTATCGAGTACACTTCGCCATGAACGGGGCTCGAACTCAAAACTTTAATGATGATATACACTGATTGCACATGTAGTTGTAAATCTAAATACCATACGATCGCGACCACGTCGGTCCCTAAAATATTGGAAAGCAAAATAATGTAGAAAGTCTTTGGGAGTAAGTACATCAAGGTTTAAACAGGACTACACAATAATGTACAAAGTCTTTGGGAGTAAGTACATCAAGGTCTAAACAGGACTACACGAGGGAGGATGACCTCACTATATTCAGGAGGGTCGTAAGCTTAATAGAAATCGCTCTGATGTGGTACAATAAGCTGGTAGGAGGGCTTATATCTTATTTACGTTATTTGTGTGTGTTTGTGTATAATGGTGTCCAACACATATTGTGTAGTGTTTTTGTTTTTTGTTTTTTGGCTTCGTCTTGTGTCTTGTGTACCCAATGTTGCCAATTTCTCTGGACTGTCCATTCTTGATTGCCTCTTTTTCTGTAACGTTGATGTTCCAGAAAGAGTAGTTACATCCGAGTATCTAAAGGCAGACATGCCACATTTGTAACATCAGAATGAAGTGAAAGCATTTGTCTCCGAACGAGTGATCACGCCTTTAAAAACTAAAATTTACAGACATTTTACAACATATTGATTGATTAATTGTTTTTAACGCCACCTTTAGCAGTATTTCAGCTATATCGTTACGTGAACTAATTTTATATTAACTTAAGCCACCCACAAGACCCTTAGAAATAAAAATAACTTGTCTATGCAAGAAACGGGTTATATGTTCAAATAAATGATACATTAAAAGGATACAATCATACATTTAAAACTATATTTTTGCATATAAATCAATTTCTTTAAAACTTTTCAAAATTGTTCTGCCTGCGACATTTGTAAACAAATTAGATAAAATTGTTGACATTGTAAACTGTCTGACGAACATCGGCAACATCTACACAGTCAACTACAACGTGAATAAAATACATTCCGTTCGTTCCTCATTATTAAATAGATAATTATGAGTCAATATACTATGTCCGATACGACATACGGTCACTTTACAATATAAGTAATCATATCTATACATTAGCAAATTCTAGAGTTGGAGAGATATATAATATTAAAACCACAGGGGCTTGAATCGCTTTCATAGAGGTCACGCGGCCTATTAGTATATAGGGTACATAGGCCGCGTGACCTCTATGAAAGCGATTCAAGCCCCTGTGATTAAAACTAAGGTTATCCTTCCTCAGGCATTGGTGATATTAGCCGATTTTGGCTTTTCTGTTTAGGCACTTTGGTTTTCTTGCTCCCAAAATTTAAAAAATAATTAGATTTCAAATGTTTGGCTTTGAGCGTACCTGCCAAAGGTTATTCCAGAACTCTACGATATTATTATCATCAACTGATATTGAACCAGTGAAGAAAAAGAAACGAAGAGTCAGTACGATTATCAACTTTCTTACTCGTAGCAAAGCCGTACGACCACACACCTGTTCAGATATTGCCTTTCGAGTTTGAAGTTGGGGTTAAAGTCCGTATAACACGTACAGTTCAGAAATATGTTATCACGAAGAACGACCAATCGTGGACTGGAGAAGTATATGCAACATATCGTCCAGATTCTGGAGAAATAATTGATTGACTGATTGATTGATGTTCAACGCCAACTTTCGCAGTATTTCAGCTATATCTTGGCGTGAACAAATTGTATTTATTAACTTAGACACCTACCGTTAGAAATATAAAAAAATACTTGTCTATAATTCAACCGGGTTACATGAATAAAAAAGGATATCAATTTATATTTAGAACGTATGTTATCTAACTATATATTTTTTTAATCTCTTTTTAAAATTTCAATAGAATGTCTGCTGAACACATACAACACCTAAGCAGTCTGAAGGAATAATGTCACATTAAAGATTACAACAAATAAGAAATTAAAAAGACATTTCATCAATTCGAACACTTCCTAGACTTTTAACCGGACTTAAATGTATATATGAGTAACCTGGCGGGTATCTACCCTCCGCAAGCAAATGAGTTCACCTCAGAATTTATTTGGTGAGGTCGGTGTTGCTCATCTTTTAAGGTTCTTGTGTTGTCCAATTATGTGTCTTTACGTACTGAGTTTCGGGTTGTGATGTTCGTCCCGATTCCCGCATAAAAACAATGTTCGGTTCGTCTTTAACTCCAGTTGTTTGTAGGAGGGCTCATGTCTTATTTACGTTACTTGTGTTTAATTACGTATAGTGTTGTCCAACACATATTGTGTTGTGTTTTTTGTTTGTTTTTCTTTGTCTTGTGTACCCTATGCTGCCAATATCTCTGGATTGTCCATTTTTGATTCCCCTTCGGTATTCGCTAACGTTTATTCAAAACATAGACATAAAGAATAACGCGTGACAATTCTATGTCCTACTTGATGCTTGATTATACACTCACTCATATAATCTTTTTCAATGTAAAGGAATGAAAGAAAATTCAAAAATTGTATGCCGTTATCGGTTTTAAAGGTTGGCCGCTATGTTATGCGAACGTGTTTCAAGTCTACGCAGAAATTTCGTAATTAAGAAAGGTTTCAAACACATAAAAGTCCCCAAAGTTGAAAACAAAACTTTTAAATTATCGGACAATCTTGTTTTGACTAAAAGTTTATGTATTATTGCACTTCTATTGGGAAGATAAGCCTCCCGTTCAACAATGAAATCGACGAAACTTTACTTTTTGGATACAACATGCTTACCGTCGATGAAAACACAGTACTATTTAATAATGTTCATTCACGTTTTGATTCAAAGAAAACATTTTGTTCAAAATCCTTAATTATATCATGTTTTTCTTTTTCTTTTCAAAGTTGTACTCAAAATGTCTTTTTTCTCTTTCTAAATCATGATTATTTGTAAATATTCACTTTGTATCTTTAGTGTGTGTAATATCTTGGAAACGGATTGATATTATAAGCATTTATTAGCTTGTTTCCGAATCCTGTTGTCAATATATGCATAATCATATTGTAATATTTTTGATTAATTCTATTATTTCCATTATATTTGAACAATAAAATAGATTTACTCTAAGAATGAAAGTAGGTCAGTTGTTAAGAATGAAGGACAGAAAGTCACAATTGACCTTTTTATACAAATATGACAAGAAAAAACGTAACGACAAATATGACATAATAAAAAAGTAACGATTTGGTTTGGGTTTTTTTCAAGTAAAATTTCAACTTTGTAGAACAAAAAGTCACGTTTTTTTGTGTTTTTTTTTATGTTTTTTTTATAAAGATATGTGATATTTATTGGTTTACAAATAAGATAAGAAATTATATATTGATAAACAGTTTGATAAATATACAATGGTCATTGAATTTGAATGTTTGTTTAGTTAAAGTTTTTTTCTTTGACAAGAAATATATGAGTTAACAGTTATCGATAAATAAATAAAAGTATTAACTGTTTTATTTGCCCTACCTACAGGTAACATGTGTATTACGACATTTTTTTTTATTATCTTTTTAATAACATTTTTGTAGCCATAAAAACGAAAGATGACATTTTGTCCTGTGATATTTTGTCGTAACTAAATTGTGACTTCGTGTCCTGTGACTTTTAATATTTACTATTGCACAATTTTATAATTTCCTAATCAAAAATCAAATAACTTTCTTTCTATTGTATAATATGAGTCAGTTTAATGATACTTGAAATCAATTCTTTGTATTTTATAGGTAATTGAAGTATAAATAAGGCATTCAATGAACTCATCGCGAGCACCTGAGTTCTCCCTCGGTTTTTTGGTGGGGTATGTATACCTCGTGTAGTTCATCTTTTTAGTTTTTGTGTTGTCCTATTATGTGTATATACTTTAGTTCTGTATATTGGATCTTCACCAAACTTGGCTACATGATTCCCCTGTAGAAGGGAAAGAACCCTATTTATTTTGGAGTCATTAGGTTAAAGGTCAAGGTCACCGTTACTATAAATATAATTTTTGACAACAGGGTCGTTTCCGCATGATAACTTTAGTTCTGTATATTGCATCTTTACCAAACTTGGCCACATGATTCCCCTGTGGAAGGGAAAGAACCCTATTTATTTTAGAGTCATTAGGTTAAAGGTCAAGGTCACCGTTAAGTTACTATAAATATATTTTTTGACAACAGGGTCGTTTCCGCATGATAACTTTAGTTCTGTATATTGGATCTTTACCAAACTTGGCCACATGATTCCCATGTGGAAGGGAAAGAACCATATTTATTTTGGAGTCATTAGGTTAAAAGTCAAGGTCATCGTTACTATAGATAGAATTTTTGACAACAGGGTCGTTTCCGCATGATAACTTTAGTTCTATATATTGGATCTTGACCAAACTTAGCCACATGATTCCCCTGTGGAAGGGGAAAACCCCAATCCTATTTATATAGACGGGCGTATTTTGTGATGCACACATTTCTTGTTTCTTTTGCACGACCGCTTATCGCTCTCTTTCACCACAAAATGTTATGACGAGAAAATCATGAGATCGACTTCCCGTGGCGAATAAGAGCGACATATATTCCTGGTCACCGTGAAAATTTAGGGAACAGCCTTACATGCATTCTCAAGTCCTACTTATTCCCCAGATCGCAAAAAAAGTCGCTGGTTATCACCTTCGCCCAGGCATTTTGAAGTTTCCATAATGTGCTTCTATCCACGCCAAAGAATGTGAACGATCATCAGAGACATAACAGCTTCATTTTGTCAACAATATCATCACTTCCTAGTTCAAATTCTAAACGAAAACTCGATTGGTAATGCAATTCATAAGAAGTTAATGACTCCTATCAAGATATAGAGGAACATTTCAGTCTTTTGGATATATGGAGCACGATGAATTATTTTGTACAACCATAGTTCCATGCTTCTGATTGTTATACAAACAAGGTGAACCATATTAAAAGATTTCAAAATTAAATTAAAAGGCTTGCTTTGCAATTTTTGATTATGTTAATACGAGTTTAACCAACTTTGGGTCGGTTTATGATTTACATCAGCTGTGAACCGACTCAAAATTGGTTAGATCGTACAACCTAGTCAAGAATTGAAAACATTTCTTCCAATTGTTCTTATCTACACTGATGAAACATAAGTTGTCGAAATGGCCATATGCAGAACCCAAATTAACTGCAATTTCGGTACTTGTATTTTTCTTACTACTGGGTCGATGCCTCTGTCTGGTGGACTGTTAGTCCCCGAGGGTATTCACCAGCCCAGTAGCTCAGCACTTGGGTACTGACCCGAAAAAACGATATTATTTTGAAAACTTACAATATCAAAAGTTTAGAAATTCATAAAACTAAGGAGAATCTCCCTCGTGCAAAGCTCTGTCCTTAACTAGTTTTGGCGTTACTTTTTATGACCTTTAGGTTATTGTTCTCTATCAGCACTTTATTGGCTTTAACATCTTTTGGTTTTTGGTCTTCCAATTGTTTTTATTTTATCTGCACTGATGAGACATGAGTTGTCGAAATGGCCATATGCAGAACCCAAATTTACTGCAATTTCCGTACCTGTATTTTTATATGTTGCTTGATCAGGGAGCCTGGAATAAAGTAATTTAACGACTTATTTCAAAAGACTTTTGAGCATATCAATATATAGTTGTCATTTTTTCTTCATATGAAAGACAAACTAATATCCATGTACTTGTAAATTCCCACCTAAAACATGGTATCTGAGCTCTCAACCCCGGTGAAGATCGGTGTTCGATTTCACGAACAGTCTTAAGTACGATTTCGATCGTACGTTCTGATGTCACAATATTTTTTCCTTTGAAGTTTTCTCAATTACGACCAATCTTTGACTTACGACTTTTAGTGAAACCGGCCACTGAATCAAGTAAAGATCATAAACTCTACTCCAATTGTAATATCATTTGATTATTTTTCATCTATGAAATTGCTTAATGCTTAGTGGAAAGGGATGAACCAGGGATTTATATAGTAGAATATATATAAATCCTTGGATGAACATACAATTACTGGACCTTTGGAAATAACTGTTTGCTGTTTTTCCATTTATATTTCTGACCTTATCCTCGGTTTAAAGAAACGGTATACCATATGTATTCTCGCATTAGAGTTGTGTCAAGAAGTTTCCCCCTGTAGCTCTTACGTTCCTATGTTGTTCTCTGATATTTTCGCCCCATAGACGTATATATCAGAAAACAAAACGGGACCATTAGAGCTACAGCTTCGTATCTTATGCTTTGTTTGCTCTTTTTTCTTCAATAAATAAAAATTCAACTAGAAGTATCTGTAGTAATCCTATTTCATTTCGCGTTTGAAACGTTGAATTGAAATTGTTTTAAATCATCACCGGTTTCTCAAATTCAAATTCTTCATGTTGATATATAGTCCAACCTAGGACTGTTATCAACAACGTTAAAATTCTCATGCATCACCCGATTTCTCATGCATAACTTATCAATATAATGCATCACATTTATTTGAAGGAACCCGTGTAGGAAGATAAATGCATTTTGACGATTTATTCTATATCCGACTAATGCAAGTAATAAAATCAAATTATTTCACACTGTAGGTTTGCTTAAATATGCCTAGAACAACGAGCACTGGTTAAATTTTTGCCGATTTCCTTTGTCAGGAACTGGCACAAATCGTTTTTAGGAAAATTAGTAAGTATGGTTCGATATAAAAGCTAACGGGCATCAAGGAAAATGCCATGGCCACAGAATTACAGTGCCGAATTGTCATTATACTGAAATTTATGCCATGAAATTCCCTAAACAGTGGGAGCGCCAACCACCATTTCCGTACCTCCACTCATGTTACGTATTGTCCACAGATTCAAGGGAGAATACTCCAATATTGGTATAGATGGCGCTCGCGGCGCTTCACGTCATTTATTTGTTTACATTACATGTGTGTGGTTTTTTATGAAATAAAGTAGAAAAAATAATAAACTATGCGTATTTTTTTAATTTGTTGGTATCTTAAATATGTTTACTATATGACTGAATCGTACTGATCATTAACTGTGAAATGTATATCTTATAATCGGAAATTGCTTTGATGTTTTTGGAAATAAAATTATGGCGGGTAAATACCCTGGTCTAATTATAACTGACTATTAAGCATGCTATTGGTTGTTTAAATATAAAATGATCAAAAATAGATATGAAAAGGATTAGAGATTCCAAAAAAAAATGCATAATTACCCATCATTCATTGCAAATATGCTGGAGAGGCTGTGTGTAGAAAGGTTAAAATCTATGTTGTTTACATCGAGACGCGACTGGAGAACACGGTTTTATAAGATCTTTAATTCACTTTAAATGTTTTTTATTTGTTTTACAGTGGATCTGGATTCTGGATACATTCATATTTAACAATTGTTCAGTTATTTATATATATTTTTAGAACAATTACACCATAATTTCCATAAACAACTCAAGAATGGCAAGATGTGATCAAGTAAATGGGCATGTACACTGTTTTGTGTTTATGATTTTGTTTAAGTTTTATTTCCGTCTTGTTTATTATTGTAATGAAGAAAGATTTCTTCACTTCCAGTTCCATAGCCAAGCTTTTTGTGCAATTTCTTGAGCAACCTCATGATCAAACAAACAAACAAATGCTTTAAATTGTCAATCAAGACGCCCACAATGTCAACCAGCAGTATAATCAATAAAAATCACAGTATACAATTGATTCACATAATATTTTTTTCATTGGATAGGAAAATACAAAAAAAATAAAAAAATCATGTACAAACTACAGTACAGGTACAAAATATAGCAGGGGCGTAGCTAGACATGTAAATGAGTGTAGGCACACAATTTACGGCGAGAGGTCTGGGGGCCGCTTCAGGCCCCCAGCGGGTCCGGGGTAGTGCCCTGGTAGGGGGTCAAGGGGGGCGAACCCCCCCGGAAGCTCATGAGATCTTGTGTTTTTGTTATGCTAAAATTGCTCTAAATTAAGAATGTACATCATGTTAGAAGTGATATTTGTTTTCAATCATTACGATTCAAACATCACTTTGTAGCTATTTCTTCTGTACAGATTCTGACGTCTTTTTCCTTTTATTACCCTTTATTAGAAACTTGTCCATTGTTTACAAAAAGACTTCCTTCGTGACCCCCTCCCAGATGGTGTGCCGGGGGTACCCCGGGGTATAGAAATGTGACCGAGAGCTTCTTCGGATTGAAGGGGCGTCCCTCGGTTGTGCGACAACCAACCCGTCCTTCGGATGAGACGTAAATAAAACCGAGATCCCGTGTTGAGAGATTGCCACCCTTTTCGCACGTTAAAGAACCCAGTGTAACAGCTCATGAGCATTATCCTCATGATGAGTGGTCCATATGAGACCTGTTGCACTGGCAAAATTCTCCGTCCCTACCCATCACATTTCCTTGTTTCGAGTCCCGTGGCGCTTAAATTATTCTCGTCCTGACTATAGCTGAAAAATTGCTCGCTGGACGTTGAACATCAATCAATCAATCAATCAATCAATCAATCAATCAATCAATCAATCAATCAATCAATCAATCAATCAATCAATTTCCTTCGTAACTAAGAGTTATCGGACCTAAGCGTAAGTTAACGTTAACGTTGAAATCAAATACGGAAAAGAACCGGTTTTCGAATTCGCGCTAACATAACGGGTTAGTGTGGAAATTTTTGTAGCACTTATATAGCATTGCCGTATGATTTGGTACGGAATTCTCAAATAGGTTATTCTCGGAATGCAGAGCGTACAGACATTATTTATTTTAAAAAAAAATGCCAAATTTGAGTGTAGGCACGTGCCTACTCGGGCCTTACGTAGCTACGCCCCTGACAGATACTTGTCTTTAAGACATGAAATATAACTTTATTAGAAAAAAAAATATGCACCCCTATATCATTTTGAAGACATATATTTTTATATTTTGTATTTAAAAAAATATGCACCCAATAATATATCATTTATGACATGCAGTATAAATTAACTGAAAAAAATATGCACAATTACATACTATATAACTTTACTAAAAAAATATGCACCCCTACATACTAGATATAACTTTACTAAAAACAATTTATGCACCCTACATGCTATAAGTATAATATGTGGGGGTGCATATTCTTTTAAATAAAGTTATATATATCCTAAAGTTGATAGAGGTGCATATTTTTTTTAATAAAGTTATATATATGGTGTCTTAAAGACAAGCCCATGTGGTCACAGAAGAGTATGCAGATGTCGAACTTCCGCAAAGTCCACCCTGACACAAATCCTGAGCCTTTTAAATAGTCAGTGTGGTCAAGAAGACATATCTAAAGGTTATGTCCATCTCATTCAGAAAAAGTTGGATGATATTGAATTTTATGAGTTTGTACAAAATACTTGCAAATATGTCCGATGTTTCTTTGTATTTGTAGGAAATGTGAAAGAAAATTTAAGCATTTTTTCTAGGGTACTGGAGGAAAATTATAATCATGCTTCTTTCTTTAAGAAACTGTGAAAATGTCAGTTGCCCCCTCAGAAAAAAATGTGTGTCTTACACCATTTTGATATTATTTGTGATAAAAGAGGAGATCACAGCACTGATATTGATCCATTTTTATTTGGAAAGAAATTTGACATTTCCATTTCAGGTAAATATGCAGAACAAAATGAATAAGTATTCACAGATATATTATGTCATGTCCACTATAATGCCCTAGATAATTTGAAAAAGGAAAAAGAATGTTTTGTATGAAACATCTTCAAGGACTACACGATATATTTCAGTTTAAAAAGAAAATGTGGATATCTTTTTGAAACACTTAAAATTTGAGTTAAATTTTCATACAGATATTCAGGGATGTCATTAGAAGCCGACAACCGGCGAAAATCTCCGGTAATTTCAGCTGTCGCCGCCGGTAACAGGAAAAAAAGTCACAATGTATGTTTTCCACATTTACTATACCCCGGAAAGTCACAGTATGTATAATGAGTGACTTTGTCCATTACCCAGGTTATGGTGTTTATCGCCACTTTCAACATTTTAACAAAAATTAACAAACCTTTTCATCCGCCACTTATAATGAATAATACAATAATTAATCAAGCTACAGAACATAAACATCTCGGTTTAGAAATTTCGAATGACGGTAGCTGGCAAAAACATATTGATCTAATAACAAAGAAAGCTTTTACTAGAGTTAACATACTAAGAAAATTCAAATTTATTCTAGATATAAAAACTTTAGAAAAGATTTATCTTACATTCATTCGGCCGATTTTGGAATATGCAGACGTCGTATGGGACAATAAGACAGTGTTCTTGATAAACAAATTAGAAAATGTTCAAATAGAGGCTGCTAGAATCGTCACTGGGGGAACTCGGTTAGTTTCTGTTAACAATCTATATAAAGAGACGGATTGGGAGACGCTACAAGGCGAGACGGGAACATCATAAACAAATTTATTTTTATAAAATGGTAAAAGGTCTTGTTCCTCCTTACCTTAGTGCAATGGTCCCCTGTAACTTTGAAAATATTCATGACTACAACACTAGACAGGCCGTAAGTATCCCCCCAGTACGTACTAGAACTACTTTGTATAATAACTATTTTCTACCCTCTACTTTAAGATTATGGAACAGCAAACACACGTCAATAAGAGATAGCATGTCTCCTTCATCTCTCAAATCCTATTATAAGTCAAAATGTATAAAGAAACCCACTTATTATTACCCAGGAACTCGAATTGGACAAATCCTTCACATGAGATTAAGAACTGCATGTAGCTCTCTAAACTATCATCTATTTAAAAAAATATAGTAGATTCTCCCAACTGTAGTTGTCATCAAAGTGTCCCTGAAACTAATTCACATTATCTTTTTTATTGCCATAGATTCAAGGATTCGAGATATCGGTATATAGAATCAATCAATATTCCTATGACCTTGACAGTTGACCGTTTACTTTTTGGATCACCTGACCTCAGAGAGGATCAAAATAACAGTTTATTTTTAAATGTACAAAACTTTATAATAAACAGCAAACGTTTCAACTAACATCAGCAGTACCTAGTGCCCTTATTTCTTTCTTATTATTATTATTTTCTTCTTCTTTTTTTTATAATTACTTTACATCAATATTTTTTACATCAAACACAAGATCACTGTATTTGTTTTATCATTTTACAACTTCTGTAATTTATATAAAAATATTCTTAGTTTGTTCTCTATGTTCTTCCCCTTAGAGATTTACATTATTATAAATAAATTTATTCCTATGGATAGGGATTAATATAAGTTATTGTAACTTGTTTCTCAATCCTATTGATTACTTCTGATTATGTTATGTATATATATTGAATATTGTAATGTTATGTTGAATTAATTAATAAAATATGTTTAAACTAACATTTTTTCGGTGATATGGTGGCTTTCTGTTTTATCATTACAATATATTTCAAATTTGGTTTCATTCTGATAAATAATAATATTTGATCGGCACATACCGTTCACACTTATTACCTAATAACCAGGACCAATATTAATTTGATCTTTGAACTTTGCAAATTGATAACTGGTAAACAAAAAATCCATCAGCTTCCCAAAACGCAAATATTTATTTCCCCCATAATTTCTCTAATTTTTCCATTTTTGTCGATTTCCCAACTTCTTAAATTATTTTATTTTTCGACTATTAGTTATTTAGATTGTTGGGAGAAAATAAATAATTTATTTACTGATGGAAATCGAGAGAAAATCATATCGAGTCGGCTTTTTATTTTTGTAGCTTTAGGTAAGTATGGATAAGAAGTGCCAAACGAACGTCGGAAGTATGTAAATATTACACAAACAGGTACATGTTTTGAGATTTAAAATTTGATTTTCTTTCTTTCTTTTAAAGAACTGGCGACCGTTTCACTAAAGGTCGTAAGTCGGAAACGTCTACAGACGTAAATGCACTCTTAAGAGCTATCACCGATACGATCCGAGTTGTCTTAACATACGGGCCAACTAGTCCTCGCTTACGGGCTGACATGTCTCGGTCCAAGTTGTCCGCGGGCCGAGTTGTCTGGCATTCATGCTTAGCCGAGAAATATAAAGACAAATTGTATAATGTTTGCTGTGATCCAATCAGAGACTAACGAATATCTAGCCCGTAATTTAATTGACAATAGACTTGAATTCAATTACAATTTGTACTAATCTACCAATCAATACAATTAGCTTCTTGGTAAACACATGTGCGTACTTGACAAATTAACATAACAAATAATAAGACAAGGTTAAAATAGAACCAAGTAATATATTCCTGTTAAACCATATAGTTATGTATATAAGGGGATATAATAATTGTTCATACAAAAGACAAGGTATTTTATTTAAACCTAATAAATAATCAAAGTGGATCAAGATCAAATACAAAGAACAGGATGTCTGTGTAAATACTGTGGTCTTTTTTCATTGTACATATCCCAGATGCATGCCAGATATGTAACATTGCTGATGTCTTAAGATAAAAAGGTCAAAACTTTGCAAAGCACATTCTTAAGTACCATAAATTAAGGCTAAATTACGACAATGCCGTCTTTTGAGGGGTATCAGTTCATTAGTCCGAAGGGTCAATGGTCCGAAAGGTCAATAGTCCGAAGGGTCAATGGTCCGAAGGGTCAATAGTCCGAAGGGTCGATAGTCCGAAAGGTCCGAGCAAAATTGAATTTTGAAAGACCTCGAGACTACAAATTTATGTATCAATATAATATAGAATTGCATAAAACATTGATAGAAATGGTTGCCACGTTTTCTCGTGTGATAATACATCCTTTTCGACAGTTTTTTTTATTACATGAAGAATACAAGCTTTTAAAGACTTTACGCACAATAACACGCAATTTCGTGGCTTGTCCTTTTTATCCTTTCTATGTTAATTTATATATGTAAATATGTTATGTATATATATATGTAGATTCTGAGGTAAAATAAACAGGCTACTTATGAACTAATCATAATTGATAACTTGCCTTTCATTTTATATGCCTTGCAATGTCGTATAAAATACTTCTGACCTCTCGGTTCACCCTGCGTATTGATAGACGTTTCTTTGAGAAGGGAATTTGTCTTTTACAAATTATACATGATGGTGCATTATAGATCTAGTTTAATCAGCCCGCCTTTCATAATAGACGGTCGTAACTTATACTTTAGTAGTCAGAAAATCATCACTATCTGTCAATGGGCATTGTCAACTAAAATTCAAATAAATATAGTTTACACTAACTAAAATTCTGCAATTTTTTTTTATTTACATAGTGACTAGACTCGGGAATCATATTTGTCTTAATTGCGGCAGGCATGCACTGATTTGACCTACAACTTTCCTCCTTGTTGCAAATAATTGCTTGTTGTTTGGAATTGTCAATTACGTGTGGGATTGAATTCAAAATACAAATACAACATGGATATATATTTATACAAATAAGAATTTGTTATATTCTTTGAAACTGCCTACAAATTCCGGAGCCCCTGTTTCATTCACTTTCCATTGGAAGTTCATGTTGTTTGCATGTGTTATATGATTGTATTTTTTGAATGTTCATGTTCGCTTCTTGTTTCCAGGGATTTATATATGTCATTGGATGTTGGTTCTTGGTTGCTCATTCGGTTTTTCTTATTTCCTAACATGCCTTTAAGATTCAATCGGAGATGACCAAGCGATCTAAGGAAGCTGGATGTTGAACATTTTCGGGAAAATCCACAAATAGCTCTTGAAACATTTAAAGACTTTTACTCATAATATTTGGAACATATCTAAATCGAGTTTACATATGCCCTTTTGTCTGATTTTTAAAATATTTTTGAGCCACGAACACTTCAGACCATTGACCCTTCGGACTATCGATTGATTGATGATTTTTGGTGTTTAACGCCACGTGCACGTTCAGCTATAATTCAGCTATATCATGGAGACCAGTTTTAGTGGTGGAAGAAGCCGGAGTACCCGGATAGAACCACTGACCATGGTCAAGCAACTGGTAAACTTATCACCTGCGGCTGCGAATCTCTGACTATCGACCTTTCGGACCAATGACCCTTCGGACTAATGACCCTTCGGACCAATGACCCTTCGGACTAATGAACCTTCGGACCAATGCCCTGGAATCCCGACATATAGTATACTGGTTGACGCACAGGCACTCGACGTTCAATGAATAAAATGTTGGGTCAATATGGAAAAAGAAAATAGTGTCACTGTTATATAAATTTTTCGACGTTCAATGAACGTCGAGTGCCTGTGGTTGACGATATATAGGCCGTCATATTAGAATATTCAATTATTCTTAATTATATGAGTGTCTGGATTACTGTTCAAACTGTGTCTGAAGGGCTCTCAGAGGAAGTATCTTCTTCACGTTTTGAAAATTGTGTTTGTTAAAAATGTCCATAAAAAAATCAAGTATTTTAGGAAGCAAATTTGATGCCAGGAGATGGCTAGAATGCATGATTTTGCACAATTTATCCCAGAGGCTCTGGGGCCCCCAGACCCCCTGCCGTAAATACCACCTCGCTGAGCGTGGTGGGAGATTGGCTTTGCCAGTCTATTCATTCTCCTATAACTTTTATTTTTTCTCCTACAACTCAAAAAATTAATGACATCCCTGATATTGATGTTTCAGTAAAGATATTTTGTTGTCTTACATGTTATAAGAGTTTTAACTCATTTTGTATGTCAGATACAGGAGAGAAAGTTATGTTTCAATCTTTTCAGTACATAAATACATGTTTACATAGGTATAATTTTTATGATTCTGTTTCACAGGATAATGTAGACCTTTGAATGAATTCTTTATTTGCAAAAGGCACATAGATGCTATAGCAACATGAATATATAAAATGAGAAAAAAAAAGAAGAAAGAAAGGGATAACAGAGAACAATATGACAAAGTTAATTGTATATAAGATATAAATTCTAATCTTAATTTCCAAGCTGAATTCAAAGATCAATAAAACCTAGGTTACATTACAGCTAGATCTTTTACATTTGACACCATTTTTTTTAACCTTTGTTTGCCTCAATATAAGCAAGAGCTTATATATTTCATATACTATTGGAGGTTTTACAGATAAAATATGATACCAATATTTCAAAATTATATGGTGTTTATACATACAGAGGAAAATGACCAAGTTCACCATATAAAAAAAGGCAAAGGAAATAAGTGAATTTATTGCAGAATTATTTTTTGAATGGAAAGGTTATTTTGTTTCCATTCTGCCTTTGATTTCAAATCTATGTGTGAATGCTAGTCATTCTGTCTTTGTTTTAAAATCTGTGTGTGAATGCTTGTGATTCTGTGTTTGTTTTAAGATTTCTGTGTGAATGCTTTTTACAAGTAATTCTGTCTTCTTTTAAAATATTTGTGAATGAATGGTATCTATTCTTTGTGTGTTTTAAAATATGTGTGTATGAATGGTATAGTCATTCTGTCTAGTGGTTATTTGTAAGTTCATGTCACTCTGGTTATGCATTCCCTTATTTAAGTAAATTTAGTATTGATATATAGGCAGACAGTTCAAGAGCCTTAGATTTTTTTATTTTAATTCTCTTGTAGTAAAAACTGTTACTGTTCACCTGTTAAAACTTACCTAAAGTTTCTTACTTTATTTAACTAAAGTAAATCATTTTGTTTGTTTTTTATTAAATTATTTTGTGATATTTTAAAATTATAACCTATATGGAATATAATGAGATAACATCACATGACAAACTTAAAATCAAAGAAAGAGATAATTGATTTTGTTGTTCTTCATCTTAAAAGAGGAAATTAAAATGTGATCATGGATTGGATCATTGGTCAACCACATCATCATCAAATGGGGTCATGGTTTGGGTCTGTGGTCATCATAATCTACTCACATTTGAATGTCTGGACTCCAGTTTGAGTTTGTATTTCTTGGAGTATGATTTCTTATGTTTTTTTTTAATTTGTGAATTAATTTTTTATATTTGTTACAGGCCTTTTCTATCATTTTTCTTTTCTGTATGCTTTCTGAGATTGAATATTTTTTTCTGAAATTTTGTACTTGCCAAGATCACAATAACAATTATTTTTATCCACATGTCCATGTAATAAGATAAGAAAACTTACTACACTTAAAAAAGTATAATATTTATTATTCGCATACCACCACCCTCCTTTTTCCAACCAAAAAAAAACTCACAAAAAACCAACAAAAACTACCACACACATAAAATCAAAATCACTTGTTGAGGTCTTGTGTTCCAAAAACATACAGAGGTAGAATTTAAACCTGGTTTGACATCAGTCAGGTGTACAACACGTACTTCATTAGCATGGATCGGGCGGAGCTCCTACTGAACCTGAATAAAATTTGAACTACATCCACGATTTTTTTTTAATGAGACCAGAATATAACTCAACTTTGTTGACGATGTTTAAATACGATAATTAGGTAACCACAAGTCCACATTTGTTCAGCAAGTTCGGAATAGGGAATACATTACCGTACCTACAAAGGTCTCAAAATGCAAAGAATGACCGAAAATGAACCACGACTTCAAACCCAAATTTATAAATGTAGCAAGCAAATGACGGGTTTGTTTAATTAACAGATCTTCCTTTATGTTTATTCTTTCGATTTAAATATATTTCAACCTTCATCGGTTTTGAGGACGCATTTGTGTCAGTCAACTGCAGACAAGGGTATTACCCGCCATATTTTTTATTGACATCTGGCGTCGTTTGATATTTCTGATATTTCGAGCAGTTAGGCGTTTTGTACATGTTTTATTGGTTAAGTTACACCAAACACATGATCATTAACAAAGTTACGATGCATATTATGATCAAATTAATTCAGATGTTGCTTATTTTTGTATTTGAAATACGGCCTCGCGATCGTTTACAAAATGACAGTGACGCCATGATGGTTTTTATAATTATCTCCCTTTCCCCGCGTGACTACAGATCGGAACTCTTCAATGTCGGCGGCTTTCCCACTGTAAATTTGTACGGTGACCAGGAATATATGTCGCTCTTATTCACCACGGGAAGTCGATATCATGATTTTCTCGTCATAACATTTTGTGGTGAAAGAGAGCGATAAGCGGCCGTGTTTTGGCGATTGTGTTGTCTGACCTTCGAATTACGGGTTTTGATTGTCCCTTTTGGTATCTTCAAACTCGTCTTACTTTGTCAAACGTCACTCAGATTAATAATAAATATATACAGGATGAGATTATTCAAATGCTAGATTTTTTTTATCGACATCAGCCTATTTGTCCAGTTTCGTGGACTAGTGTTTAAAAAAAACCCGATTGGTTTCAAATGGGTACAATGAAATGAAATGGGTACAATTTGTGTTCTACTAATCATTGATTTGTTAAAAAAATTATAAACACTTATGAAACAGACTTCCTTCAAGAGCTTCCCAAGAATAAATGTAGAAAATTAGTCCACTTCCGCTTTATAGATGATGTTTTGTCGCTGAACTATTCTCGCTTCAGTGATTATTTGAATCTCATTTCCAATTAATCGTGAGTTTGAGGTCAAGGATACTACAAACACTCAAAAACCTGCTTATTGCCTTGACCTTCATCCTGAAATCGACAACGGAAGAAGATTGAAAACAAAACTCAACAATTGTGATGACTTTACTTTTCCAATAATCAACATCCCATTTATCAAAGGACAGGGTGGCTCAATGAGTTAGGTAGTTAGATTACTCAACAACTCATACAAACCTATCACCAATACGTAGTGGCTTCGCACCCGGCTTTGTAAATTACATAAAAGGGTGCACTCGACTCGCAGGCACAAGTGATAAAGTTTACCAGTTGCTTGCCCATGGTTCTTCGGCTTCTTCCACCACTAAAACTGGTCGCCATGATATAGCTGAAATATTGCTAAAAGTGGCGTTAAATACCAAAAATCAATCAATCAATCATTAAAATTTGGGAGTATTCTGTCTCCAAGGATAGCTGCATTGGCTCATTTAAGAATTGTCTTAGAAGAGCTAAAGAGGATTTTACCATTAGAAAGAACTTAACAAGTCTTAAGACACATAGTAATCTCTTCTATAAGCAAGCCATACAAAAATATTGAATATTTCCCCCCCACATGTGCTTTCAGAGAAGAAGATTTTTGAAATTTCAATCAATCAGAAACCATAATTGGTCCTAGCAGCCATGTTGGTCTTTCAAAGGGACCAATGACTTTTGAGAAATGGGTTAAAATGTAAAGTTTACAGACAACAAAAGATGAAACCACTACGACGACGGATGCCAAGTGATCGAAATACAGCTAAATATCATCAAATTTTGCTTAAAAATAAATGCTCTACATAAAAAATTACAGGACACACATCACCCTCTTTTGGCATGCTGGAGCCTCTTGTTTCTGTCATGAATATCTGATCAGAAAAAAAATGTAAAAAAACCATCCAATGAATATTCCTAAATTCCTACACAGTCTGAGTTTAATTGGCACAGGAATCTTTTCAAACAAAGAAATTGAAATGTAAAAGTTTACAATGTAGATCGACCCTTTGGGTCAGGTGAGCTACTAATCTTCTCTTCAGAAACCTTTTAAAAGTAAAAAAAATTCTACCTCCGTCAACAAAACTGACCTCCACGATATAACTGACATATTGTTGAAAGTGGCATTAAACATCAAAAACCAAACCAAACCAACCACAATTTTAAACTTAGTACAACTGATGTATGTGAGATCCTCTACAACTTTTCCTCATGGCCATTTCTTGTTTTTGATTCGCTGTTTCTTATACAATTTTTACCTTTGAAAGTACAAGTCCAAATGATTTGTAATAAATTGAACAGTTCCAAAATCCAATCCAATGCAAAAGTCATAGACAGAGGCAAATTGGATACCCCTACCATACAAATACATGACCGTTCACTTTCCTGACTTGGTGCAGGCACTTCAGTTAATAAGTGGTGGTGTTAAACTAGTTTTACAGCTCCAAACCTCCTTTTTTAGTGAAATGATGCACTCATGTGAGCCTCTAGTTTAGTGAAATGATACACTCATGCACATGTTTTCCACATGTGAGTAAAATGCCAACCTTCATAACTATTAGCAGAAACAAGATCTTTCTTGCCATGTTTGATTCCATTTGGTTCAGCAAGCTTTATAATAATTTTCTTTTTATATCTTTTCTATATTTATATCTTATTTTATATCAAAATATCATAATATTAATATAAAACAAATTCAACAATTCTTTATTAACAATACAAATAAATACAAGAAATCTTGCATAATGATCACAGATAGAAAACGTGAAAAAAATCTGAAGTAAAACAAATTAAGGGGGTACCATACATTACAGGGAGATAACTCTTTTAAAATCAGTTGAAAGTTTTGATCATATGATGTTTGAATGCAGATTTCAAGCATCTTGGTGATCAAAACCACAGAGAGAAAAGCTGCTATGTGGCTAGTGAATTTATAGCTCTGAGTCTGTTGGTTGGAATTTGTTAAAAATTTTATATTTATTACAGTGGATATATTCAAACACATTGCCAAAAAAAAAAGAAGAAAATTAAACAAGCAGATCAAATTTTACCTGAAGTGTATGGTACCACCTTTAATAATAGACCTTTTGCACAATCCCGATTTGATTCTAAAATTATTTTTTTTTTATACCTTTTTTATATGAGTTATGTCGGCCAAAATGGTACCAGGTTTATCAAGAGCAATGGAATGGACAACACATTTGGGTATAATTTTCTCATAATTTGTATATATTTGTACCTTATAAAAAACATAGTAAATAGACACATTCACAAGTTATTACATTTAAATTTAAAACAGACAAAGTAGAAAAAATATATTATTTTCATTGAATGCTACATGAAATGGGACCCTTTTGTCTGCCTTAAAGGGAAATAACGCCTGTCAATTGTATAATTTTAGAATCAATGTCAGAAATGTGAGAAAAAAAAAGTCTATTCTAAAGAAAATACAAAGAAATTCATTAATTGGGCATCTTTTATTGTTGAGCACCATATTTAAATCAAAGGGTACGTCAACATGAGTCTGTGTCCCTAAGCTGGTATTAATTAGGTGCCCATGACAATAAAGGCCAATTGATGATAATATATCAAGCATAAAAATGTTAATAAAATTTTGCAAAGAAAACTAAAGAAATAAAATCACAGTAAACTTCTGTCATTTTTACAATTAAAGGGAAGTAACTCTAAATCAGATGATCTCAATAGCCAGCATTGTTCATCTGCTTCAAAGCAAAAACAAAAAATTTAAAGGACCCACCTAATGATCATTCATCTACAGCAAGAGTTCAACAATTTTGGTCCTTTGAATTGTATTTTGTATTTATACATTTAACATGACTCTAAATATTTTCAGCTTCCAATTTTATTTTAAATGCATACATTCGTAGATTACACAAAAAAATATTTAAAAAATGATATTCTTTTGGATAAACAAAACAGTACATGTATCAGAATCCCTATGGATATATGAAAATGGTCAGAATCCCAAAATCCAAACTTGGCCTGAATTAAATAAATGTGTAATGTCAACTAATATTATGAAAATCACTAATAAATGAAGAGCATAGAAACCCAGTGTCTATAGATTGATTAAGCTGTCTCAAGCTGTGTTATCACTTGAGCGAAAAAGAGCTACGTAGGATCCAGGGGACAGAATTCATCAGTCTACAGATACAGAAGACAGACAATGTCATGCCATTGTACAACCACAATTTAATTCATATCACATAAAAAATACTAATTATATGAAAGTGAACCAATCAAACAAATTTATTTAAAAGGAATGTTAGTAGAATTACAACAAAATATAATTATGTTTCGTGTCTTACGGGATCATCAGTTTTGTATTTGACCTGCTATTAAACATACAATATTTTCAAAAAAAAAACAAATATTTCAAGTGAAAGAAACAATTCTGAATTGGATAAAAATCCCATTATTTTGATTAATTATCACAATCACATCAACCCTTTTTTACTGAAAGGAAGGAAAAGTATGAGAATTTTCTATGTAAACAAAATATATGATTTGTGTACATGACTGATCCATAATTATTATGCAACATAATTTTTCATTGTATTTCGGTCCCTAAACCACACAAACACAAGTACATGTATCTAAAATAGCAATGTCAAGCTTTACGATCAACAAATTTTCGAGTACGGTTTTAATACTCCAACTTGAAAAATGTGCAATCTGAACACTGTACGCATCCAGCATATATAGAGATCCGACTGCACACATTTGGTATATGAGTAACAAAGTTATACTCTAAAGTTTTATTATCGTAAGACCAATAATACCTGCCCTCACTGTCATAAAACCTTAAATTACAAATTTTGTACTCGTACTTGAAAAACATCCAATCAGAGTGTCATTTGCAATAAATACAGCATTCTGACTGGATGATATTTTGGAGTACAAGTTTTGTTCGATAGTTTTATGAGTGTAAGGCCTGAGCATTTCTTTCGAGCTGTATCCATATCTATAGTTTTGACCAATGAATGTAGATTAGAAAACAAATTACTTTTAATTGTATGGTAGTCATTTCATGGATCATTTTCGAAATCATTTATCGTGTACACATGTATTTATGAGGTCATAAAAACATGTGTAGTGATTATTCCACAAAAAGTTCCAGCTTTGAAATTTTTTTTGTTGTTGGTTGGTTTATGGTGTTTAACGCTACGTTCAACAATTTTTTAGTTGTATAGTGGTGGTAAGTTTTATTGATGGAAGAAACCGCAGGACCCAGAGAAAACGACCGACCTGTCGCAAGACACAGATGTTATTTATCAATAATTTAGATTTCGCTAAAACAAATCAATGATAGTATATATAGATTCTCCTTCAGTTGCCCCTGGGTTACGATATTTCTCCACTCAAGAGTGGAGAAATATTGTAACCCACATGGGAAACTGAAGGAGAATTTATTTCTCCCATTATTTAACACGAACTTTATATCAAAAGCCGTCAAACAAGTCAAACGAGTGAAATGCGGGGAAAGGCACGAGACATTTTAATCCTCTAGAGGATTACAGATTTTTCCACCACTGGTTCAGCGGGGTTAAAACGCCATAATAATGGGAGAAATATCTATCTGCAATTTTGATATTTTTCCTTTCATCTCATCAAGTGATTTTGTCACTATCAATGAATTGAATCTGATACAAGATTAACTGTGAGCTAATGCTCACTTATGATACCCCCGCATATATGTTCAATGTGTATAAAAACCAACTAAGTCGGCATATAGGAAGTAGGAATCTGACGGGTTCAAAAACGCTTCCCACAATATGGCATACCTATATGAAGCTTGTGACCAAATATCAGATTTCTGCCATCAATAGTTGCTGAGAAAAATGCAACGAAAAATATCTTGGGACGGATAGAGATAAAACAGTATACCCCCTCCGGTGGAGCGGGGGTATAATTTACATGTACTGAATATTAAAAATTTCGGTCAGCATGAATGTTAAACTTATTATGATGATATTGCTAAAAACTAGGTCAAGATGCACATTATCACACATATGCTATGATTTTGACATGATAAACAAACGTGTGTAAAAATTCAAGTGCCGTAACGTGGATTTTACAACATTTAAACAATATCTTTTTCACACGTCCTAATATTTGCTTTCTTCTCATATGTCACCTCCCATCGTTTTACTTTCACATTTGTCAGAAAATAATAAATATTTCTAATGCAGCCCTCGTCAAACGGGTTGAAGTCGTCGTCTAAATGTTTGAGGTATGTAATTTTCTCCCTTGAAGCAACTTCCCATGTTGTTAATCCTTGAATCATTAGGTAACTATGGAAACAAAACAATCCGACCACACTGAATCCTGCAATGACTAACACTAACATATCTATTAGAAGTACGATATTAGTCACGAACCAATCTCCCCACCGTAACTCAAATTGAAATGTTTTCCTGAAATAGAAACAAAATTATTTAATTAATCATCTAATTAAATACAGTCAAACCTGTATTAAAAGGTCACATTTGGAGCCAAGAAAAAGTAGTCTTCTAAAACAGGTGACCTCTTAAAAATAGGTTCAATTTATGTGAAATTTTCTTTGACAGGAGAATAACAAGAAATGTGTGCATCACAAAATATGCCTGTCTATATAAATATGTTTTTTCCCCTTCCACAGGGGGAATCACGTGGCCAAGTTTGGTCAAGATCCAATATACAGAACTAAAGTTATTGTGCAAAAACAATCCTGTTGTCAGAAATTCTATTCATAGTAACAGTGACCTTGACCTTTGACCTAATAACCCCAAAATAAATAGGATTCTTCCCCTTCCACAGGGAAATCATGTGGCCAACTTTGGTAAAGATCCAATATACAGAACTAAAGTCATCGTGCGGATACGACCCTGTTGTCAAAAATATATTTATAGTAACAGTGACCTTGACCTTTGACCTAATGACCCCAAAATAAATAAGGTTCTTTCCCTTCCACAGGGGAATAATGTGGCCAAGTGTGGTAAAGATCCGATATACAGAACTAAAGTTATTGTGCGGAAATCTGTGTGGAGGCCCGCCCATCCGAACGCTCGCCCACCATATCCAATCACATAATACGGCCCGTCTCGAGATGGGCATATAAAAAGGTGACTCCTTAATAGAGTCTAATTATTCATCTAATTAAATACAGTCGAACCTGTATTAAGAGGTCACCTTTGGGACAAAGAAAAAATGGTCTTCTATGACAGGTGACCTCTTAAAAGAGGTTCAATTCATATGAAATTTTCTATGACAGGAGAAGAAAAAGGTGACCTCTTAATACAGGTAACTCCTAAATAGAGTAATTAATCATCAAATTAAATACAGTCAAACCTGTATTCAGAGGTCACCTAACACAGGTGACCTCTTAAATATTTGCCTTTTTTGGATGAATTGGAGTTCGAGTTTGTAACGATAAATTGAACCGCTTTATTATCATCAGACTATAAAAATAGTTTTTTTTTCCAGAAATCTGGGTTTAAATGCAAAATTGACAGAACTAAAAAAAAAAAAAAAAATTCCAAAATTCAACTGTATATACAGTCGACTCTCGTTATCTCGAATTCGGTGGGACCATGGAAAAAATTCGAGTCAACCGTAGTTCAACTCAAGAGGAGCTATGAGAAATACCGGAAGTGTAGTTTTTTTAACGACGAAAGGGAGACAACTCGAGCAAAATTTTGAATAGCTAAAACCAGACACACGTGCAACAGTATTATCAGAAGACATTCTGAAAGACATGTTGGAAGTGAAAAAAATTTCCCCTTTTATTACAACTGTTAATTATGAGTAAAATTTTCTCAAAATTGAGAAATTATACATCTCCTTTAATGTAAATTAATTTCCGACAAGTAATTCAATAGATAAAACGCTTCCGTTCGACCGTTGTGTTTTTTTTAATAATCATTGTCACATTGATGTAGGCCGACCCAAGCGCACTTATTATAAATCGATAATTTTTGATTGTACACTTTTAACATGTGTCATAATACCAAGCCAATTCAAATATTATCACTAATTAATTTGACAGATTATGAAATAAACATGTGAAATAGCCTAAGGTAAAAATGTCAAAGTCAATGATCAGATGTTTCACCTGTGATCCGATTTTAATCCCAAGCTAATACACATGTTTTGACAGGTAAATTCGACTTAACAAATGTAAATAATATGGCTTTCTACATCTCGGGACCAAAACTTTTATTCGACACAACCGAAATTTCGACTCATCCGAATTCGACTCAACAGGAGTCAAATTATATATATTTATACACAACGAAGTTCGGGACTTCGATAAAAATTCGACTCAACCGGAAATTCGACTCAACCGAGTTCGAGATAACGAGAGTCGACTGTACATAGATATTCGCTGATCCTTTACTTTAATTTGTGTCTAAATGTAAAGTTATATAGTCTCTGATGTTCATTTACATCCATATTCTTCATTACTAATAGTAATATTAGCCTACAGATAGTTCATAAGGCTCACACTATGAACCCCTTCTAAATAAAAGATTAAAATTTCTTGTTACATACAGGTGAAAAAAAATACTTATCTCAACAAAAAACATATACATACCATGTAATTATAAACGTCCAAAAGATAAGTATGCATGTTAAACCTAAAAACATCCAGAAATATTTATGATTTTTCTCCCCGACACATGCTTCTAACCAGGGACAATGGTGGTCATATCTACGTACACATTTTTTACAATCTTCACAATGCTTACTTCTCATTGGTTGCTAAAAATACAAAAAATAAAATTTAAGTAGTGCAGTTAAATCAAAGGTGTCAGATTTTCATAAACGACCTACGGGGTGAAAATGTCAGTGTGAGAGAGATTCTGATTTTCAGTAGTGTTGATTTGTCTTTCCAGTACATAAACATTTCTGAGTCTTTTTCAAGGAAAACACTATATTTGTGCATAAAAAAATAATAAAGGGGGATGTAGGTAGAGGAGATAATACAGAACGTGCTAAAGAAAAAGCAACATTTAACAGAGGAAATAATAATTGATTTCAGTCAATCTTCAAGGCTTAATTGCAAGATAAAAATAGTATCGGAAATATATATACAAAAGAGAAATAAAAATTTAAAATTTTGCAAAAAAAAACCCAATTAAGGAATATTTGAAATTGTTGAACAGGTTATACGATATAACCTGGTTTGTGTCAGTTTACGCTTAATAAACCACAAAGCGGTTTATGAAAAGTGTAAACTGACCCAAACCAGGTTATGTAAGGATAACCTGTTCAACAATTTCAAATATTCCTTATAATTTAATTTTTACAACAAAATTTAATGATTCCTCGATTTTAATTACGATTATTTCAGGTGACTATTTGAATTTGTCGTTAGTGGATGAACACGTTGGTGAAGTCACAATACCAACCCAGGTTATCGAGTATAACACAAATTTTGTCCAGGTGGACCAGCCAATCAGATTGCAGTATTCAAATCAAATTATAAACAACATATACTGTATCTGTTTACTATTGTTTCAGTGTCAGCAACACTCTCTATTACCGCCACGATATAACTGTAATATTGTTGAAAAGTGGCGTTAAACATCCTACCCTACCCTCTATTACCAGTGAATGTGAAACTGATTGACAGCAATATATTGAAATTTAAATTCACTTCCTGGTTTAAAAATGTATTCCTATACTGATTTTGTACTACACTCTGAGTCACATGGACAGATTTTCCAAAATATGGTCATTATTTTTTTTTCCATATGCTTATTCCCTATCCACAATGTATTGAAAATCAAATATATTACTCCATCCCAATGCAAGGTAAATGGACCATGCATGATATTCTCCCTTACTGATTTGAATGAATGAATACACCCTTGACTTTCTTTATGGAGTGGCCTTAATCTTTATTTCTAATGAAACCTCATTTCATTAATTCTACTTCTAAATTTTCTTTCTGTTTAACGCCACGACACGCTGAACAATTCATAAAGTTGGTGTTAAACACCAATCAATCAATCTTTCTGTTTATGTTTATACATATCCGATGTTTGTGAATTTAATATGACAGTTGTCTGACTTACGCGTTTGCATATGTTTTAGCTTCCATTTTACTATGTGATTAACATTAAGAAGAATTCCAAGGACATCTGGCTGAATTCTCGCAGGTTATACGTCTGGTAAAAACGGTGACGGCCCTGTAGTCCGAAGGTCCGATAGTCCAAAAATGACCCTTTTTCAGTAATCTCTTCCACATTTCTTTATAAATGTTTGTATTATTACTTTTCACAGATGTCATGATTTACATGTACTAACAATTAAATGATTTGTTGGCATCTCAATAGACCCTTTCACGTTAACTGCAGAGCTTCAAGATTTTGGAGGGAACTGACATGGTTAAAGATGTTCGTCTGTCCAGGCTATGTTAGTGGCCACAAAGCTCCTTGTCCGACCATTTATTCTTACTTTTAATCAATATACCTACATTATAATAATATTTTGCTGTATTACTACAATATGCAGTGACGGTACAACGGTTATACTGCGTCGTGTCCCAATCTGGATCATTACTTGGCTTCGGTTGACAGAATACTGATATTTTTCACCCCAGACGCGTCCACTATTTATAAAGTCCCATGCTGAAAGTTTATTGGTGCATTGAAAATGTCACAGGCACTCGACCACTGATTCCTTTTTCTCCTTTTTTCATCTGACAAAATGCATTTGTTCCGTGAATTTTGCTGTTTAGAGATTAAGGATACCACGTGCCACGATCCGCTTCATATCTTGATCTTCATCTCGAAATTGACAACAGAGGAAGACTTTCTATGAAGCTGTATGACAAACGTGATGACGTCACATTTCCCATCGTGAATTTCCCTTTTCTTTGTGGCAACATTCCTGCAGCACCGGCATATGGAGTTTATATATCACAGCTTGTCCGTTACTCCAGAGCTTGTGGTGTATATCGTGATTTTCTAGACAGAGCTCTGTTGCTAATTGACAAACTCATGAGACAAGGCTATGTTGCTGAAAGGTTGAAGTCATCGCTCCTGAAGTTCTACGGATGCCATCACGACTTGGTGGACCGTTATGAGACAACTGTTTCACAGATGCAAACAGATGTGTTTCCTTGATCAACTTCGTTCTTCTGCAACGGTTTGACTCTGGCTATCATGGCGGGTGTCCCTAAAGAGGCTGTAGACGCTTACTCTGCCGACTCACCTGGTCTAACCCTCTTTTTTCATGGGTCCGTGATGGTCATCTTTTGTGTATGTTTTTGGTTTTTGTGTTGTCTTTTTGTCTCTGTCTTTGCTCCTCTGCTCGATTTTGCTGATTCCCTTGGCATTACGGCTTTGGATTCCCCCTTTGGAACGGAGGTTCGGTTTCTGACTTTTTTTTAGACTGGTTATGTAATGTTGGCAAATTGCGTTACTGTGGAAAAACACAGGGTAGAAAAGAAATTCTGACGAGGCTGGGTACCAGCGGAATACTCTAACCAAACTACATCGGACCTTTGGACTATCAATATTGGTCCTTCGGACTATCAGACCTTCGAACTATCGGCCCTTCAGACTATCGACCCTTCGGACCAAAAGAGTGTAACCGTAAAAACAAGGGTCGAAAAGCCAATGTCTAATCTCTGCAAACACATGAATAAAATTCCTATATGCGAAACGATTCAAATGTAGGATATGAAATTCTTAAATTTAGGGTTAGGGTTATGGTGTTTTACGCCACTTTCAAAAATATTTCAGTTATATCGTGGTGGTCAGTTTTATTGGTAGAGGAAACCCGAGAAAACCACTGACCTACCGCAAGTCACTGACAAACTCTATCACATAATGTTGTATCAGGTACACCTGGCCTGAGCAGAATTTGAATTCATAACACTAGTGGTGATAGGCACTGATTGCATAGGTAGTTAAAAATCCAACTACCATACGATCGCAACCACGACGGCCCCCTCTTAAATCTAAGTTGTACCAGATTCAATATTTCGGGTGCACTTTAGGTTGACACAACACAGTACATAGTTTTCATTTTCCAAACATTTTAGCTGACTTTTAAAAGCATGACACAGAGTATAAAAATATCTTCGTTCTACAAGTCGACACATACGGTTAAACCTGATAATTTTGTAAATGTTTCCTGTTTTGTACTCATAGTAAAATTCTATTTGAATTGAAACTGATGTATTACAATGACATACTTTAATATCAAATTGTCTAAGCCTCTTTCCAGACATGTACACTTACTTGAATTTCACAAAAATCACTAAAAGGGCAAAGCAGATCTTGTTCCACTAGTGGCACTTGTCGTGTTTTGACTTACATGTATTTCCAGAGACTTACCTGAATTTCACAAAAATCACAATATCTGTAAAGTTTTTCTTTTTCTACCATCCGACTTTCTTCATCTTCACTGTAGTCATCAGAACTTTCATCAAATCCTTTGTTGTTATTTGGGGTTAGTTTCTTCTAAATTTAGAAAAGAAAGTATAATATAAAACAATGAAGCAAAAGAAAAATACACTTAACTGCAAGGCAATGTCATAATGACAGCATGCCCTGCCCCCACATATTTGATACGGAGCTGTTTTGATAGTACAGCGGTCTTTTAGGAAACATTCTAATTACTCTAAACATTGTAAGAGACGATTGCCAAGCCCCAAAGCTATACCAAAATTACCCTAATTTTTCAGCAAAGATCTACTGTATCCAAAGGACACTATATGTCCTCTTCAAATAATATGGTCGATTACACATCATGTCCCATCATCCCAACAAATATGAAAGCTATCAGACCAACGACCTCAAAGGAGTTTTGTTCACAAAGTACAACTATTAGTTGAACTATATTGAAAATGCATGAAAACATTAAAGTCATATAACTCCTACAAAAATTTTCAAATTACCCTAAGTTTGTTTTTTTTTCAAAATTCTTCTGTGTCCAAAGGACACTATGCCCTACCAAATAATATGGTCAACAACATTTTGTATGACAAATCATCCTACCAACTATAAAAGCTATCAGACCAATGACCTCAGAGGAGCTACATTCACAAATTGAAGAGGGAGAGACGAAGAAATGAACAGACAAAAACTGAAAACTATATATCCTCATATATGCAGGGCATAAAAACGATAAACATTACTACTAACAGATGTTTTTCAATATTATGATCCAACTTTCAACAATATTTCAGTTATATCATGGCGGTCATTTTATTGGTGGAGGAAACCAGAGTACTCAGAGAAAACTACTGACCTGTGCATATCTGTTCTGTTAAATATCAACTGTTCTTCAGAGTATTTTCTAACACTTTCTTGTTATCACTTTGTCTTGTGTTTTTTAATTAATTTTTTGTGTTGTATGCTATGACAAGTATGGAATAATCAAAACAAAACAAAAAAATAAACAACAGATTTTATGCTTGAAATTCTTGGTATAAGATCAATGTAAAAAAGGTTAATACAATTTGGGGCAAATTATATCTAAACAGATTATTTTCTAATTCTTTTTTGTTTAAAGATGCAGAAATATCCAAAAATGTCATGAATCTTAAAAAAAAAAATTTCTTAACATATTCTGGTTCTACTATTATTATTATTAGCATGCCAGAAAATTTCACTAATGTTACACAATATTACCTTTTGTTTTTTTAAACATCTTATAGAAAGTTTCTCAGAACCTATTGAAGTACGTAAACTGCACAACATCCCCAAAAATCCCTTCAAAGATAAATTTCTGCGGCTAATACAAGGCTTTTATCGATAATAGTACCTTTTGTTATAACATATTCTGATTCTACACAGCAGACCATGTAATACAGAACATTGTCACTAATGTTAAATACACAATATTACCTTTTGTTTTTGAACATATCCAGGATCTACAACACAGGCGATGTAATACATAACCAAGGATAAGACAACAACAATTACATAGCCAATACCATATACTGGATCTTCTAAATCAATCAAAGCTTTCTTCAACACTGAAAATATTATTATGCTGAAATCAATACATTTACTGCCTATATAAATTTTGGGTTATGAGTATGGTGTTTAATGTACTTTCAACAATATTTCAGTTATATCATGGTGGTCAGTTTTATTGGTAGTACTTGGAGAAAACCCCTGGGAAGGAATTCCTGATCTTATTGCTAAAAAAAACTCTAAATTGAATCGCTGTAAAATAGTTAGTCAGAACTAATTAAAATGTTTTAAAATGACTCATGAATAATCCATGATTGACCCTTGGGTGATGAACTGAGAGCATCAAAGTGTGATCCGTGGTTGGTTACCAATGATGAGTAGTTTTTAGCTTACTTTTTTTTTTAGATAACTCCAATACTAAATTTAAATCCTTGGTCCTTTCAACCATATATACATCTTGTATCACAATGAAATAACACTGTAAATAACGATCAGCTACCTGTTAATCTTACTGATTCAATGTACCAGGAATTTACACAAAGAGAATTGTACAAGATTGTGTGTCTGTGGCTGCCGGTTACAAACAATCTAGTATACCAAAATATATTTCCATATAAGTATACATTTTGTATATACAAACCAGAATCTTTATACAGCAATGAAGTTAGAATACCAAGCACTAGAGCTGTATGGAATGTTCTTACAACACAACCTACTCCACAAACACATTTCCTAGAAGGCATCATGCATACTGAAATTGAAAGATAAATGATAAAGCTTCAAAATACAGTCAAATCTGTCACCTGTTAAGCAGTCAACTGTATTAAAAGGTCACCCTTTTCTTGTCTTGACATAGAAAATCTCATATGAATTTAAGCTTTTTTAAGAGGTCACCTGTCTCAAAAGATCTCATTTTCTCTGTCCAGGTTTGATTGTAAAAGATCACTACAAAAGAGAAACTTTATTTACATTTCGGTGTGTTATGATAGTGATATATCTTAAAATTAATGTGTACAAAAAAATGTACTGTTTAAGTAATTTAGTAGCTCAAATAAATTTGGTAACAGGTCAAAATGCCCTACTACCAAAACACTCCCACTTTTTACCAAAACGCCCCCACCTTTTACCAAAATGCCCCCACTTTTTACCAAAATGTCCCCATTGTTTTTGTTGTTGAAAAAAATGCATATGTAAAAAAAAATGTCTACTCAAAGGATGATATTAAAAAAATAGTGTCACTGTTATATAATAGAGAAGGCTTCCAATCCATTTTTCGACACAAATGTAAACAAATCGGTTTATTTTTTCATGTACGGTTTTCGCTTGACCTTTGAGGTATTTATGGATGGAGACCTACCTAATTATAACGTAGTATAACGGTATGATAATTCTGTATGTAATTATAACATAGTATAACGGTGGTATGATAATTCTATATGTAATTATAACGTAGTATAACGGTATGATAATTCTGTATGTAATAATACAGGGCTCACCACACATAGTAAAAACAGGGCGACTTGACTTCTCTCTCAGTTGACTTAAGGGCGAAGTGAGGGAAAATCTGGGAGACTTCCGAAAATCGATCCCGATTTTAACGTTTCTTTCCCCACTACCGCATGTTCCCCTACCTTTCACAAAACGAACGTGTGCTGCACAACGATCTTAAAAAGGATGCAATTAACGAGTTTGGAATAAAATATTGAACATCAAGCCCTGTATGGGTCATATTTCAGGAACATGGGAGCTTCTTTTACGTGAATATTGAAGAAAAAGTATGAATATTGAAAATTTAAAGGCCACGTCTCAAAATAACAGGGCGACTGAAATTTCGCTTTTGGGCCGAGTTGGAGCGACTTCAGAGCTGTGAAGGCGACTTTGTCGCCCAAGTCGCCTGATTGGTGAGCCTTGATAATAACGTAGTATGTAATTATGTGATGCCCGTATCGCATGTACGGTGTTGCCACTTATCACACCCATCGCACTGGACTGGCTCCTGTCGTGGTCTAACTACCTGATTACAATATGCAACATCCACTTTCCATGATAAATGGATAATGTTGTCATGCCAGAATCAGGTCCTAAATATAACCTCGATTAAGGCTTGACCAAGTTATTGTTATCAAAGCTTAAATTTCTCAGAATTCTTTTGTTGGCTTTGTACTTTTTTTTCTCAATACCTTGGCTTGTGTTTTTTTTACCTTATGACCAATAATTAAGCACATCAAAGACTATCGGCAATTATAAAGGCTTTTGATTATCGTAAAAATTAATGAAACATAAATTTAATTAAATGCAATCATCATTAATTGAATTTATAATTTTAATAAATAACGAAAACCAAATATTCGAACAAAACGGATCGTGGGAAGACATTTATAAACATTTGATACACAAAAATATTGGGGGCGTGTTGGTAAAAAAAACTTTTTGATTCGTTTTCGTTCGAATATTTTGTTTTTGTTTTATTATATTTTTATTAATCTATTTATTACAATTATAAATTTAATTAATGATGATTACGTTTTGAAAAAAAAAACCGGGGGTGTTTTGGTAGTGGGGGCGTTTTGACATGTATTCTAAATTTATACTGCTTGCTCAACATTAAGCAACAATCCATCAATAATTCCCGAGATGTTTGAAACTGGTAATTAGTCTATTCATATATGGAGGTGGCATAGAGATGTGTAGGTTAATAAAATTCTTAAAATGCTATTCAAAGTGATTTTGTAGTTTACTAATTATAAGAAAGTTGTGTAAGAGTGTCAAATTGCGGATTTCACATCTCTTATAAGTCATTATTTGGTGTTGGGGAGACATAGGGTGGTTTCAAATAATGTTATTTAAAAATATGTGAAGGCTGCACATGCGATCTGATTGGTCAAATCACACGTCATTTCGTAGGAATTCCGTACGCTCTCTTCTGTTTCTGCCATATGATTGCCTCCTTCCTCATATTGCATATAAACATGATATCGGAGGTACCTGGTCAAATCGCAGTCACATTTATCAAAATCGCCCCAACATTTAAATATAAATAAATAATAGTTATTATTATTATTAGTTTTGACAACGACATTCTGATAAGAAATAATTGAGATAATATAATATACAGTATAGATAATAAAACTTACAGTACATTAATCGGAAACGTTATTGTTTAATTTTGTCGGTTAAGTGAGGATAATTATTTGTGTCCATAAAATTATTTAAACCTGCTACCATCATGACTGGCATTAAACACAATGGCCAGTGATTGTATAGAGTGCAAGCAGGTTGTTAGACACAGGCAAGAAGCAATCCGATGTGATGGTTGTGTGAAATGGCAACATCGAACATTACACTGAATATTGAAACACATTTTGTAGAAATATTTGCAATTACAAATAACATCATTCACGGATAGACATGTCGACCCACACGGACATATTATCCTTCTCCTTAATACTATTGAGATTATCAAACTGATTTACAAACAATAATGGAAATATATATACAAAAACATCATAGAGGGCAAAATTATAGTACATATCTTGATTTTATAATCAAACTAATTTCTTCATTACATTAATTAATGGGGGTGATTTTGATGGAAGCAGGTCAAATCATTGTATTATTATGTTTTTTTATTCAATTTGATCAGATGTATTGTTAATTCTTTTCAAAATTGATACTATTTTAGCATTTGATGAGTGATTCATTAAAAAAGAGGTTATTTGCGCACTTGTACAGCATTTTAGTCATTTCATGCACTTTTGCGTTGGTACAAAAAAAAACAACCTCTTTACTGTTCTTGTGTGGTTTTTTGTAAATTTTGCAAGTTGCTTTAACAGCACATATCACGTCGTATTGGCGTTTTTCAATAGTTTTGTAAAAAATTGATAGCTATTTTTTATTTATTTTTATTCTATTTCTAGTTTACACTGCCGCAAAGTTTATTTCTAAAAGCATATGAATAACTAGGTCGTAATTTTTACCTTTCTAGTTACATTATGACTTGTTGGCAACTACTTGTTGATAGTTTTTTGATGCATAATAACTGGTATTCTTTTAGAAAAAAAAATCTTTCATTTCCATTCGTGCAATTTTCTAGACTGCATGCTGAACATAAACTAGTTCAAAATGCCATTGGTACATTAATATTCTCTTTTATTTGTCTTTGTTTATTTATTTATTTTTTGTTTTTTTGGGCAGATTTGACTTGGGGCCAATTTGACTGTGGCCGATTTAACTGGAAAACATTTTGATTATTGTGGGGGCGATTTGACTTCATTCAATTACTGATGTACTTGTGTCTTTTGTTGTTTCTTTATATTATATCTGTAACCAATCATATATGTTTATTCATTATTTGATTATTCTGCTCAGCATTGGGCACTGTGATTAGTTAATAACAAAAAATATCTGTTAATATCGGACCGGCAAATTCTGTTAAAAATTGCTTAAATATTGCAGATAGGTAACGATTATGACAAAAAGGAATAAGAATATCGAATATATATTTATTATGCTTTAAGGGGTACCAACAGTATGGCAAATCAAGTCAAGACACAAATGCAAAACTATTTTGAAAAAGTGTTGTATGAAAATTTGACATTTGAGATTCCTCCTCAAGACAGTATAACACCTCCAATATTCACTAAAGCTTCATCTATTCTATATAGATTATGAATTGCACATTTTTTGTACTGAATACAACAAATGTATTACATTTAAACAACCTCTGAAGACCTCATTTCAGTAAGATATCGACAGTAAAAGGGAGTAAGGAAGAAATTCTTCCTGCAACCGGATGTAAATAAAAATTAGTATAACTCTAGATTAATGAATACAGACCCGACCTCATTTAAAATTAATGTTATTATTATTTCAATATTGTAATGTTGGAATTGAAATATATAGGATATTTTAAATTTCACTTATAAAGAGAATTTGAATTTGGCCAATTAACATGAAAAATAATTAGCATTGTCAGATCTTGAAAACAAAACAAAACAAATGTAGTGCTTTAGAAGGTCCGGCTTTAGGTATTGAAGTGTTCCAAATACAAGGGGAGATAATTCGTCTCCACGACTTTACGTTGGTGGAATGAAAGAAGGAAATGTTTCCACTTGCAGAACTACCCGAGATATGTCTTATTCGTATTTTATCTTTCCTTCCTGGGAGAGATTTACTTCTTGTTTATAGTAGAGTGAATAAAGCTTGGAAATCATTGATTGAATCACAACATTTGTGGCACCAAAAATGTGAAAGTCTTCAAATTCTCTTCGAAGGACTTGTTGATGATACCTTCGATTTTAAGCGTTATTTTTTCCAAAATCCGTACACAAGAAACCTTTTGAAGAACCCGAAAGCGTTAGGTAATTCTAATGTTGTAGAAATTATACACTATAGTAAAGTAGGTTCAGATCAGGAGTTAATCTCGTTGAGATTAGGATTCCGAAGAAATTTGTGTCTGTATCTTCATCCTAATCTCGTTTCAAGCCCTATCAAAGGTATTCTAGGATGAAGATACAGACTGTTGCTGTTTTCTCTGTTATGTACCGACTTTAAATAAAGCTTTTGTATTGTATTGTATTGTATAGACAAAAATTTCTTCGGAATACTAATCTCAAAGAGATTAATCCATAAGCTTAGTTACTATGGAGTGGACATCAACTCATTAAACTGGATAAGATCTTTCCTTAGCTCACGTCATCAAACTGTTGTACTTGAAGGTGCAAAGTCAACATCAGCACAAGTATTATCAGGAGTCCCGCAAGGCTCAGTCTTAGGACCCCTTTTGTTTTTGGCCTACATCAACGACATGCCAGAAACAGTACAGCACTCCGAGACTCGCCTATTTGCGGATGACACTATTCTTTTTCGGATCGTCAAGAACATGAGTGATAGTCAACAACTGCAGAAAGACCTTACAGCTCTGGAGAAATGGGAGGAAAAATGGCAGATGAGCTTCAACCCTACAAAATGCAATGTAATTAGAGTCTCACCAACAAGATCGAAACCAATACTACCATCAATGTACCAACTACATGGCCACTTACTGGAAGTAGTTGACTCCAGCAAATATTTAGGAGTAACAATTACCAACGACTTATCCTGGGACAGGCATGTGGACCACGTAGCAGCCAAAGGGAACAAGACACTAGGATTCATCCGGAGAAATCTTAAAGAGTGCACTAAACCTGTTCGAGAAGCTAGTTACCAAACCATCGTAAGACCAACACTCGAATATGCTGCTACAGTATGGGATCCGACCAGCCAGTGTAAGATCAAGGCTTTGGAAAATGTGCAAAGAAGAGCTGCACGGTTCGTCACCCAAAACTACTCTGACCAAACACCTGGAAGTGTCACTCAAATGATATCAAACCTAGGATGGCCCAGTTTAGAACAGAGACGTAAAAACACCCGTCTATACATGATGTATAAGATATACCACAAACAAGTTGACATCAACCGTGAATTATACCTCCGGAACAATGACAGTAGGACAAGAGGCCAGCAAAAACTGTACCAAGAGCGCACTAACTGCGAAGTATACAGAAACTCCTTCTTCCAGCGTACCATCAGAGATTGGAACCAGCTTCCAACTACCACCACAGCTGCAACATCCATAGAGCAGTTCAGGGCAATCCTGGTGCTTAGCCCTTTGAGCCACTAGACTCCACGTGCCCATGTACATAGTTTTAGCTGTAACATAATGTGGATTTTAATTGTATATATAGAAGGGGNTTACACCGAAAAAGCTAAAATACTGTACTTTCTTAATCTGATTTACTTTTTAAGTTTAGTTGGCCTATGACAAAAACAGGTGCTTTATTGACCTTTGACCGGCCTTATGTGACGTAATAGGAGGCCATTTGGAAAAAAGGGAGTAAACAAATATGGGTCAGTGTGTTATTATTATCGATCTTTTTTCCATGGAACTTTACACATATGAGCAAGAATAAATGAGGAACATAATTGCAAAGAAAAAAATGTTTACTTTTCAAGTATGAAAAAAATAACTAAACATTATCCAATGATTGACCGACTTATTGTCACACAGGGATATATAGTAAAGTAGGTTTAGATCAGGAGGTAATCTCGTTGAGATTAGGATTCCGAAGAAATTTTTGTCTGTATCTTCATCCTAATCTCGTTTCAAGCCCTATCAAAGGTATTCTAGGATGAAGAAACAGACTGTTGCTGTTTTCTCTGTTATAATATGCACCGACTTTAAATAAAGCTTTTGTATTGTATTGTATTGTATAGACAACAATTTCTTCGGAATACTAATCTCAAAGAGATTAATCAGGAGGGGGCGTTATCTAGCTGTGGAAGTAAACTTGTATCTCTCAGAGCTATATTCTCTGTTTTGTTTCCTGCGATCAATTGAGGAGATTAATCAGAAAATACCCCAGAGTGTATACATAGAGAGAATTGAAATCCGATCTGCTGCACTCCATGTGAAACACGCTACAGGCTGTGCAGCCAGCCCATATATAACTATTGTACAAATGTATCGACTCACCAAAAATCAGCAAGATCAGATCACACATGAAAAAGTGTGTTATTTTAATTTGAGAGCCAAATCATGAAATTTTAATTGACTGTTGCTGATGTTGGTCGTTACAGCACTTTATCTGATTTGCTTACAAATGTTGCATGCAACAATTTTGAAAATTTTAAAAAGAAATTGGTTATATATTATACAATTATGCATGTTGATGCATAATTTTATTGCACTGACCAAGAATAACAATATCGACCTTTCAATTTTTGAAAGGGCTTAATATTCCGATTAAGTCTTTGAAACAAAAATTTAATTGATATTAAAGTAACAAGTTAACAATAACAATAACACTGTTAAATCAAATGAGGTTGTTTTACTGTTTTGGTTATTTTTGGATATCCCCAGTCCGTAAAAATTGTATAGCATGCTACACATGTTTTTCTAGTTTGTCACATTTCAATAGCAAAACAGAATTTATATAGAAAAATAATAAACTAAAATATATACATGTATAGATAATATATGTTGATGGTTAAGTTTTTATCCTGTTCATTTTTCTTTAATTTATTTTTGTACATATAATGAAATTGCTTTATATACAAATATGTCTTAAGGTTTTGTAGTGGAGGAAATCAATTTATAAAATTTGTTCACGCCATGATATAACTGGAAATTACTGCTAAAATTGGTGTTAAACACCAATCAATAAATCAAAATAAATGAAAATCTATTCATTAATATCATTATTTGTTTACAGATGGAGTCGAGCATTGGTCATTGACAGCACTTGCAGATCATTATCGCAATGACACCATGTTTATAAAAGAGGAGTATCCAGCAGGAGCTGATTCATTAGAAGAATACATTGATATAAAATATTATGGTGAGACTTTAATGTTGAAGGATTAAATTTTATTTAACTTCAAGCACTGTGCAAACCACCAACCTGTCGCAAGTCAATCACTGATAAACTACTTTATCACATAATGTTGTATCAAATACACTACGCCATGAATGGGATTCCAACTCACAACTTAAGTGGTGCTTAAGGCACCGATTGCATAGGTACATTAATATAGTTGTAAAGCCAACTACTACTGTATAGTGCCTTTAATGGGCGGTGGTTTTATTTTTGCACTATTGGCGGATTTGACCAAAATGTTACATTAAAGCACATAATTTAGAATAAAACATTTTGTCCAAAGCCAGCCTCATTCAACAATCATGCAGTATTAAGGAGTAAGAGCAAAGAATCAGGATTATTTGTCTGAGTACGCCTACATGTTTACCCACAGAATATTGCTTCAGTCAGCTAGCACTACTAAGAAAGAACAAATAAGTGTGTTGGTCTGATACAAAGTGGACATCATGATCATACACGGATACTCAAAATATAGGGGTAAAGCTGATGACCGTAACTGTAATTTTTTTTTGAAAGATGACCGTAAACTCAGTTTTCAGTTACGGTCATCTTAGCGATTTTTTAAAATCGGATTTTCTCTTTCATATACATTTTTCAGTCGTAAATTGTGATTTCCTTGTGATAAGTTCATAGATTACTATCGTACCAATGAATGTGCCATTTAAAATACATTATACTATAGAAACAATTCAATCGACAAAAAAGATTCTTACCTGATTATGACTGTAATTACAGTTACGGCCATCAGCTTTACCCCAGTGAAAATGCAACTGAAGAATTGCTCACTTAGCATTAAGTAACAATCACTCATTCAACTGGTCTATGACTGCAAAGGACTTCAAACTTCCCAGGTGGCTCAATGAGTTAGGTCGTTGGATCTAACAACTCATACAAGCCTATCACCAATACGGCGTGGGTTCGCACCCGGCTTTGTAAATTACAAAAAAGGGTGCACTCGACTCGCAGCCGCAAGTGATAAAGTTTACCAGTTGCTTGCCCATGGTCGTTGGTTCTCTCCGCGTACTCCGGTTTCCTCCACCACAAAAACTGGTCGCCATGATATAGCTGAAATATTGTTGAAAGTAGCACTAAAACACCAAAAATCAAACTTTCAGTCTTTCACCTCACAAAATTACATTTCCATGTGAAAGAAGTCATTTTTTATTCGTTCTGGTGTCTCAGCAAGTAATGACTTATATTTTACTTTCTAACTTTAACTTATCATGACAATCATTGTTGTTTATATAAAAATGAAATATTTGTTTTCCATTGTAGGAGAAGTAAAAAACTGGGCGACATCTTACGTTTACTCCTCACGAGAACAAACAATAGACTTACTTAATGAAGGATGTCATATCAACGTGCTAGATAATATTAGACCACCATTAGTCATATCAGAATGGTACTTCATTGTAGTTGTTGTCAAGTTTGACTTATAATTGACTTACGTGACTTAATCCACTTCATCCACATTTGCCTTCCAGCCTCTTCTGTCTTTAGCCATTGCCTTTGTTTCATTCCAGGTCATTCCAATTTTCTGTAGCTCTGTATTTAGACCTCTTCGCCAGTGTTTTTGGGCCTTCCTCTTTACTTATATTACTGTGAAACTTTTCTAAGCCAAACCCTGAAACCATTTCAACCTAGCAATAAGTGACAAGCCTACAAAATCTTTTTTGTATTGAATAGCATAGACATAGTGTTTATTTTTTGGGGTAAAGGGCTTTCAAATACGAATGAAAGGCTATCTGATGGGGGGCAGGATGTTATTAGATATTATAGGGCATTAGGGTTATGGTGTTTAACACCACTTTCACAATATTTCAGTTATATCGTAGTAAATCTCCAGAAAGAGATGGTGCAAATACCATTTTTATTTCACTGAATGGCATTTGAATTGACATATAAAAAAAAATGTTGGCAAGATATAAGTAAGTGTTCAGCAGACAACCAAAATGTTTTAACTGCATTGGTGGTGTAATGGTTAGCATGGTCGCCTCGAGTGTGGTAGATCGGGTCAAACCAAAGACTATGAAATTGGTATTTTTTGCTTCTCCGCTAATTTACGCAGCAGGAGTAAGAGCAAAGACTGGTTGGCTCGGAATCAGGATAATGTATCTGAGTGGGGCGACATGTCTATCCACGGACTGTTGTTTCAGGGAGCTAGCACTATAAACAATCCAGATAAGCATGGCGGTGTAGTACAAAGCAGACCTCATCATCATTTAATTGAAAATTAAGTTATAACTTGTTCTCGCCATGAAATAGCTGAGAAGTTGGCGATAAATAACAATCACTCACTCCAAAATAATTTTTTTTTCTAAATGTTACAGGTATGCAGCAAGATTTGATTGCGGGTCAGAATTTGATTTTGAAGTAAAATTATATGCTGAAAACAAGAAAGATTTACTGGATAGTTTCCAGTTTAACTGTAATCTGAATGCAGGGAGATCATGGTTTCAAGTAAGTTTTTTAGTGATTCATATTGAGTAGTTATTTAATAATTGAGATTTTATGTCCGGCTACCTTCTGTAGATATTGCAGACAGATTACTTTCATAGAGACTAGTGCTCCATCTGTTTTCTTCTGTTTTTTTGCTTGAAACATACCTGCCGTTGTTAGGTATGCGTTGATGGTCAGTCACCAGTCGTTATTGGTGGTCGGTCACCAAGATCTGTATCTGCGTCATAGGTAGGATAGCTGTCCTTTAGTGTAGGGTTGTCTAGATCGAAGGCCTTGGAGTATGACCCAGTTCCATCTCGGAATTTGGTTTTATAGCTCAGGAGTTCTGGCATGCACAGACTACGTACAGTTGTAACTGTCTTCCAGGGCTCGCTGCGATACTTGGTATACGTTAACAGCCTGCCTTTAATATGAGATCTTCTCTGTTTGGACTACTCCCTTTAAATTATTTGACTTTCCAATCTTTTGATCTTGAGCATACCTGATGAGGGTTATTCCAGAAATGTGTTGTGCACACTAAATTTGATACCTACAGGTTTTTTATTCTACAAGCGAGATTGGAACCAAACTTTACATGGTGAGCCTCTAGATGACTTAAAATTCACATGCACGATTAACTTTGTAAGAAGTAGTTATTTTTGAAGAGTGTTGTACAGTGTCTTTTAATATATATGTTATTTACAGATCAAGCATGTATTTGATGCCTATCCACCTGGTGTTAGATTTATCCACTTTCGTCATGGAGGAAAAGACCGCAAGTTTTGGGCTGGACATTATGGCGTCAAGATGGCTCTACCTACAGTACGATTTATAATGGATGATCAGTGATCTTATATTTAATATGGCTTTGTTGTTTACAACATCTACTTTCAGTTTATTTATTGTGCTCAACACCAATGCCTGTTCACATTTATTGTACTCAACACCAATGCCTGTTTACGATTATTGTACTCAACACCTAGACAGCTTACTGTTGTCAATAGCGACTGTACTGAACACCAAGACCTGTTCACAGTTATTGTTGTCAACATCGACTGTGCTCAACACCAATGCCTGTTCACAATTATTGTACTCAACACCTAAACAGTTTATTGTTGTCAACATCGACTGTGCTTAACACCAACCCCTGTTCACAGTTATTGTGCTCAAGGCCTACACAGTTTGATGTTTACATTGACTCTTGTTTGGGTTGTCCACCTGGTTGTCTCCCTTGTCAGGAAATTTTCCGTAAAGCATCCAAATTGTCTTATTACTTTTATATAGTAAAAAAGATGGAAGGTATTATAATGAGACATGTACTTTACTATTCATACAGCTAAAATTTTCATGTTTTATCATGAGTTTAAAAATTATTAAGAGATGGTATACATGGTATTGCAGGGTATTTTTGCATAGTTCAAATTTTAGATTTTTTTTCTTCGTTAAGAAATGCCTAAATTAAATGATAATGTAAATTTTATTTTGATCACAAAAATACAAAGTAAGAAATGTATGCCTACCTTTTAATCTCACAATAGTCAAAGGCTCACATAAGCTTTTTGCATCACTTGGAATTTTTCGTCTGTTGTCTGTTAACTTTTTTCTTGAATGGTCTTCTTCTACAAATGTGTCCAGTGACATTGTGCCACATCCAAGATGTCTGTCGTGGCTTCTGATGGGTTGAAAATCTCTTTCTTCAGAACCATTTGATAGCATGAAATCAAATCTGGTCCATATGGCCCTTGTGTGATCACCTTCCAATTGTATCCATTGACCAATGTCAAATATCATCCAAGATGGCCACTTCAGCATTTTATTTTTAGGTTTTCCAGTATTATCCTGGTATCCGATTTGACTAAGATTTAAAAAAAATTAGATTAATGTCAAGTTTGATTTTGAGATATCTGATTAATACTGTTCTAAAGATATGCTTGTTAAATCTGCATAGAGTGAAGTTTTTATTTGTTACTGGGCACTATATTAATTTTTTTTTATATGTCTGCTTTGAAAGTAGTGAGAGCTCTGCTTTTGGGAAAATAACTTTATTGTCGTTCTCTATAATACCACTAAACCATGTCTCTGTGATTGTATGGTAGTTGAACTGCAGCCAATAGTGAAGTGTACTTTATACAACTTACTGTGATAAAAAATTTCAGTGACAGTGGCAGGTCAGTGGTTTCCTATATGTATACTTTGACCCTCCACCAATAAAACTACCACAATTGTAATGAAATACTGTTGTAAACACTAAAACAGCATTATGCACCAATAATCCTCTGTATATGTGAACATTTTATTGTATAAGTGAATATTTGACTGATATTATACTTTACTTTTTTATTTTCCCTATTTGTCTTTGTTAGTGCAGCCGGTCCATATAACGTTATATGGACCGGCAGTGGACTGTCTCGTTTTCGAGTCTTTATTTCGGGAGATAATTGAGCTTGTTTTTGGACGCGATGTATAATATAGCAAATAGTTCACTGCACTTCGGGCCATATGGCAGTTTATGGACCGGTCTGTTACCCGCAAAATACTATATGGACCTCAGCTTCGCTTCGATCCATATAATATTTTGTGGGTGTCATCCCGGTCCATAAACTATTTGTTAATTAATGTGATTGTTTTGTTTTATAATTTTCATGTATGCCTTAAACTAGTCATGTTTGTTATTTTTCCTATATGCTATTGAACTACAGTCAAACCTGTAATAAGAGGTCACCTTCGGAAAAAGAAATAGTAGCCTTATAAGACAGATGACCTCCTAAAGAGGTTCAATTCATGCGGGATCCGATCGATTGTCCGACAGTTCGATGGTCCAACGGTTCGATAGTCCGACAGTTCGATAGTCGGACGGTTCGATAGTCCGACAAATTTAATAGTTCCGCCGTTCATAATTTAATAGTTCCCCCGTTCATGAGAAAATGTGTCGTCGTTACACTTTTCTGCAATAGCATGATTGTTGATACAACATTTTTTGTAAATTTTCGGTTTATAATTTAAAAAAAATTGTATTAAAACTAAGGTTACAACTCCCTCCTGCAAAGTTGACCTTAGACGGTTTTGGCTGTCTTGTTTAGGTCCCTTTTGGTTTTGATGCCCTCAAACATTTCATGAATTTTGCTTCCAATCATTTTGATCTAGAGCGTACCTGACGAAGGTTATTCCAGAAACATGCGTATGTCGTACGCACTAAATTTGGTATCACTTGTTGAATGTCCCCCAACATAAAAATAGTGCTTTTCATGGATAACTATTTTCGGGAATACATTGCCAGTGACGAACTCATAAACACGAGAGAAAAAAAAGTTTATTCGAGGGTTGCACGATCTTACTGTTACACGGAAATAAGAAAATATTAATCAAAATTGACAATACCAGGCCCATACACAGGAGTAAGGGTGCAGGGGATGTGAATGCCCCCTCTTTTTCATTTTTATACACCCGTCTCGAGACCGGCCGTATTATGTGATTGGGTATGGCGGGCGGGCGTCCACACAGGTTACTGCACAATAACTTTAGTTCTGTATATTGGATCTTTTCCAAACTTGGCCACATGATTCCCCTGTGGAAGGGGAAGAACCCTATTTATTTTGGGGTCATTAGGTCAAAGGTCAAGGTCACCGGTACTATAAAAATAATTTTTGACAACAGGGTCGTTTCCGCACGATAACTTTAGTTCTGTATATTGGATCTTTACCAAACTTGGCCACATGATTCCCCTGTGGAAGGGAAAGAACCCTATTTATTTTGGGGTCATTCAGGGGCTGCTCTGGCTCCCAAAAAGTAGGAGCCAGAAAAATCGCCAGGTGCCAGTTTTGAAAGTCAGGAGCCAGCTAAAATTTTTACAAGGAGCCAATTTTTTCGAACCAAAACTATAGATGGAGATAGAAAAGCTATGAAAAACCTCCTAGGATGGGAACATACTCTGCAAATTAGCAACCAACTGATAAAAAAAATTTTTCTTTAAAAATAAACAAATTACAAAAAAACTGATAAAACATAACATTGCCAAGATTTTGATCTAATACAACCCAAATTGTAACCCCCCTCCCCCCACCCTTTTTGAAATGTTACTGTGCTTTAGTCTAATACCACAACAATTGTAATAACTCATATTTGTGTAGTCTTCAGTAGAAAAAAAAAGTTATGTTCTCTGCCAATTTCAAATTTGTCCAATTTCTATGTACAAAAAAATGTAGATTCCTTGTAGGTAATGAAAATATAGAACAAACGTCATAAACTGAAGCAAGCTGTAAAATAAATTATTATTTCTCAGACCTCATAATCAAATTTGCAACAATTGGAATACAAATACAGTAGTTATTTTTTTTTAGTGCAGACACGTGTCTGTTTGTAAATAGTGCTATAAATAGAACGCAATTGTTACCCGGAAGCAGATCGATAGCAATCTGGATTGTGAACTCCTGCTGATCGCGCCATTTTAAAGTTTATAACTTTTCGAGAAAATCACTTTCAAAATACTTAATGGATACGATAGATTTCAATAAACATGATATCGACAATTTCATAAATGAAACGTGACAAAAAAAAATAGTTCGCAATATATGGCGGACATTGTGACAAATCCTGCAATGAATGACGATTACAAAATTATTATGTCCACTTTAAATATCATATTAAATATGATACATACATATACTGTGGCATTTTGAGTACAT
>MJUT01011585.1:116266-126388 GCA_002080005.1 Gigantidas platifrons
TTCTTCTTTTGGCCATTGCATTGTCTGTCTTTCTTCTTTTGGCCATTGCATTGTCTGTCCTTCTTCTTTTGGCCATTGCATTGTCTGTCTTTCTTCTTTTGGCCATTGCATTGTCTGTCCTTCTTCTTTTGGCCATTGCGTTGTCTGTCCTTCTTTTGGCAATTGCATTGTCTGTCTTTCTTCTTTTGGCCATTGCGTTGTCTGTCCTTCTTTTGGCCATTGCATTGTCTGTCCTTCTTTTGGCCATTGCATTGTCTGTCCTTCTTCTTTTGGCCATTGCGTTGTCTGTCTTTCTTCTTTTGGCCATTGCGTTGTCTGTCTTTCTTCTTTTGGCCATTGCATTGTCTGTCTTTCTTCTTTTGGCCATTGCATTGTCTGTCCTTCTTTTGGCCATTGCATTGTCTATCGTTTTTCTTTAGGTCATTGTATTGTCTGTCGTTCTTCTTTTGGGCATGGTATTGTCTATCCTTTTTCTTTTGGTCATTGTATTGTCTGTCCTTCTTCTTTTGGCCATTGCATTGTCTGTCTTTCTTCTTTTGGCCATTGTATTGTCTGTCCTTCTTCGATTTATGTCTTCTGATTAAGCCCTTTGTATCCTCAAACTGTTCTTATGGCTTTTTATTAAGATTGTGTTTTATTTGTCAATCGGGAATACACACGATGTCTATCACAGCAATACAATGCATAACAGAGGAGCACACTGGAAAATTAATAAAAACAACTTTTACTCAGAAATGAAAACATGACCAAACTCAATCAGCACATACATGTAGATAATCACTGTATGGTTCCTTACAAAGTGATTCTTTTTTTGTAGTGATTGGAATTTCAAATCTCCTCCACCCAACTGAGAATAAATCGATTTATTTTTTAATTTTTGGTGTTTTAACGCCACTTTCATCAAGATTTCAGCTATATCATGGCGACCAATTTTAGTTTTGGAAGAAGCCGGAGTACCACCGACCATTGACAAGCAACTGGTAAACTTTATCACTTGCGACTGGAGTCGAGTGAACATTTTTTGTAATTTACAAATCTGGGCGCGAATCCACGCCGTATTGGTGATATGCTTGTATGAGTTGTTCTAACTACCTAACTCATTGACCCACCCGGGCCCTAGAATAAATCGAAGTAGGAGACATAATACAATCGCAAATAGAAAAAAAATGGCAAACAACGACCCACAAAACACTACAAAGATACATTTTGTAACTAAGATTGAGCAACACGAACCTCACCAATAAACTGGGGAGAACTTACGTGCTATTAAGGGTAAGCAGTTCCTGCTCCATATTCGTTTTGTTACTCTTGTAAAAAATGCTAATCAGAAGTCGGGAAAGAGGACATGAAACCACGACAAACGGAACATACATGTATCCGTGATTCAGATATTCCGTAAAGGTTAGCCAAGTCACGATGGCGAGCGTAAAAAGATATTCCGTAAAGGTTAGCCAAGTCACGATGGCGAGCGTAAAAGGTGACCTTTTAATGCCGGTGACTGCTTAATAGAGGTGACCTCTTCCGCAGGATTGACTGTAGTGTATATATATTGTTGACCTTGTTCTTGTCCTAAATATTACTGAAATACTGCCCGTTGGACGTTAATCAATAATCAATCAAAATAAATCCGTCATACATAATTTTAAGATAATTAAAATATAGTTATAATTTAACATCTAGTCAATGACCAGAGGTATCGGTGGATTTATAATTAATGACCATATTTCATTTCTTCAGTTGATAAATATCAATTTGAATTGTCTGTAGTATCCCGAGCTTTATGGCTGACTTTCATCTCCAAACATTTTCTTCATAGATTCAAGATTCAAGATTCAAATATTTTATTAAAGTCTCACTTCATACATATATATATATTATGCACAATAACATCATATGGAATAAAATACATTTTTAATGCTTTTAAAACCATTCTAAAAAAAACTTCTATGTAAGAACCACTCTATACAGAGTTATGAGAGATTGTTTTCTTATTAAAAAATATCTTTTCATTAAAACAGTTATATTTACACAATAAAAAAATTAAATGAAAATACTCTTTATGACTAGTCTTAATATTAAAATTTAAAATTCAAAAATGCTATATATATATATATATACATTTTATTTAGAACTACCCCTTTACAACGGGGGCGCCTACCACCAGGGTAGAAGTAGTGGCGCGTCTATATTATATAAAACAACATATGTATATGTACAACACATTCATAGCATATAGTCTGTAAAATACAAAAGATTCTATCTAAAATATATGTCATTTAAGAGTTCACATCACATATGTACCAAGCATAAAATATTTAAAAATTTAAAAATGGATAAGAAATAAGAAACATTAATATCATGAGTTAAATAAATCATGTCTAAGATCGAAGCACTCCTTTAAAAACATTTTTCTTAAAGAGTCATAAAAATATCCGACATCACTGCTAAAAATATAGCCGATGTCCCCAATTAAGAACTGGATCTTAGCAGCAGGCAACAGTTCTACAAAGGAAAAATTAAAGACGAGGCATTCATAAGGCTCAGGATTGAATAAACTAGAGAACTTCAGACGGATTTTGTCGTAGACTGGACAGTCAAAAAAGACGTGCTCGAGGTCCTCGCCAACCTCTGCATTGCATAAATCGCATACATCGGTTTGGGACATGTTCATTCTATACAAATACTTTTTTAGAGGAATGGTTTTCGTTCTAGCTAAAAGCTTCAATCTAGATGATCGAAAATCATTATCACATAAATAAGATTGTCTACCTATTCTAACAACACAATTTTGATACAGGTCCAAACTGCTTTTAGTTTGCACTTCAAGCATCATTTTATTTCTCGTGTTTGTTCCAAACATCGGGTTCAGGGAAGCTTGACTTTGGCTTTCGAAACAAGAAACATCAGGAGTGACATCACGTATTATGTCTAGGTTCAGGGTATCGTAATTCCAAAATGTGTCATTATTGTTAATCATTTTGTTATATACCTGCTTACACAAACGATGATTTGGTAGTCGTAACAGACGTTTGTAATATGAGATTCTTTGTCTATCGTTCCGATTGATCAAAAGCACTTTTATCATTTATACAAAAAACTTCTACGTCTAGCTAAAATATCATAGCAGGTTTTGGCAAATTTATAAACCATACTCTCATTACCAAATAAAAACAAAAATTTTTCCTCAAGTGAAAAATTCTGAAAGTCTGAACATACATCAGAAGCATCTGAAAATAGAGTCTCTCTTAAGTCATCATACAATGTACACTTCATGATTACATGTTTCTCATCCTCAATCTCATTATCATTATTATTACAAATATTACAGATTCTGTCAGTTGCATTTAACCTTTCATATCTACCCGTCTCTATTCTAATTGGTGATACACCACATCTGAATTTATATAACGCACTACGAAATTTTTTCGGCATGAACAGTTCAACATATTTCTCAGTACCAAACTCATTTTTAAACAATTCATATGTACGTAACTTTTTACCATCAGCCAAGGCATTAACATTAATACACCATTCACTTTTAAAATTTTCAAAATTATTGCATTCCAACAATCTTATATTTGATTTACACAAAATATTGTCTGTATTACAATACAAATCCAAATCCTTACCTCTAAGGTAATTTGACACTCTAAATTGCCAGTTTTTTTACTAAACTAGTTGCACATCTATTGGCCCATATAAACACCTTTTTATTAAGTTGTGTACTATCCATTTTTGTACATCTTTGCTAGTTTCTCAGTACACATGACCGCTGTCTAATAATGGATGGCTTCCAATAACAGATAGATTAGGAATGTATTTACCTACTCCTAAATAAAACCTCATAGCTCTATTTTGAACAGCATTAATACAAGAATATTCTTTGGTGCCCAAAATAGCTGCACCGTAACTAATAATAGACCATACTAAACTGTCATATAAAGTTGCATATGTATTAAAAATGAAACCTCCATTAAGTTTACACTTTGCTATTAATAATCCAAGTGCTCTACTAGTTTGACATAGCAACAGCTTTAGCCATAGCATTATAATCTAAAAATTCAGTAATAACTAGTCCAAGGTAATTATGCTTTGTTACAATTTCAATAGTATTATCACCAATATGAAAATCTTTTGATGTTACAATTCTAGACTGATTTCTAAAATGTACAATTTTTGATTTTTCATAATTAACCTCTGAATCATTCTTGCAACACCATGTATTTAAAACAGGCTCTGTTTCATTTTCTGTTAACAAAACAACATCATCAGCGTACAATAAAATACAAACTTTTTCATATCACAAATGCTAATCATTGATTGGTCAATTATATAATACCAAATAATAATTCTATATACGTCTTTGATAATACGGATAAATTACAAATTATTATTGGCAAGTGCGTGTCAGGGACGATCGCTTAAAAATAATAGAACACAATTTAGATGAAGAAGTTAAAAAGAGCTGAAGACGGATGCAGTACACTGGTCGAAAACAGATAGGTTTTACACGAAATGGATATATTCAAGTCGTGTAGTAAATACAATGTATGTCAACACTGGAGCTGGACTCAGTTCCTGATTTAGATTCATTAGGCCCCTCACAATCCCCCACGCTCACGACTAGAGGCATTCTCTATCCAGAGTTGTCGTTCCTGCTACGCTACACAACATGCGTAGCAGGAACGACAATTCCTGATAGAGAATGGACCAGAGGAAGCTGGAAGAGTATTTAATCAATATGTATAAAGGAGAGGGTGATGAGGGATGTTTAATATTCTGCAATATTCTGCAATAATTTTTCTAAGTTTTATTTTCTAAGCGTTAAATTAAAAGCAAAACATTTTTCATCGATTTTGTCAGCAAACAACTCGTATAAAATATTTTTGTTTCCAATAAAATAAAATAATGTCATGCATGACGAATTTTGCACCAACCTAACTAAGTTGTTCATTTAAGGAATAACAGTACTGTATTTGAAGAGTTGGAGGTGTCAATTGTGGATTTGACGGTCGCAAATGCCGTTTTACTGGCGACGCGAAGCGGAGCCATTAAAACAGATATTTGAGATCGTCAAATCCACAATTGACACCGACAACTCTTCAAATACAGTACTGTTATTCCTATTCGAATGAAATTATCCCAACGTGTAAACACTAGTTTGAAAGCATACAAATAAATGACGAAATATATGCACTTTTCAAATTCCTTCCACTAAAAAATAGTAATGTAGTTGTTTAAGGATCCGCCATCTTGGAAACTTGAAATCCTACATGTCATATATGCAACAATACACAAAAATAATTAAAATGCCTACTTTGAAAACTTATTTTAGTTAAATTCTATCTAAATTGAAGCGTACACGAAGCCAAATAACGTCTGAACTTTACATTTTAAACTAGAAGTCTTCCTATGACGTCACGTAAAAATGACGTTGTTAATGTGCCAAAGTCGTTCAAAAATATTTCCCGGAATTTTAATTTTTGTGATTTTTAGACCCAGGGATATGCAAGAATCCATTTTTATATTCAGTATTGCATTAGATCGGATAGTAAACTCAAATTGCGACCATCAAATCTCCAATTGATGCCGTGAACTTTTCAAATACAATACAGTTTTCTCCTAAATAGGCCGTCAGCGTCAAATTTATAGTCGGAAATACTTGGGTCAGCCATACTGTTTACAAACAAGTGCATTCGGCGTAGGAATATAGCATTCCTTCAGACCTATCAACTGCAGATTTGACGGCTCTCGATAGCCAATGAAAATACACGTTACATTATAATTGCATTAGAATTAACGTTGAACATAGTTAACCGAATTCATTTTCCAGAATAAAGCAGTAGATGTAGTGAAGTACCCAGTATATTCTAATTGAAATCAAGAAAGCAATATGAGCGACAATCTGATAAAACAGCTATGTACATACTGGTTGGTTTGGTTTATGGTGCTTAACGCCACTTTCAACAATACTTCATTTATATCAATGAATATACTAGTTGCTGTTTTTGTCATAATTAATAACTTTTATCTTCTGTCATTTTTTCTTCTTCAAACTTTACAAGAATTTCTTGTAGCAAACTGCACGGGTCAGATTACATATTTGTTTGCATTTTCCATAATTTGTTCTATAAAATTTGGGAAAAGGGGGGGGCATGGTCGTATGTATGGTAGTTGGATTTCAGGGCCTGTGAGAGGGGGTCAGTTGGTACACCAACCCTGTGCTCGGAGTGACTGGAAGGGGCCTGTGAATCTCTGATGGATGTTATAGCCTTAACTATAGACGTCTTAGTTTGATTTTATCATTGGGATGGGGGATTTTCAACTATTCTTAGCTTATTTAGAAAATACAATTATGCAACATTCACTCTCTGGTTGTTTATCAACAATCACAATGACATTGTAACCAGGAAGGCAGTCTCAGTCTGTCCCTGGGGCGCTAAAGTAATCTTGTTCCGCCTTGCAAAATTTCTCTTGTAGGTCCTGTTGGATTTGTAATCAGCAGTGAGTACCAATCAACAGTAATGTTTTGAGTTCTAATCCGTGTCATGGCGAGGTGTACTCGATACATCATTAAGTGACTTACATTCGATAGGTTGGTGGTTTTCTCCACCAATAAAACTGACTGCCACGGCCTAACTGAAATGTTATTGAAAGTGGCGTTAAGCACCACAACCCTAACCCCTTAAAAAGAGATAAATGCAGGGGCGGCGCACCCGGTGCCCCCCCCTAAAATTGGAAAAAATATGATTTTTTTGCGTAAAATCGTGATTTTTCACACGAAATACCCCCAAAATTTTCGCGCCTCGCTACGCTCGGCGCAATTATTTTAAATGCGCCCCCCTAACTTGAAATCCTGGATCTGCCCCTGAAATAGACATTCCATAAACAACTATATATTAATACATAGCATCATGATTTATCTTCACATACATATGGTTTCGTCTGTAAACAGTAATCATCAATCAGTAATTTGTAAGTTATTCGTACTGCAGCACAGTCTGCATCCTGACCTTCATAGTCCAAATCAATATTATTTGGTTGTCCCTTCCTGAATACCATGTAACTTGATGATTGTTTCGTGATCCAAGTCCATTTACCTTCTTCTTCTATATCTGAGGCTCCAACAAAATATTGATCATGAAGTTTAGTATATGGATCTGCAAAAAATACAAAGCAACGTGCAAATTATAAATAAACGTCAAAGAATACCAAAGAGGCAGCAAAAAATAGACAATCCAGAGAAACTGGCAACATAGGGTATACAAGACGAAGAAAACCATAACAAACACACAACACAATATGTGTTGGACACCACTATTCCCAATCAAACACAAATAACATGATCCCTCCAACAAACAACTGGAGGTAAAGACGAACTGAACATCATTTTTACGCGGAAATCGTAACGGACATCACAACATGGAATTCCGAACGTAAAGACACATAATAGGACAACCCCAAAAAAGTAAAAAGATGAGCAACATGGACCGTATAGGTGGTGTAATTGTGAGCGGACTCACCTCGAGTGCGGTAGATCGTGTGTTCGAGCCCCCAGTCGATTCGAAGCAAAGACTTATAAAATTGGCATTCATTTGGAGCTTCTCCGCTAACCGAACAGCTTTAAAGAGTAAGAACAAAAACTGGTTGGCTCGAATGTCTCCGAGTAGAGCAACATGTCTATCTGCACGCGGACTGCTGTTTCCGTGATCTAGCACTAAACAATGTATAAAAATCCAATTAAGCGTTTGTTTTGTTTATCTAGTACAAAGTGGACATCATCATTATCACTGCAAGGTAAATCAAATATCATATTTTATTGTCTTTTGCAAAACCAATATTCAAGTTTTAATCATCTTCGGTATAATAAAACTGCTATGACCTTCATATGAGGTGAACATCAAGTTGTCAACCCTCGAGAGGTTGTTTTCTCTCAGGCTAAAGACCTCAGGAAAAACAGCCACCCTTTGATGTCCACCTCACAGGAACGCAATAATTGTATATTGTTGGTTCGATTTACCGGTATTTCTATTAATGTTTGAATCTTTATGACCATAATATGATGATAACAGAAAAAAACCCATTGGGGACTTAAACCGTAAAATACCGTTTTCATAAATTATTGAAAAATTACACTAAGCTTTATTACTACTATAAAGACTTGTATGAAAATACAATAATACATGCAGATATCTTATCAAAAGGATTATTTCCCATTAATGTTTCTAGGGCGACGTTAACACAGTCAAAAATGTCAAACTTGAAGACATCTAAAACATGTAAAACATTATTCAAGATTTCTTAGCAAAGATAATTATGTTGGTATAACTAGAAAAATTACATTTTTATAGCATTGTATGGATTTTCAATATACATGTAGCACTTTATGAAAACAAAATGGAAACGTATTAAGTGCGCACAACGCATTTCTGGAATAAACTTCACCAGGTACGCTCGAAATCGATGGATTGGAAAGCCAAATAATTTAAAGTTTTGGGAGTAATAGAACCAAAGGGTCTAAACAGAATAACAAAAATCAGCAAAGGTCACTTATGCCGGAGGGAGGAGAACCTTAGCTTTACATAATGGATATAAAAAGGTTCCGCTTAACGTTAATAAAGCCGATCAGCACCGGTCTCCTACAGCCTATTATAAAAAGACGGATGAGATAATTCGTCAGTCAGACAGAAAAGATAGGAAGAAGCAAAAAGACGCAATAGAAATTCAACATTATTCAATGTAGTGGATTTTAATAGATTAATAGAATCTAACACCGGTGACAGGTCAAGATCGAGAAATCTAAGACACCCAAGGGTAAGACTTCAATCGTTCTCTGACGAGGCTTGCCCGAGTCAGAGAACGATTGAAATCTTACTCGGTGTTTGATTATTTTTCTTATACAGACATCACCCCCAAATTTTTTTTTTCTGATTGTACAATCGAAGACGACCGCATCACAACCATCAATGAAATAATACGCAATGTGAAAGAAACGCCAAATCACGAACGCTTCAAATTGTAATAATATTTAAAATTCGACTTTCATATCACAATAAATATAACAATAGTAAAGACGTTTGTTTTTAAACGAACAAATCAACACAAACAGTTTTTAGAAATGTATTTCTCACTTTTGAGATAGACCAGTTCCTATTTTTAGCGATGTGAGATTGTCTTATCTTGCACTAGTGCAAGACAAAAAATCACGTGCGTTTTACCGGCAAATACATGCTGTACAGTTTATGTCAACTGCCCCAGTTCTCCATGCTTCACCAATAAAACCACGATTCTATTACATAAGTATTTTTAAATTAATGTATGTATACTATTCTGCTAGCTAATAATTTAACTATCGTGCACCTTTCATGTTTCACGGTGTATGACTTTCAAGTCAATGTTTGTTTACTTTGAGTAAATAATAGAGTGCTCTCCCTTGTTAGTAACTAACGTACCTCCCTTTGACCAAATTCAAATATTTTTTCACAGCCACAGGTGTAGTGTTGAGTTAGATTTATCATATATTTATTAAATACATTGTATTTTATTATGAAATACATTTAAAGTACTGCCAAGACACGGATGCATATGAATAAATTGACTATTTACTTCAGCAATGGAAACAAAATTTGCGGGAAAACGCTCGATCGGGAATGTAAACAAAACAATTAGGTAACAGCTGATAAAAGTGAGAAATAAAATCAAACACCGGCAAAAAGTGCAAGACAGGGAAATCTCCGACACCCTCGGGTAAGATTTCAATCGTTAGCTGACTCGGCGAGCCTCGTCAGCCAACGATTGAAATCTTACCCTCGGGTGTCGGAGATTTCCCTGTCTTGCACTTTTGCCGGTGTTAGATACTATTTGTCATTTCATTGGGACGTCAATAACTCGGTCAGCTGATTGATCATCAGTGAACAGGAAATCGATAACTGTTGACAAAAATCATACGCAAGCGTAAACAAATGGCACGACATTCTTGAGTTTTAAAAAATAGATTAGACTTTGGCTATACCGTTATATTTTGTAAAGCATATTTTATTTTAATCACATCTACAAACAATATTAACAAAATATCACCAGCAGAGTTATAAATAACACTGGAAAATCTTGAAGCGACGATTA
>MJUT01011585.1:142911-176668 GCA_002080005.1 Gigantidas platifrons
TCATTATCGAACTTGACCTAGATATTCATAAGATACACTTACATACCAAACCTAGCTTCAATCTGACTTTTCATTCACAAGTTATCATCTGGAAACCAAAAAGCACACGGACGGACGGACGGACGGACGACACCCATTTCTATAGTCCCCTTCGACGAAGCGTCGGGGGACAAAAATAAAAAATACCATACTGTCGGAACATTTCCAAAATCCAATAGAAATATCGAAGACAGAGTCGAAATCGATACCCCCAGCGCATACATACACGACCGTTCACTTTCCTGTCTTTGTACATGTCCGTCAATGAAAAGATAAAGGAATAAGCTAGTTTTATAGGTCCAATGAATATAAAGTCTAATGTTGATTTATATTATACTCAACCTCCTGTCTAAACTGAACTCTGACAAAGCCGTTATCCGTGTAAAGCGAGCAGTGACAAAACCGTTGTCCTGTGTTAACTGAAACCTGACAAACCCATTATCCTGTATATAGCGAGCAGTGACAAAACCATTATTCTGTGTTACGCGAGCAGTGACAAAACCGTTGTCCTGTGTTAACTGAACCCTGACAAACTCGTTATCCTGTATATAGCGAGCAGTGACAAAACTATCATATGTGTATTCTGTGTAAAGTGATCAGTGACAAAATCGTTGTCCTGTATATAGCGAGCAGTGACAAAACCGTTGTCCTGTGTTAACTGAACACTGACAAATCCGTTATCCTGTATATAACGAGCAGTGACAAAACTGTTATCCTGTGTATACCGTATCCTGACAAAGACGGTATCCTGTTGAAACAAATATCAAATTTACCATTAAAGTCATAACATTATAACTTTTACAGAAAAACGATAGATATCAAATTTAGTGCGCACAACGCGTTTCTGGAATAACCTTCAACAGGCACGACCAAAGCCGAAACATCTCGAAAGCCAAATAATTTCCAACATCTGTCTGTTCAGGGCAATAATGATGATTACTATGATGAACCCTTTAGACGGATTTCATTGTAATAGAATATCAAACTATATCTCTATGCAAATTAATACAATGCCTTAAAAGTCAGAATTAAAGATGAACAAAATATAATATATCTATAAGACATACCTGCTGATGAAAGTAGTACGGCAATATATAAATAAAATGGCGTAAACATTCTACTTATTGTCGAATACTACGCATTTCCCATTCATTAGATAGAAACTGAAATTGTAATAATATCTGTGTAAAATTCAATATTATAATTAACTCGATGAATTATTGGAGAAATTAACTGATGGACAATCAGTATATATCCGACATATGAGTCAATTCGTCAAGAAATCCAATAAACTACAAAAAATGTTATATTTTTTTCTAACAATTTTTGACTAAAACAATAATTGATTTCGAGAATAAATCCACTTTTAAAGCTTTTTACTAATTGGCATTGGTAATTGATGACCAACCCAAGAGCAAGTTTTACTGAAATTTTCAATTGAAAATTTTTCTGCGCTTTTATTTAAGTTAAAACCAATTTATACCTGTAAAGGAAGGTGAAATTAATTGCTTTTCGCATCAGTTCGTTTAATTGTTAAAAGTAAAGTAAATTTAATTGAAATTACATTATTACAAATAACAAAATACAATTTCCTATGGAAATCATGTTTTATATATACTCCGAACCAATAGTTCAAATGGGGATTGACTTATCAGCAATTAATATCAACTGTCAATAAATTTGAAATTGGTGAATGTAGAATTATATAATTACGCAAAGATTATTGGGGATAACCCGGATGCAAAATAGCATAAGGTTAGAAAAATATAGGTGAACAAAACAAAAGGATAAAATAAACTAAAACCGGAAGTGATATCATATGTTTCGGAAGGGTAAGCTTTTCCTGTCCCATTATTAGTAAACATCATGGATTCCCAAATGCTATTGCTATGCGTCTATATTTCTGTCTTACGTTTCTCATAAGAACTGGTCAACTGACCTTGGCCGATTTGAAGTTAGGTTATATGAAGACAATAACCGAACTCTCAATGTTTACACTGTAAAGAAACCAACCACCCATCCTACGCATGTAGACAGAAACCAACATGGCAAAAGCATTGCTATAATTGTAACGACTTGACGCACTTAGCTAGAGACTGCTTGAGTGCGCCAACTTGTTCGTGTCCCTTTTACATTCTTTGTCCTTTTTCTTTTAACCATTATATTGATTGTCTGTTCTTCAATTAACGTTTCTAATTACCCCCTGAATATTATCAAACTTTTCGTATTGTATTGGAAATAATATGAAAACCATTGAACGAAGTACTTTGATGACCATCGATCATAATGTAAACAGCACCGAATCAAAATAAACTGAACATAAAAAATACACCTAAAAAACTTTCAAACATTTATTTACAATCATATTTCGTTTATTTACATTTTTCTACGTGTTAAATTCCGTCAACAAACCACTCATATTTAATGATATATTTATTTTTCCAATTAAATGAAATAATTTCACATATGCATGGCAAAATTTGCATCAGTCTTACTCAGTTGTTCATTTCATGTTGAACATATTAACCGAATTCATTTTCCAGAATAAAGCACTAGATGTAGTGAAGTATACTAGTCAACAAAAGAAACGATACAAAGATTTTTTGAAATGTATTTTAATGTTAAAACCAAAACAATTGTTTATTATCATTTACGTAAATGTTTTCGTGAAACGCGATTATCCTCACAAAACAAACAATACGATCATGTTCCGTTACGGAAAAATTCCGGAAAATTAATTTTCCGTCCCATGATCGAATTAGGCATTTAAATCACCTGCGGTTATTAATTGTGCTGTCAACAAAAGTAAACAATTTGCCATTCTAAAAATTTGAATTTTCACAAGAACGTCGATGCCACGGCTCCGTCAAAATGACCGTGAGCGATCGGTGGGTATGGTTCAGGCTGGAATGACTCACCAGGCCGTTGCAGACCACCACTTTAATGTGTCTGGAATAACCATTTCAAGGCTAGTGATTCGTCTTCGACAAACAGGTAGGACGAATGATAGACCCCGTAACGGCAGGATGCCTGTGACGTCACAACGTCAAGACAGGCATTTACGCATTATTCACCTCCGGAACCCCATAATATCGGTTGAGGACACTGCCCGTAGAAAACTTGGTCTAGTAAACATCCGAATTTCGGGACAGACTGTTCGCAGATGACTACGTGAATATGGACTCCGAGCTAGGCGTCCGGTGATAGGACCAGTCCTTAAACAACACCATAGAACCGCGATATTAGCCTGGGCTCGTGCACGCCGTCGTTGGAGGTTTCACACCTGGCAACACATCCTTTTTAGTGATTAATCCAGATGTTCACTTCGTTATCGTGTGTACCGCTGACATGGGGAACGTTTTACGAACCAGTGTGTGTACGAGTCCGACCGTTTTGGAGGCGGAAGTGTTATGGTTTTGGCTGGAATTTGTCATGATGGTCGCACTCAGCTAAAAATTGTTCAAGTAACATTGAATGCTATAAAATACAGAGAAGATATTCTTCATCCTATCGTTCTTTCCTTTCTGCAACAGTGAAACTTTGATCACGTTTTTCAACATGACAATGGAAGATGTCAAGTGGGTCGTGTTTGTTAAGACTTTTTGAACCAGAATCAGATCCGTGTTCTTCCTTGGCCGGCATTATTACTGGATATGCCACCTATTGAACATTTATGGGGTGAACTCGGTAGATGTGTTCGCTACCGTCAAAATCCACTGGAAGCACTATAGGAGCTGAGTGACGCACTTGGGCACGAGTGGAACAACATCTCACAAGCCTTTATCCAACGATTGATTAGTTCTATGGGATGGAGATGCGAAGCTGTCGTTGCTGCAAGAAGTGGTCACACACGTTACTGAACTCCGCAAACCTCCATACTGCATGACAATTTCTGTCTCTCCATGATTTGTTCTGATAATGATGATGAGAAGCTTTGTTGATATTGCCTTATTTGTTATGCCCATATGAATCTAAATTATACGATTTTTGTCGATTTTTTTCCTCTATGTAAAAAATATTGAGCATCAAACCCTTGTATTTTTTCTTTTGTTGACCAGTATATATTCTTATTAAAATCAAGAAGGCAATACACTGATCATTAATGGATTAACTCTCAAAAACAGATCAGTCTCATTTTTAGATGTTGAGAAAACTAGTACAAATGTCACCATTAAAGATATTTCATACGAGGTTCAACACTGCTTTGTAGGTACCCAAATGCTTCGGTATGGTCAAGTGATCCCCCGAGTCTGTGCGCAGGGGTATATAAAAGGTACAAACATTGAAAATGGATCAAGATACTTGCAAATGTTGAAGTGTGACAAAACCTTACCAAATAAAACAAATTTCGGTAGATTTGAAATTAGAAACTTTGTCGACAACATTCGCACAGAGTGTAAATATTGCAGGACGACATACCACCCCTCTTATCTTTGTAGAGACAAACCCGCTCGCGTTGTACGTTGTTACAACTGTAATCAAATGGGACACATTGCTAGAGACTGTAAAAATGAGTCCGTTTGTTCTTTCTGCAAGCAAAGTGGTCATTCTAGAAATAATTGTAAACAATATATCACTGAAAAGGCAAGATGCGATTATGGGAGATATGCCTCAGAAATCTTAGAAGGACAACAAACTAAACAAGAAGACGCACAAATAAACCGTAATGAAACCTTTCACGCAGATAGACATAACGTAAACAATAATGAAACAGTCCAGAAAAAAACCTGACATAACGAAAAGTAGTGGTAACAATGTCAACATTATTCTGGAAGCTTCAAATGCTAAACGTCTGGGTCAGTTCCATCAAAACACTCTCAATGCATCAGTGTCCGGTGCTACACTGGACAGTGTCGAACAATGCATAAGTTTGGCCACCTCCAAGATCAAAACACCTAACACACGCATTGGAAAGGTGATCTTGTGTCTTGGAACAAATGACGTCATAAGAAACAGAGATGACAGTGACCAGACCAATATCACTGCAACACACACAATCTCCAAAATAAAACAAACTTTCCCGAAGTCACAGATAGCTGTGTGAAGTATACTCCCGAGAAAAGGTCGTGGACAGCACCTTATGAAGATGAATGACAACAAACCATGTGAATGGGTTCTTGAAAAAAATGTGTATTAGAGATGGTACATTAGACTTTATTGATTTTCACAAAGAATTTAGTAAACAAGGTAGTGCAATAAAACTCCTGTTTGATACTAACGACGTCAGTGGAGTACACGTCAGTAGCTCTGGTGAAGATAAACGCTGCGAGATATTTTTCAAATACATTACGTTGCTGACAAGAACACCACAACATGACAAGAAACGGAATCTTAGTGATATAATAATAAGTCCGTCTTCAGCCGAGGCCAAACCTAAACACACAAAAGCGGGATCGCCAATGGTGTCTGGCATCCTAAACAGATAGTAAAAAAAAATGACGTAATTTGTTTACAAGAAACTCACTCAACAAAAGATGATTTGATTCGATGGCAAAATGAATGGAAGAACTGTGATGGTGGGAATAGCTTTTTCAATTGTGGTACGAGTGATGCAAGGGGTGTGGGAATTTTACTGAGTAAAAAATTAAAAGAAAATGTAGAATTCTCTTCTCAGGATAATTCTGGTCGCATTTTACGTAGTACATTAAAAACAAACGACTCAACTTTTTATATATCAAACATATATGTGCCAAATAATGGTAGAGAAAGAACATCGTTTTTTAATGCAATTAATGAATCACTGTTCGTATATTCGGACGAGTCAGATAGAAATTACAATTTAATTTTTGGTAATTTTAATTGCGCTGTTAAAAAAAATCTAGATCGCAATCCTCCGCAACACTTAGACGATATATCAGTCCGAGAATTCCGAAGCGTGTTACTTAGAAATGATTTATATGATGTGCGGAGAAAGTCATATCCAGAAACTAAAAGATATACTTTCAAACGCGGAAATTCGAAATCAAGAATCGACTAAATTTTTTGTAGTAACGCCTTAAGCAGTAAGGTGTTTGGCACGCGGATTAATCATTTTCCATTTATATATCTCTATTCTCATAAACCATTGCAAGTTACAATAAAGTATAGAGATGTACAAAGTCATGAAACAGTATTTACAATATTTACATAATAAATATGAAATTCTAGCCTGGAGCACACACACCTTTATTTATCTCTTTAATTAGTTTACACATGTTAGTATTCTCTTTTCCATTTTTGGAAGTCATTAAAATTTTGAACTTTATTATATTCGGGTTCTGAAAATACTTCTGTTTTATTTAAAGTTGTCTTTTACATTTAAAAAATGGACATTCCATAATATAATGAAATTCATCACCAATTTGCTCTTTTTGGCATAATTTACACAATCTTCTGTTTCTTTCTATGTTTTGCCATCTGCCACACTCAATCCGAAGTTTTTGGTTGCTTGTTCGAAACTAGAGTCTAATAAGTATTTGTTATTCAGAATTTCTAAATATTTTTCAAATTCGCATATTTCCTTGAAACATCTATGAATTGAACTTTGGATTGAAGTGTGCCATGACTGTTTGAATTGATCTTTTAAACTGAGCTTAACTGCATTTACAATCCAATTATCAAAATATTTTGTACAAATGTTTACCATGTGCATTCTAATTCATATACATGAGAAATTTTATAACACAGATTATATAATAGAGCTGACATTTCATTTCCTTACCCATTATTAATTTAGCCCAATATGAAATCATTCTAACCTTTTTATATCTATCTCAATTGGATATCTTCCAAGTTCACCATAAATCATAGACGAAGGCGTCGTGGTCTTCGATTTTAAAAGTAATTTACAAAATTTTAACTGAACTCTCTCTAGAATCTCATTATTTCCCATACCCCCAGACCTCACAACCGTATAGTAATATGGGCTTTACCATTTTATCAAATATATTTAATTGGCAATTAATAGACAAATTGTGGATCCGCCACAGCTTAAGAACTTCATACAAAGCTTTGTCTATTTGGCACTGTTTAACTTTTTTAAAATTACCTTTACGTGTTGGAACAACACCCAGATAATTGAAATCATTTGCAATTTGCAATTGCTTTCCATTATGCAAAAAATCATCAATCTTGGAAGTTGTCTTCTTGAGAAAATCATCACTTTACTTTTTTCGATATTTACCCTAAGTTTCCAAAAATTACAATATTCCGACATAGAATCAAATTGTTTTTGAAGGTCGATAACAGATTCCGATAGAAGGACTGTGTCTTCAGCATGTAACATAGCAAAAAGTTTAATGTACAAATTAAGATTTGATTCTAAATCGTCTGATATTGTTTTCAAACTTTCTACATAACAACCTTCTATGAAGGATTCAAGATCATTGATATATAAGGCAAAAAGAAAAGGGTATCAGTTTTCTCCTTGTCTCACACCATTACTACAAGGAAAGTAAGCTGATTTCGAGTCTTTGTACATAATACACGACTTAGTTCCTTTGTACATATTCACAATAACATTAAGCATATTACCATTTATATTATTCAATAATAACATATACCAGAGAGCATCTCGATACACAGTATCGAAGACCTTTTCAAAGTCAATAAAGGCACAACACATTTTTTCTTTTTAAATTAAAAAATTTCAAAGAATGAATTAATAATGAATAAATTGTCTATTGCAGAATATTCTTTTCGAAAGCCGCATTGATTCTCGTTAAGTAATAAGAACGCATCGGATAATTTTGTGAGCCTTTGTAGACAATTTACTCAAACAGCTTAAGATAGTAGTAATTGGCCGAACGTTCTTTGAGTTCATTTTATCGCCTTTATTTATATATATTGGCTTTATATTGCCTATTAACTAGCTCTTTGGAATAATACCAGAATTAAATAATACATTAAATAATGTTTCATATATATCTAAATAATAAAATTCGGTATTCTTTATGTACTCATTCAATACCAAGTCTTCTCAGAAGGCTTTGTTATTTTTTAATTTTCTAATACACGTTGAAATTTCATCTCTTGCAATAGCATAATATATATGTTCATTTAGACGATTTACATCTTCTGGGTTAAGTGAAGGGAAAATTGTGGACCCATCGGGCAGAATTTAAAGTTTTTAAAAAATCAAAAAGTTTATCAAAAGGTATATTAGGCAGTTCTTTGCTTGTTCGTCGTTTCAGTAACATCCAGTATTCTTTCGCGTTGCTTGACTTTAACGATTTTATTTTGTTTGATATTTTCCTTCTATGAATAACCAAAGCTCTTTCTATGGATTTTTTATATTCTAATTCAGCTTTTTTCATTTCATGTTTTGTTTGCTCGGTTTTATAATTTTTGCTATGCCTCTTTTGCCAGCGGTATTTCTGTCTAGTAAGCTTTCAATCATTGTTAAACCAGGCTTTTGTCTTTTTTGCGCAAATATTTTTGGGATGTACAAAATGTTGACTTAGCGGCCTGAATAAAAGTTTCACATAAGTCATTAACTAGAGCATTAAGTCTTCAAAAAGTACTTCAGATATTTTTTTTTTTCTATTTTATCTAGATTTAAATTGTTTTGAAAATGTAAACATTTTTCCTTCTCCCATTTTATCTGTTCATTGAAAATTATTTATGGTTTGATTTTCTGGTTCGTTTTTATTTATATTCAAATTACATGTTCTTCTTGTAAGTGACACTTTCAAAGGACAGTGAACATCTAAAAACAGTTTATGAAAATCAAGAACAATAAAGTTACTAAAGTATTGAAGAAGTTCTGAACTACTTAAACAATAATCTACTGTACTTGCATTTCTACATGCGACTTTACCTGTAAGTTTATCATTCCCATTTCTACATGTGACTTTACCTGTAAGTTTATCATCCCCATTTCTACATGTGACTTTACCTGTAAGTCTATCATCTACATGTGACTTTACCTGTAAGTTTATCATCCCCATTTCTACATGTGACTTTACCTGTAAGTTTATCATCCCCATTTCTACATGTGACTTTACCTGTAAGTTTATCATCCCCATTTCTACATGTGACTTACCTGTAAGTTTATCATCCCTATTTCTACATGTGACTTTACCTGTAAGTTTATCATCCCCATTTCTACATGTGACTTTACCTGTAAGTTTATCGTCCCCAATTCGTCCATTCAAAATAAACATGTCATTTCCTTTACAAAAATCTAATAATTTTTTTCCAAAACCGTTTTTCATCTTATCTGAATTACACCTATTTCTTGGGATATCAAGTAGATATAATATATGAATATTGCTTTGTATAAATTATTCTGCTTCATTACCATTTTTATTATTGTCAATAGTAATATAATCAGCATCTTGAGCTGTCCTTCTGTTAAAATCCCCAATTAGAGTAATATATTTGTGGTTTCTAGAAAAGTTTAGATATTCGTTTTCTAACTCGCTATATGCATTTTGAGATGAGTATGAGGTATATTCAGGGTGTATATAGACAACACCAAAACTAATAGTCATCTAAGTTAAACAGTTGTGATGAAATTTTAAACCGTGATACAAATTTGCTGTCTGTCTGTAAAATTGTTATCTCACTTGATAATTCATTTTTATAACCTATAGTTATCCCCCCGATTTAACTTTTACGAACGGTTTTCTGTTTTTCATGTTAAATTGATAACCACCAGAGTTAATAATATTTATTACATACCTAGTTAAAATAAAGGCATTTTTGTATGACCAATATGACCGGAAGTAAACTGTCCATATTTTCACACCCCGGGAAAATAACCGGTTATTAGGTGCCCCTCGTGCGTTTCAGACAAAATAAACAACTTCCGGTGTTTACGTCTGCAGATGTCGGAAGTATATAATAAATAGTTTAATACATGGGCATTTCCATATTGGCCTGGTTATCAACTCTCAACCCATATCGTCCCTCGACTTCGTCTCAGGCCAATATGGGTGTCTCGGGATGATAACCAGGCCAATATGTAAATTCCCATGTATTAATCTGTATCTATATCATCAGTCTTTGACTCTACAAAGCATACAATATCATGTTCTTTAATCAGTTCCCCAAATTCCGGATAATTTAACCTGTTTTTAATCCCACAACAATTCAGACATAATATATCTAAAACTTTTATATTATTATACAATATTATTGTTATTATTACTCTGAATGTTTTTGGTGATTTTAAAAAATGAAATTTGTCTAAAATGTATTGATAGTATAAAGATTGGCAAATAATTTTCATTTATTTTCAAGAAATATTTAACTTCAACATTAACAATGACATGTCAAATATTTAATTCCCAAACCTGGAACTGACCTTTGTTTTGACAGACGACAGCATCAACGTTAAAGAAAAACGTATAATACATTGTTAATTGTACACTGTTAAAAGCGCTCATGTGATCCCGTTTATACCCCGCCTATTTAAATGACGTAACATTGTTCTAAGCTCCACCCTAAGGCATATTTGCGTTTAATATGCCTATGCATATTACACGGCGCTTTATATTCTTTGTAAATTTATGTCTGAATAGTAGAATTGCAGTTCCAATGAAAGATTCTTATATATAATAACAATATAATTGTTTGATACTGTAGCAACGTTAAATGTCGCACCGATGCTAAATGTCGCACCTAACGTTAAATATCGCAAGGCTGACGCTAAATGTCGCAACCAACGTTAAATGTTGCAAAACCTCCTGACGCTAAATGTCGCACCTGTAACGCTAAATGTCGCAATATTTTCAACTACCGCTATATGTCGCAACCTCAATGTTAAAGGTCGCACTCTTTTATAAGCCTAAATGAATTATTAATTTGATATTTTAAGCTTTCACATTTGTATAGTTAGAAACAAGATATAAGTGTTATACGTGGTCATAAATGAATGTTCATTCGTTCATGTCACAGTGATGTTTAGTCTTCATTTGATATATATCGTATTTATAACTGAAACATTTAATACATGAATTGATATCAATCATTGTTATATTCCAATTATTTTAGAATTTTACACATAAATTATGTTTGGATATTTAAATGGACTCAACTCCAGATAAACATTCAAAAATAATAAATAATGAGATTGACCTTTGAAGAGCACATGTTTGAGTAATAATAAATATGAGTTATGACAAAAGATACAGGTTCCAGATGATTTGTTCTTTAAAGGGATAACATAAGCCTATTGAAAAAGTCTATAGAATAATCATCGACAGTTATGTCAAGTATGAAAAGTGAGATTTGATATAGCTATAAGGTTGAACTAGGCACGCATGGAAAGTTACAATACTGTTAGAAAAAAGTAGGTTGTGTTATGCCTTTAATGTGTTTTGGATAAATGATAAATTCACCGGGTTAAAACTGTGTCGTGTTTCTTAATGGCATCTAACGTATAAAGAGTGTGAAATCAAGCGAATCACACAAGAGACGACTACGGTAAGTATATGCAAATGTGGCATCAAGAGACCGGTTAGTTGAAACATAGTTTTAACCCGGTTAAATTGAGTTAACTTGATCTCATATCCAAGTAGCTAAGCGTCTTCATTCAGTTTATGAAATGTAATTTGATTTCAATTTCTCTTTAGTTGTGTGATTTTTAAGGAATCTGTAATAGATGTACAGTCAGGTGCCATATAAAGTTCACAAGGCTAATTTTTAAGGCAAGAATCTTACTTATTTTCAACACTTAATACATTTCTTAGAAAACAGTAAGTGGAGAGGTGATATTTACATGTACACTATTATAATCCCAATTATTCCAAATTGTCAGTTTTCACGTTCCACATTGCACACTGTTGCCTAGCAATTTCGCTTAGAAGACAAGTTTTATCTCTCGACCAATCAGAGCACTGTATTTCATGTTTCTATTATAATGTGTTAAGAATCAGTGACCTTGCGTTCTTAATGAAAGTCACAACACAATAGAAATGGTCAGATTCTTAACACCTTAGAGACATGAAATACATTGTTCCAATTAGTCATGGAACCTTAAATTATACTTATCAACAAGACAGCAAGGCATGAAAGAAAAACAAACATAAATTAGCAACAAATGATTAATTTCTAATTAGTTTCTTTTACACAAATCATTTATATTCAATGAAAGAACAATAAATCCCACTAAATAATTTTGCAATAATCACTTATAATCCATAATTCACAGAGAAATAGAAATTTTCTTGCCATTTCTTTCAATTACAACCTTATTAATCCCATCAGGTATAATAATGACCATTGTGTCGTTAGTTATACTTATCAACAGACAGCAAGGCATGAAAGAAAAACAAACATAAATTAGTAACAAATTATTAATTTCTAATTATTTTCTTTTACACAAATCATTTATATTCCATGAAAGAACAATAAATCCCACTAAATGCCATTTTTTTCAATTACAACATTATTAATTCTATCAGGTATGATAATGACCATTGTGTCGTTTTCAAGTGCTTTTTCCTTCAGGTAAATTTAAATAAGATTTCACTACATTATGTACTTCAGAGAAGGCATCAGAACTTGCCATCCTGACTGTCTTTGACAGAATGACGCAGAAGGAAGAAACATTTTTATTGACAGAAAAGTTAAATAATAGCTTTTTTATTGTTTATTTAGATTATGTGCTAAAATTGTACATCCTGGCTTACTAACTTTTTTTTAATTTTTTTAAATTTTTTTTAATTTAAAATTTTTTTTTTACTAACCAGATCATAGACTAACACCTTTAGAGTTAATTGGTCTCGAATAAAACTGTCATCTAAGTGGGTTAGAATGTTACATGATTTTTTCTTAACAATTAAGAAGTCTCCGCCTAAAGGCCTCGACTTCTTAATTATTAAGACACATTTAGTAACATTCGAACCCTTACTTATTGAACCAATTGCAAGTTTTCATGAGATACAAAAAATTACCAAAATGAGCTTTAATATCCCTTTAATAATATATATCAAATAATTTCAAATATCCTGTGAAAGTCTATTGGGGATAATAAACTAGCAGTTAATTTCTGCACATGATAAAATTTGTAATTAAGGTATTATTTATGACACCAAATTATGTAACAATCACCATTTGAATGTTTGTCCTTGATATATAATTCAGAATATAAAACAACAATTTCTATTTTGGAAAGTGGCCGTCAAATAACATATAAGATAAGATAATAAAATCATTCTGATTCTAAAAACTTGCTTAAAAATGTACATAATTTCTCAGTCTAAATATGAAAACGAATTCCTTAATTTATGTAAATGGGCTTAATAAAATATCCATTACAAGTTGCATAGTAACCCACAAGTAATGAAAAAATTATCATATAATCCAATATTAAAAGGAAAATCAGCACCAAAATAAAAAAAACCCAGAAATATCACATATATTTGAATATCAGATCCCCATTAGAATATTCTTTAACAAAAACATCAAAAATTTTACAAATATTACAACTTACTATTTATCAGTTAATTTGTAATATGTATGTACGAGCATCATAAATAAATGTTTCTGAAAATTATAATTTACATTTTGCTTTTTATATAATATCTTTATTGAAATTTAAATCTCTTTTTAAGCTTGTATAAGAAATCTTCATGAGATACCTATGTTTTGGTTGATATAAAATATTTCTTTATCTTATGGGAATCATGAGGATATGGTGAATGTCTTTCATAGAAGCAATTTCATATATGAAATCTTGAAAGTTGTGTCAGATAATTTAAATTTTAGAGCTTGTTGCGTTTTACACAAGCCGACAAACTGTTTTCACTGAATTTTTGAAACCCTAAAGAAATTGAAATTGAGATATTATTTGCTTGGATATCAAGTCTTTGAAGCCATAATTTATACTTAATATTTTTTGTAGCTATGATAGTTTTGATTGCAATTAAGCATATAATAATATCTACATTATTTGTTTAATAAATTTCATGACAAAAAATCATTTAAATAAATCATACATTAAATATATAAGGAGATATATGTTTCAGTTAAGACAAAATAAGTCAAAATGATGAAAAAGTAATCTAAATGTAATCAGAAAGTAACCATGATTACAGGGTCAAAATGAATGTAATCGATTACATTACAATTACATGTAATCTAAAAAAAATGTCCGATTACAGATTACATTCGATTACATGAAAAAATGTAATCGATTACAACCGATTACGATTACCCCATGTCTGAACAGGATATCATCACTTTATATCCGATAACTATTTTCTGAGAGATATATAATTTTTAGAGTCATGAAAATAAGCTAGCTTTGTGTCTCTAAATTAGCCTTGTGACATTTTATAATAGCACGGGACTGTATAATGGAGAGTACAATACTTAATGTAGCTCACACTTCTGAAGCGGTATAAGCCCAATGCGGAGTGCATTATATACTTCATGACGATTTGACTTCTGACTAAGTGTGTATAGGTAAATCGTCCTCCATTTCAGTACATTCACTTACACACATACATATGTAATGTAAGGAAGTTGTCAGTAACTCAGTGGTCCAGTGGTTAATAACGATCCGGACTGTTGATCTTTGCGTCATGGATTCAATCATCGGTCTTGTCGGATTAAACAGCAATGCTTTTCAGTATTTTCCATCTAAAATAGTACTGGTAACAATCCAGGAAGGATTGGCAATGTACAAAGTGCTTTAGGTAAACTATCCCTTCGGCTTCCGGTTATCTTTAAAGTATGCGGGGGATATATTGACCGATTTTATTAACTAAGTGTGTGGAGTTTAGAGCCGGTCTTACACATACATGTAATTGTCTTGGGTTCACTTTTGACGAGATTCTTTACAAAATGTATTGTTATAAGGATAATAATACATAATTGCACACACATCTATTGAACAGTATGAACTGATTCACACTCACATCAAGGGTAAACTCCGCCCACTCAGGTTACTAAAATCGGTTAAACTCCGGCCACTCGGGTTACTAAAATCGGTTAAACTCCGCCCACTCAGGTTACTAAAATCGGTTAATACCTGGTCGACCAAAATATCACATATCATTATGTGACTACGACTGACTTCATCAACACAGTAATTTGCAGTTTTAACCGCTTTCTGAGACTAAGTACGAAAGATCAATGAAATCTACATAGTTCTTATGAGATAAAAGAATGACATTGTTAAGTATGAAATCATGAAGTTTACAATTTCACGCTTCACATTTTCATTTGAAAAACGTAGCCTATATGAACGACGCCTCCAGAAGACTATTGGTTATTCAAGCAATTTGGAGGATACTGCAATATACAAAGAGTACTTAATTTCAAAAGCATCCCCGGTTCCTATTCATTCCGATGTACAGAACCAATGAATCTGACATCGTTTTACAATTATTTTGAACATATTTCAAAATATTTCAGATACAGTGCTGTGAATAATGGTGAGACCCGGTTGCCCAAGAATGATAATCAAATTCCATATTTCTACAGTGCGAGAGTGATCACAATGCAATAATCGTGTCATACACGCACACCGACTTCATTACATACGTGATGGCACATGTTACTAAATATACAAAGTTGTGCTGACAAAGGAGTGGGACATTTAGCGTTGAGGTTGCGACATATAGCGGTAGTACAAAATTGTGAGACATTTAGCGTCATGTGATTTTGCGACATTTAGCGTTGGTTGCGACATTTAGCGTCAGCCTTGCAACATTTAACGTCAGGTGCGACATTTAGCGTCGGTGCGACATTTAACGTTGCTACAGATACCGTTTTATTGTCAAAACTACTAGAAGGGTGGTCTCCTTGGCTGTCCTACAGATGTGTCCAAGACCGGGAGTCATTTGGGATAGAACCCGCACGGGCACGCTTATATGGTCTTTTGCTGTTGGTGGACTGATTTGGTGGCGTCATTACTGCGTCTCGGTATTCGGTTTGTGATTAGGTGGCTTGGTGCTCATTGTTCTCATTTATATACATGTACAGTTCACCGTCGATAAACAGTTTATCCCTAACCATTTTTGTGTGCTTTCCTTCTCTTTTTGCCGTTTTCATAATAGGGTAGAGTTCTTTCCTACGACGTTCAATTTCACACGGAAATAGTTCACTGATGCCAAATCATGTACCTTTCAGCATGTATGCGTTTTTCAGAACGGCGTGAAATTCTTTTCTATATATAAATCGTGCAACTATTGGTTTTGCACCATTTCTTCCTATCTTTCCAAATCTCTGTACATTTCCAAGTTGGGTGTTATATTCCAGTCCCAGTTCTTCATATATAAAACTCCTTAGCTTTTTTTCACAATTCTCATTCTTTGAGTATAGTAGACCCGGGAATACTAAGTTATTTTTCATGGACTTACATTGTAAGTGTAAGACAGTTGATTCTAGATTTTTTATGTGTTCTCCGGTCATGAGTGTCTGTTTTGTTTTCGGTATTTCTCGTTCTATGTTCGTGATTTTTTCATTCAGATTGTTGATATGTGTTTTATTTTCTAAGGATGTTGCTTTTACTTCATAAAAAAACTTTCCAATTCCCTCGACGCTTGATTCCAAATTTCTATAGCTGGTTTTTACCTCCCGTACATCTTTTTCCAAATCTACTACTCGAGATTGATGTAATTGCGTCTTTTATCTCAGTTATTTTTGTCATACCATTTTCTATTTTTGTCATTCTTTCATCCATTGCCATGACAATCTGTAATATCATTTTCAAAAGAACGAGAGAGCTTTCTTCTTCTGCCCCTTGTTCAGCTATTTTCCTATTTTCCTCTAGTAATTTTGAAGGTCGCCATGAGTGACATTTTGGTAACACCCAATGTATTAGCGATTGTACGTACTCAAATGTTTGTCATCAATAAGTTTATAGGTTAAAAGGTGTGGCTTGAGATAATTTGCATATAAAGTCCAAAGTCCAATTTTGATTGACATGTAGCAGTTTTTGTACAATCCTTCAATTAAGTATCGACTTAGTGTGTGAGCAGTTTTCAGTAGGTGTTATGTAACGATTTGTGTCTGTTTATCAAAACAATACCAGGTGCAAAATTCGTGATTTGAAGAAAAATCGAAAAATGTTCAACTCACATCGTTTCTAAGCATATAATTAAGATATTCCTGAATTTTCAAGTGTCACTAATAATTCTAAACTATCCATTTTTACCATATATATATATCGGAGCTCATTTTTCGTCGTTCTATTCAAAGGGACACCACTCCTATTCCTTTTAGTGATCATGATATAATAATAACAAAAATAAAAACTGAAGATATTAATCGAGGTCCAGGTATGTGGATAATGAATCTTGAAACAATACAATCTGAGCAGTTTAGACATGCTTTTAAAATTTGGTGGGATAACTGGAAAATTGAGAAAAATAAATGCAGTAATATACGGGGAATGGTGGGATCTTACGAAACACAAAATACAATTGTTAACAATGGAAATAAGTAGAAGCTTAAATTGTAAACAAAACAAAAAAGAAATCGATAAATTAGAAAGGAATCTCGATAAATTAAAACTAATAACGAATGAAACGGATGAAATAAGCGCGCTAATAAAGCAATTATAGGGTTTAATTAACAACTATTATAATAAAAAATTAGAAGCGGCAAAAATTAGAACTCGTGTTAAATGGGCAGAAGAAGGGGAAAAATCAGCGAGATATTTCTTTAACCTTGAAAAAAAGCGGGGCCAGGAAAAATTATGGAATAGGATTAAAACGTCAGACAGTAATCATAAGTATGACATTGACTAGATAATGAATGAGCAGGTTGAATTTTACTCAAAACTTTTTCAATCAGAAGGGTGGGATGAAAATAGTGTTCACGAACTTACAAGGTACATTGTTAATAAATTGGACAATAACGAAAAAGAAACGCTTGACCAAGACATTAGCTTAGATAAAAATTAATAACGTTATTAAAATATTTAAACCAATTAAATCTCCAGGAGAAGATGGTATTATATCAGAATTTTATCAACTAGATTGGCAAAATATAAAAAACGAATTCTTTGAAGTGTTTGAATTTTTTTTCAAATTCGAATATACTTTAAGTCCATCACAGTACAGGGGGTCTTGACTTTATTGCATAAGGGAGGGGAACGGGAAGATATAAAAAAAAACTGGAGACCATTGACATTACTAAATTGTGATTATAAAATAATTTCGAAGCTTTTGGCCGAACGATTACAAAATGTTTTAACTAACCTAATACAACCGGACCATAAAAGGTTTGTAAAGGGACGAAATATAAGTGAAGCAAACAGAATGATACAAGCCATTATACAATACGTAAACGAAGAAAATGAAGAAGGGGTTATAGTTTTCTTAGATCAACAAAAAGCTTTCGATAGAGTTGAACCAGGGTGGGTAGACTTCGTGTTAAAAGCATTCAACTTTGGTGAAAAATTTAGGGGGTAGATTCAAATGTTAGTTAAAATTGCTGCAACATCCATTAACACGAATGGATTTGTTTCAAAATATTTCTCCATATTTCGCTCATGTAGACAGGGGTGTCCCGTCGCACCGCTAATTCACATATTGCAGTCCGAGCACATGACATGTGCAATTAGAGGAAATAATGACATAAAGGGGATTACATTACCATGTCAACCGGATGGGGAGAAATTATAGATCAAAATTAATATGTTTGCAGATGACACACAACTTTTCAACAAAGATGAATGTTCTGTTGAACAATCTTTTGATATGCTTTCAAAATATGAAAAGGCATCTGGATCAAGAATTAATTATAATAAAACAAAAGCTATTTCTATTGGCACTGCTCGCCATAGAAATCCAAAATTTAATAAAATATCATGGATTAAAGAAAATGTAAAAACTTTAGGGGTGCATCATGGCTACAATGTTGACAATAATAAAATTTGGAAGGACATTATTGACCCGAACCGCCGGATCCTACTACAGTATAGCAAACGAACCGCCGGATCCTACTACAGTATAGCAAACGAACCGCCGGATCCTACTACAGTATAACAAACGAACCACCGGATCCTACTACAGTATAGCAAACGAACCGCCGGATTCTACTACAGTATAGCAAACGAACCGCCGGATCCTCTACAGTATAGCAAACGAACCGCCGGATCCTACTACAGTATAGCAAACGAACCGCCGGATCCTACTACAGAATAGCAAATAGCACAATTCTCTGACCCCAATAACTCTGTTCTAGATAATAGTGTATGGAACTTTAATGGATGGTATGAAAACAAAACATATAGTAAACAATTAAGGAAACATATAATAGAAAACATTGACAGTGACATATTTGGTCTTTGTGAAACACATCTAAAAGATGATAATGGCATGTTATATCCCAGGATTCACATGATATGGGAAGAACAGGCAAAATTTATTCTGCTGAGCAGTGCGAGGGTCAGAGGAAGTGGGTATTCTTGTGAAGAATGAACTTTTGAATGATTATTTTGCAACTGTATTGGATAAATCCAACGAGGGAATTCTCTGGCTGAGACTCATTTCAAAATATGACAATTCGTTTTATATTAATATCTGTATTGCATATCTTATCCCTGAAAGCTCAAGTAGAGGAAATGTTGTACAAGAATTTTATGATATACTTCTTTCACAGGTATACACGTTCTATGATGAGAATCCTATGGTAATTATGGGTGATCTGAAAGGAAGGTTTGGCGACAGGCAAGACTTAAACCAGTGATTGATATCGGGAATTTACCATAAAGACAATGTATTGACAATACTACAAACAGGCATGGTGATTATTTAATTGAATTCCTGTCAGACTCTAAAATATGTGTTCTGAATGGTAGATTTGAACTGTCAAAAGACAATTTCACGAGTGTAACTCCAAGAGGCAGGTATGTTGTTGACTATATAATTGTACCACATTCACAGTATGCATTTATACAAGACTTCGAAACTCTGCTAGTGTCAAAATATATAGAACAATGTAAGATACAAACCGGTAATGCAACAATACCCGACCATTCAATATTAAAATGTAAGTTCACCGTGTCAAACTACAAAGACATGAACAGACAACCTCAGGTAAAATGTTCTAGGAAAACCAACAATAAGGGAAACAACTCTTTACCATCACGCATATATAATACACATGTTATACCAATCGATATGTTTGCAAATGAGAGATCAGCGAGAGCAACTGAGCAAATAGATGAACGATTAAACCGGATTGAAAGCAGCAAAGAAGAAATTGATGATATATATAGACATTTGTAGAAATGGTTAGCGATGAAATGAATGAAAAATTAACATTTAAAGATAAAGCATGCAAATCTAATAGAAAAAACGGGAAACATAAGAAGAAGAAGTATTGGAATGATGAACTAACTAAACTGTGGCAAAATGTTAGAAATAATGAAAAATTATATTTACAGTGCAAATGTGATAAAGAAAAGAAGATACTCAGACAGTTATACAAAGAAAGCAGGAAAGAATTTGATAAACAAGTTCGACAAGCTGAACGTCAATATAAAGCAAGGCATAGGGATTACATAACTAATATACAGACAGACAACCCGAACAATTCTGGAATGAAATAAAAAATCTTGGCCCCGTTACAGACAAATAAGAAATTGACTGTGTAAAATTGGAGAATGGAAGAGTATCATATGATGGAATGACATTTAAAAAAAAATGGACAGATGATTTCTCAGAACTATTTAAAGACTAAGCACACATGAATCAGGTTATTGATGATTTTCTCGACAATACACGCAGTCTATTGGATGACTGGGAAAAACAGATGCATGAAAATGAGGGAAACTTATTTTTAAATGATGAAGATATAGAAATCAATATTATTCTCAACTCAGAGTTAACTATGAATGAACTAACAAATGCATTGAAACAAGCGAAATAAAACAAAGCCACTGTGATTGAAAATATTCCAAATGAAATTTTGAAATGTACGAGGATCAGGGAATTACTTTTAAAACTCTTTCAAAAGTGCATGGAAAATAATATCCTACCTAGTATGTGGGATTTGAGCATAATTCATCCAATTTTAAAGAAAGGAAAAGACTATAAAATTCCTCTCAGCTATAGATCCATTAGTCTTATGTCAACTGTTGCGAAAACATTTAATAGTATTCTGTACAAAAATATTACCGAATATCTAGACACCAACGATTTATTTTGTGAAGAACAAAATGGCGTTAGAAAGATGCGATCATGCATTGATCATATATACACACTTTACACAATCTTACGGAAAAGAAAGTAGAAAAATCAGTCAACATTGCTTTTGCTATGTAGACTTTGCCAAAGCGTTCGATTCTGTCGACCATGAAATCGAAACGTACATATATAGATTATCCTTCAGTTGCCGTGGTTTTCGATATTTCTCCACTCAAGAGAATTAAATTAAAAATTTTACCCACAAGCCGTCAGGCGAGTGGTTCAAATTTTAAATTTAACTCTCGAGAGTGGAGAAATATCGTAATCCACATGGGCAACTGAAGGAGAATTTGTTTCTCCCATTATTTAATACGAACTTTATTTCAAAATTTGAAATTAATGCGTTTGAAATTAATGCGGGGGAAAGGCACGATACATTTTAATCCTCTAGAGGATTACAGCTTTTTCCACCACTGGTTCAGCAGGGTTAAAACGCCGTAATAATGGGAGAAATCTAATTTAGTGCGCATGACATGTTTCGGAAATAACCTTCATCAGGTACAGAGTAGTGCAAAAAGTAATCGTCACCTTCGATGTTTTACTATATATTTCATATAAAACCAAATTTTTTCAAAAAAATATTTTAAAGCTATCTCTGGGCAGATTTTTATGAAATTTATTTCAATACACGAAGAATTCTTTGAATTTTATTTGTTTATCTAATAGTCATTATTGTCTGCATGGTTTTTGTTTACTGGTGATTTAAGCACAATTTTATTTTTTGTTAATATATAGGTATATAGCAAATTTGACGTCAGAAAACAAAAATTGTCTTTAAATCATAAGAAAATGAAGGCATTCTAACGGAAAATCATGCTAAAATAAACAAATAATTTTTAAACATATCTGCTTCTTCTGGTGCAAAAATGATCAAAATTCGGTTAGAAATGACTTCACAATAATTTTGTTGAAAAATGTGGTTTTATATGAAATATATAGCATAAAATCGAGGGTGACGAATACTTTTGGCCACCCACTATACCCTCAACATCGAAATATTGGAAAGCCAACTAATTTAAACATCTGTCTGTTCTGAGTAATAATTGTGATTCCACTGATTATTCCTTTAGAAAGATATCATTGTAATAAAATACGAACTTATATCTCTATGCAAATTAATATAATGTCTTAAAATTCAGTATTAAAGATGTACAAAATATTATATATATCTAGTATACATACCTGCTGAAAGTAGTACGGCAATATATAAATAAAATGGCGTAGACATGCTTCTTAATGGCGAATACTCATTCCTTAGCTAAAAACTGAAATTGTAACAATATCTCTGTAAATTCAATATTATGATTAACCCGATGACTTATTTGAGAAATTATCTAATGGCCGATCAGTATATTGGCATAAATGACAATTCGAAAATTATCAATAAACCACGAAGAAAGTTATATTTTTGTCTACCAATTTTTGCTTAGAACAATAATTGATTTCGGGAATAAATTAATTGGCTTAGGCCTGGACCAATAGCAAGTCTTACTGAAATTTTAATCAAAAATTTGTCTGAGCCTTTTCCTAAAAAAAAACCAATTTATACCTGAAAAGGTATGTAAAATTAACTGCTTTCCGTATCAGTACGGATATTGTAAAAGTAAATTTACATTGGAATAACATTAAAGGCATATATACAGGCTGTGAGAATTGAAAAAACAATTTATATTAAAAGTTGCCAATATTCGATGTTTTATACTAATTGCAGTTGACATTTTTCATAATATCATACGTAAATAGCCTAGAACGAAGGAAATACGTCGCTGTTTTATTTTCTTGAATCCAGTAAAGAATCCAATGTTTACCCGCGCAATATTCATACGACCTGACAGTGAACGCATTCGGGAAAGCGTTTGCGCATGTGCGAAATTGTTTGTTGACGAAGAAAGCACATGGCACAAATCGAATCGTGAGAGAACAAAAAGATTGACGGATTCTATACGAAAACGACACAAAAAGGAGGATTAAGCAAGCTTTGTGTAAAAAAAAAAAAAAATAGATGTTATACCGACCTACTCCATTTTTCAACACTTAAGCATAATTTAGTATCTTTTTGGCCGAATCATATTTTAGCAGTATAATTACATCGTAGTTTTCTTATGTATTCTTTTTTTCAGGAGAAAATGCTAGGTGATATCTCTTTTAAATTAGAGACTAAAATAATAAACTTCATGGCTGTTCTTTCTAAAAAAATATAATATAATAAGACAACTCAAGTGTTGTAAATAATATGCAATACAATTTGTTTACAATTTTCCCTTTATTGGGCCCCTTTGCAGAGTTTGGGGTTGTTTTTATTGATTTCATCACGTATTTCCGATTTTAAGTGTCATTCTTACTTAATACCACTATATAATCATGATCGATTTCCCGCCATATTTTTAATTACAATTCCTCGTGTTTTACATTGAAATCAACAAACAAATCAATAACAATATTTCTTAACTTTCGATAGTTCAATTTTTCTAGCTTGAAATTAAAAAAAAACATATCTCATCTGAGTTTGAGAATATTGTTATTCACTTGAAGACAGTAAAAGATACTGTGTTTTTCTACTTCTTTGTACGTTTTAAATAACCGCTTCGAACCAGTATAAGAAAGAAATTGATAACAAATTGCTAGCAGTTAATTCAAATCAATTGGTCAAAACGTTTCTGTGTGCGTAACCTTCTAACGGAACTGACTTTCGTCAGAATTCTATCTCCGTCGTCTTTAAAGCAGAGATATTTGCGATAGTAAAACCAGGATTGACACTGATGTCGGCAAAAAATTAAATGCAATCCATATATTTATATTTTAATGCATTACAAAAAATGTATCGATTGTGCAAAAATTGACAAAAACTTAAATTACTAAAAAAGTATTTGACATCTTTACAACATTAACGTGAAAGTAAAGTTTTATTGATTGATAAATTGATTGATTTATTATTTGTTGCTTAACGTTCAGCGGCAAATATTTCAAGAATATTGAGGATAAGAACAGTCTAACAAAGTCATAAATTTACTTTATAACTTTATAATGATTTTATTGTCAATATATATACAATTCAAAGCACATACAGAACCCTTAGATTTGACATTCTGATTATGAATTGTATGCAAAAGTTTACTCTATCAAATTTTATAAAGCACAAAATTTACATTTCAATATTGAATATGTATGCTGATATTTTTTTTGATCGAATGCTACTAAAGATCGGCGTAGTGATGTGTAAAAAAAAATAGTGCGTTTCAAAGTTATGATAACTAGCCGATGTAAGAAAATATAAGTTCAGTAGTCTTTTCTTAGATTAAAGACAGTACCAGGTAATATGGAATACAATACAATACAAATACTTTATTAACCTCAGACACACTAAGTGTATCCTGGTGTTGCCGGTTCTCGATAGCGTAAGAAACATTTCCCACGTGTGTCCCTTAGAAACAATAAATTTTTACAAGATTGTTTTTGTTTGTTTGTCAAAACTAGTTCTTTATTTCTACCAAACCTAAAAGTTCTACTCCTAGAAGTTGCGAAGAAAACATGATTTTTGTGTATGACCTTATTTCTGACACTTTATGTATAACGACACCAGTGTGTAAAATGATGAAAAATCAATTATGGAGGGCATGTTTACTAATAAAGATTATAGGAAAAAAAAGAAAAAAGAATGTATTTAAGATATTTGCAAACACCAAGATGATTGATTTCAACCATACATGTAAAATTAAACATGTTTGAAAAAGTGTCCCATTGGGGTTACGCTATAGAGAAATAACGTTAATATAAAGATAAAACTGATAAGGTATGACCCGAACGGTGTTCCATGCTTGTTTTTCCTGAACAGCGCCACCTGTATATTTGCGGTTTTGTATGACGTATACGTACTTGACCTTCATTGACGGCAAAGTTTTATTTACATCACAAACGTATATTTCAAGCAATGACCCGGTGAACTTAGAGTTATTTTTAGAATAAGAAAATGTGCATATATATCTGAGACTATAAAGATTATGTTCATATATACCTTGATACGTAGCACAGCCATTTTTTCCTTCTTGCGAAGCGAGGTGGTGTTCCGTAGGTAAAATCCTGGCGAACAAACGACACGTGCGTTTTCCCGATTTATGTCAATACTCCCACGCGCATAATTATCGAGAACTGGTAACTATCGAGAACAAGTGAATGAACGATACAAGAGAACAATACATTTACATAATATACACAAAATCAATGACAGCAAGGATGAATCAACAGAATACATAAACAATTTAAGCAAATACATTTCCATGGTTCTTATCTGTAAAACATGAACCCCGTGTAATCCGTGGACACCGACCGCGAGGCAGTGACCGTTTTTAATTTGGTCATTGAATTGAGATCTCGTATACACGGATTACATATACAATATTCAGAATGTGAGTACTATTTTAATATTTTTTTGATAAAAAAAGACAACTTTTTGCACATCTGCACATGACATAAAAATAGCATGCCTTTCATTTTACTTTCACTGGGGTTTGTAGTATAATAAGTCGGTATATATTTAAATCTGAGTTTTTTTTTTATTTCAGGGTGTTCACATTTAAATAAAAAGTGAAATTCATTTCCAATACCTGATTTACAAAGATGAGGGTGTGTTGCAACAACAATTTTAATTATTTCACTTAATTTAGATTGATTACTGCCAATCGTCCAGTGAGCAGTATTTCAACAATATTCAGGGCGAGAACAAGTTCAACGATAAAATTAAAACCATATAGAGGGAAGGGAAATGACGAACCCCTCCCCCATATCCACCACCCCGGGTAGCGTTGAGGAGTTCTGTGGGGTTTGTAAATCTTAATGGTAACGAGAAAGATGTATGCATACTGTACATATTAATTTAGATCGTTCCAGAGGAGCCTTTGGAACGTTATATTAACCTTACGTGACGCTAAAATTAAACTGAAGGAGGGGTTTTCCGATTTTAGAGTCACGTGAGGTTAATATAGAGTTCCAAAGGCTCCTCTGGAACGATCAAACATTAAATTAAATTGAAGGCTTGGGCAGTATTCATCAAGTTCTATCAAGAAAAAATCATTCTTTTAGCCAATTAGATAAAAGAAATATTTATAGTCATATAATAAATCGTATTACTGCAGATATATCTGATTAATCTAACAAAATAGAACTGATAATGTTATACAATTATTGACTTTGGAACAGGTTTCTATCTGGATTTATCAACCTGAAAAAATGTAATATTCACAGAGCCGCAGGCGAGGTGAATATACGTTTTTAAACCAGATAACAACCTATTCCAATGTCAATGATTGTTTTATTTCATGAAAATGTTTATTATTATCTACTAGCAACTTCAACGTCATTTTGAGCATTTGTTTGTGATTCAACCGAAAGACAAATGTTAAACACAATCTCATTGGTTATTGAACAATGAAAGAATGAATTTGATAGGATAGCAAAAGTCCGGTTTTTCCCAAACTATTTTTATACCTTGCGAGGGTGATATCATTTCCCAGACACCTGTCAGGTTTTATATTTAGCCGAGAGGGTGATATCGCAAGTACTCAAAACCTCTTAACCAGTTTTAAGCCAATCATATGCAAGATAAATTACAGTTATGTAATAATAAAGATTCCTAACTCCTACAATAATCAATATAGATAACAAATCAAGTATGTTTTATTTTGTATCTAGAGTAACACGACGGGTGCCACTAGTGGAGCAGGAACTGCTTACCAATTTGGTTTCTTCAAACTCTACGTGTATTATACCAGAAAGAATGCAATCTGTCAAAACTAGGTATCCACATTGAATATCAAGGAAGACGAACAGGCATACGAAGGCATTATAAGTTGCCTATATTCAATGCCACATAGTACTATTCAAAGACGATAAAAACAGCCTAAAGAAGAAAAAGCCCATCTGCAAAAATATAGTAGCAAGCATGAATTCAATATCAACGCGTAAACACATTTAAATTTTAGACGAACATGTGATTCGAAGAAATAAGACCACATATAAAGTGTTACACAGAAGTCCCCTGACAAATGATGGACATATGATGCCCTAGTGTCTACCATTCTACATGTACAGTACAGTCAGAGACATACCATGATAAATCACCGTGATAGACGTATCTCTCATCTTGGTGATTTGGATATATCTTTTTTGCTATTAAATATATTTTCAAAGTTTCTTTTACATATAGAGTGTTACTTACTATCACCCAAAAAGCATATCAAAATAAGTAAATAGATGATTTTATTTTTTTATTTTTGGTGTTTAACGCCACTTTCAGCAATATTTCAGCTTTATCATGGCGACCAGTTTTAGTGGTGGAAGAAGCCGGAGTACACAGATAGAACCACCGACCATGTAAATAGATTAAACTGACCAAAAGATATATCAGTCTCACTAAGAAGAGTGATATGTATATCACAGTGATTTATCATGTTACATGTCTCTGACTGTACTGTAATGGCGACGGAATACGCGGAGTGTGTAAAGCAGCTTTAATAATACAATCATTTTTAAAGAGACAGATATAGTCTGATCATAACAGTAGTCAAGATGCAACAAAATAAATGTTCAAGTATAAAGAAGAAGTCACAAGTAATACGTCATCAAGATAGGTTACCATTTGTGACCAAACTGACCTACAATAGGCAATCAGCTTGTATTTGCTTGATTTCTTTTTACTTACAGTATGTTTCCAATATGTTGCCAACTGTTAATAATTTTTCAGGTGAATCTAAAACAATGAGCCACCCTCCGGTCAATTCACAATCAAGCATGGCCCCTTGCCAGGTCTTATCTTCAATACTCCGTCTAAAGCACACATCTTTGTAGTAAATATATCCGGGGTTCGTACATACTGTAAGAAAAAAGGAACTAAAATGTTAATCTAAAAAAAAATGCAAAATAGTACCAATAAAATTAATATTATTGAAGTCTCCATGTTAACTTATTTTTATTTGTTTTCTTTGATGATTGAAGAAAAAAAACCGCTTTATTGTTGCCAGTATATTTTGTATGTAATAGTTGTTAATAGAAAGGTAGATATTATACTGCACACGACGCATATCTGCAATTAAAATAAAAAGTTTGAGGATAACCAAATGGGTAATTAGAAGAGTAAATTGAAGAAGGACAGACAATACAATGTCCAAAAGAAAAACAATTAACAAAGAACAAACAATAACCTACAAAATACTACACATAAAACTAAAGATCGAGCAACACGAACTACAGTGTATGCATGTAATGGCCGACAGAAAATGGACAACACGTAACTACATAGAAAACAAATGATGCGCTGACAGTCGAAATAATGGAAATCCAAATAATCTGAAATACAAAAAAAAAAAAAAAAAAAAAAAAAAAAAAAAAAAAAATCAAATAAATTGTTCAATGATTCAGTTGGCATTGACCGAGTTTGAACATAATGTACAACAGTTTGATTTTGCTTCCTTACTGATTGATTGGTAGCTTACGCCTTCACTTACAATACATAACTTACATCTATCGTGTCTACCAGATGTAGAGATGGATTAAGGGGTTTCAAAAGTTACAAGTCATAAGTCTTAATACAAAAATGTACCCTAACACAATGTATAAGACTAATTTTCTCTTTCTGACTAATTCATTTACACATGATATATATATAATTCCAAATACATCAAAATAGCTATGTATTTGTACCTTATGCCGCCAAATATCATTCACAAATGTGTAAGTATCGGATACACAACAATGACAACACAGGAAATTGAGTAATCATATACATGTATATGTGTATTAGGTGTATTGATTTTGCCTCTTTCGTATGTGTGTATGCGTTGTGTACTGTCAGAGTTTGCCTCCGTCGTATGTGTGTATGCGTTGTGTACCGTCAGAGTTTGTATCTGTCGTATGTGTGTTTGCGTTGTGTACTGTCAGAGTTTGCCTCCGTCGTATGTGTGTATGCGTTGTGTACTGTCAGAGTTTGCATCTGTCGTATGTGTGTATGTGTTGTGTACTGTCAGAGTTTGCCTCCGTCGTATGTGTGTATGCGTTGTGTACTGTCAGAGTTTGCATCTGTCGTATGTGTGTTTGCATTGTGTACTGTCAGAGTTTCCTATTTCGTATGTGTGTATGCGTTGTGTACTGTCAGAGTTTGCCTCTTTCGTATGTGTGTATGTGTTGTGTACTGTCAGAGTTTCCCTCTTTCATATGTGTGTATGCGTTGATAAGGAGAGAAGTAGACCAAGATCCTGAGCTAGAGTCCTTGTCAGACTGGGTTAGAACAATTAGGTCTCTAGTACAAGGTCGGATTCACAAACTCAAAAATTGTGTTAATAGTCGACATAAGTCTGTATTTAAAGACCAAGAAGCTTTTAAGTGTCTTTCCTCTCTTCATGACAAATATGTTATCGTTCCTGCGGACAAGGCGTCCAACAACATCGTGTTTGTATGTAAATCATATTACTAAGAATGCCTAATCAAGGAATTGGGCATAAATAACAACACCTCTGGTAATACCACATACAAACCAACTTCGTTCGACAGAGATGAAATCCTAGCTAACCACAGATCCTTCATGACCTCTTTAAACAATCCCTCTGGTAAAGAGTCTGAGGATATACCATATTTGTATTGGATACCTAAGCTCCATAAGACACCATACAAAGAAAGGTACATAGCGGGATCATCAACTTGTTCGACGAAAGAATTGTCTATTCACCTAGTACAGATTCTGTCTGCAGTAAAAGAGGGACAACAGAAATATTGTGAAACTGTTTACTCGCGTAGTGGCATAAATCACATGTGGATTTTGAAAAACTCGAAAGATCTTTTGGATAACCTTAAATCAAGATCTTTCTCTCAAGTATCCTCCATCAGAACTTTTGATTTTTCAACTCTATATACCACCCTACCGCATGACAAATTAAAAACCCGCTTAAAAGAAACAATTCACAAAGCTTTCAGTCATAGAAACGATGGCTCAAAATTTGTTGTGTTAGGTTACAATTCCACATATTTTTATAACAAAATTCAAAAAGGTAAAACATGCTACTCCGAGGAACAAGTGATCAGTATGCTGGAATTCCTCATCGATAACATATTTGTCTCCTTTGGAGGGACACTGTTTCAGCAGGTCGTCGGCATACCAATGGGTACGAATTGTGCCCCTCTTCTAGCCGATTTATTTTTATACTCATATGAGTCGGAGTTTCTTCAAAAACTTGTTAAAGATAAGAAGATTCATGAAGCTAGAGCCTTTAATTTCACATACAGGTATATTGCTGACGTTTTATCCATCAATAATTCTAGATTTGCAGAATTTCTTCCATTGATATATCCTCCAGAGCTGGAAATTAAAGAGACCACAGACACAGATTCGTCCTCATCATTTTTGGACTTATACCTCGAATTTGACGACAGTGGTCAACTCAGTACTAAAATTTATGATAAACGAGACGACTTCAATTTTAAAATCATAAATTTTCCTAATATGTGCAGCAATATACCAGCTTCTCCTGCATATGGTGTTTACATCACGCAACTGATTCGTTATGCAAGAGCCAGTAGCAATTATTCTGATTTCTTGAAGCGTCATCTTTGTCTGAAAAACAGACTACTGGACCAGGGCTATAAAAAGATTCGCCTTATTCGATTTCTTAAAAAGTTTATATTCCGATATCAAGATCTTGTCGGAATATATTCTGTCTCTGCAGATACAATGGTAAAAGATACATTTTCATATAGTGAAAATGTATAAAGATAAGGATTTGGTATAGGTGGTTACAATGTCAAAAATATTTTCTGTGAATGTGTGACGTAAAAATGTTTTTGTCATTAACTGTCGTAATTAAAATACTTCAAAGGACTCATAGTTATTGATGGTGATGGTTCACTAGATATATTAGATACCTTCCTAACTGAATTTAGTACTGTTTGGCTACTATTTTACCTATTTTGTTCCAGTATTGTTATAAATGTTGTTATAGTGACAACCGGAGCCTTTGAGCCGTAATGGAAGCGAGAGGTTGGCGCCGTGAAATCTGATTCAATCCACCATTTCCTTAGAAATTCCTGTACCAAGTCAGGGCCATTGCGGTTTCCCAGTTTCCCGGTTGTTGATTGATTTTGTCTGTTTATTGATTTATGAGTTTTGACTTTCCCTTTGGAAGATTGCTCTGTGTTCGGTAATTTTGTTATTACCCTTATTGTGTACTGTCAGAGTTTGCATCTGTCGTATGTGTGTATGCGTTGTGTACTGTCGGAGTTTGCCTCTTTCGTATGTGTGTATGTGTTGTGTACTGTCAGAGTTTGCCTCTTTCGTATGTGTGTTTGCGTTGTGTACTGTCAGAGTTTGCCTCTTTCGTATATGTGTATGCGTTGTGTACTGTCAGAGAAGTCCAATAAAATACCAACCAGAGACCAGATTGATACTGCGATGCTGCTATGTCACTTCTAAAATTAATTGGCTTTCAAATATTTTAAGTTTGAGTGTACTGAATGAGAATGGAGGTTAATCCAGAAACGGGTCGTGTGCATATACATGTATACATATGATATCTATGTTTTTATTATATCATTCTATTTTGTTCAAATCAACATGATCATCTATAAATCATTTTTATCTTCCTTTTAATCTTTTATTTGTTTTATTCTAATTGATCTGATTATCCTGTTTGTCTTGGGCGTCATTGATTGGCAAATGAAAAAACATTTTGTTTTGCTTGTTTGCTTTCTACAATTTTTCTATTGGAGTTATGAACTTTTGTAACAGTGTGATAATGTTTGTTTTTCATATTTATTGTGGGTTCGAGCCCCGGTCGGGTCACACCAAAGACTATAAAATAGATATTTCTTGCTTCTCCGTTAAGCACGGCATTATGGAGCAAAGACTGGTTGGCTCGGAATCAGAATAATGCGTCCGAGTGGAGCGATATGTCTACCCGCGGACTATTGTTTAAGTGAGCCAGCACTATAAGAATCCAATTAAGCGTGTTGGTCTAGTACATAGTGAGCTTCACCATCTCATCCAATGCAACGTGTTCTCGCCATGATATAGCTGACAAATTGTTCATTTGGAGTTAGAAAACAATCATTAACTCACTCCAAAGGAGTATTCAGTAGCCTTAAATCTAAGGGACAATACAATGGCCAAAATAAAACCCAGCAAAAATAAAAACTAAAAAAAAACAAACAAACAAACAAAACCAAAAACTGAAACAAAACAAAATACAAAAAAAAAAGAAAAAACAATACAAAAAAAAAACAACAAAAAACAACAACAAACAATGCATAAAAAGTAAACATTGAGCAAGTTTTCTGTTGCCATTTACCGAGTTTGAACATATTCTACAGAATCGTGATTTTGTTTACTAACTGTTTGCTTGGTAGCTTACACCTCTTCGCATTACTCGTATATCATGGCTACCATTTTCACATACGTTATATTGTCTAATAATAATAATAATTCATTTTATTTGTCCTGCTACATGCCCTTTGCTTCATTAAATATCACAAACAAAAGTCCCCTCGTAATAATCATCACGGAAACAAACAGAATCGTACTTACTGTAACTTTCTTTGAACTAGAACTGTCATTTTTCAGCATATCTACATGTACTTCCGGTTGTTTGAATACGGATATAATATGTGATGCAATTGGTTGCCGGTCAAGCTAAGATTACGATACCGTGTGGAGAGCGCACTCACATGGACTTTTAGATTGTTATGTGGTTTCAAAATGATAGTAACAATTCTTACCGTGAACTGGTCTTTTGAAATATACAAGGGTGTCGTTACCAAGATGAAGCGTGTATGGCGTCAATTCAGAACTACAGTAACAGCAATCATTAGTAACAAACACAAATGTACATTCTACCATGTCAAGGCAACGAATGAAACATTTCATGTGCATGGTCAACACTTCACAATTTTGATATAAATAATTTGGAATCGTTGATGCTGGTAATGTTTGAAATTAACTGAAACGTCCATTCTGTATTAGTCGTGGAGATTGATTCTAAAATAATATATATATATATATAATGTTAACAAAAACGTAGATATCTAATAAAATGTACACGGTGTGTTTCTATGACAACCTAAATTAGGTATGCTAAAAGCCAAATGAGTGGACAGCCAAATAATTTAAAATTCTCTAGGAACAAGTAAATCAAAGGGTATAAACAGAATAGCCCTCATGATCAGCTGCCTGGGTTACTTATGCATGCAGGAGATAATAGACCTTAGATTTGATATTTTACAGCCTTCTTTAAGAACTTCAAATATTAAAGTATGCTGGCAATTTGTCTCATAGAACGTGTAAAATGAGGAGTGTTTTCCTTATGAGGATCGTTTTCTTTTAACTGCTTTATAAGCAGTTCATTGTCTAGATGTAAATATCTATTTGAAGTCATTATTCTATAAGAAGAGTTTGAAGATACCAAAGGGGTAATCAGAATCTGTATATCGAAGAAGAACAGACAACACAATGGCCAAAAGATACCAAAGGGAGGTAATCAGAATCTGTATATCGAAGAAGAACAGACAACACAATGGCCAAAAGATACCAAAGGGGTAATCAGAATCTGTAT
>MJUT01011585.1:177018-204528 GCA_002080005.1 Gigantidas platifrons
TACCAAAGGGAGGTAATCAGAATCTGTATATCGAAGAAGAACAGACAACACAATGGCCAAAAGATACCAAAGGGAGGTAATCAGAATCTGTATATCGAAGAAGAACAAACAACACAAAGGCCAAAAGATACCAAAGGGAGGTAATCAGAATTTGTATATCGAAGAAGAACAGACAACACAATGGCCAAAAGATACCAAAGGGAGGTAATCAGAATCTGTATATCGAAGAAGAACAGACAACACAATGTCCAAAAGATACCAAAGGGAGGTAATCAGAATCTGTATATCGAAGAAGAACAGACAACACAATGGCCAAAAGAAGAAGAACAGACAACACAATGGCCAAAAGGAAAAAATATAAAAGGACAAACAACGATAAACTGTTAGAAGAAAATTAAAAACACAACACAACACAGAAAACTAAAAAGATGAGCAACACAGACCCCATTCAAATCGTCCGTTACTGGAAAATTTATTATGTTTTCTACCTTAGCATCGTAATTTGCAAATACATGTAATAGAAAAGTGGAACCCAAAGCTATCTTTTTACGCATCAAGATATTATATTATGGAAATGATATAGTTATTGAGGGAAAAGAACAAAAATCCTTGATAGAGGGTTGCTGCTAACAAAGAAGATACTGAACCGAGGCTTCCTCTTGGTTAAGTTGAAGTCATCATTTTGAAAGTTTTACGGTCACCATCATGACTTGGTTTACAGTTATGACCACAAATGACCACGGATATTTTCCAACACTTCCCTGTCCTTTCCTCATTCATGACTTACCACTGGGTTTGTGACTAGACTAACACGACGGGTGTCACTAGTGGAGTAGGAACTGCTTACGCTTCCGGAGCACCTGAGTTCACCCCCGGTTTTTAGTTGAGTTCGTGTTACTCGATCTTTAGTTTTATGTGTATGTTTTGTGGATCATTGTTGGTCTTTTTGTGACATGGTTTATTGCATGGTTCACACTAGACGGTTCAATTATTTATTGACTTCGCTCGTACCTGATGAAGGTTATTCCAGGAATGCGTCACGTTCAGTATATTTGTTATTGTCATGTCATTTTACTTCCGCTTTTGGATAATCAAAATAAGATATGCCAAAAATAATCTTTGCTTAAATTGGTCATAGTTTCCTGTACTAAAAAGAGTTTGTTTTATATACATTAAAAGATGATATAACCTTTAAGTGGCTCAGTGAATACAGTTAATTATTATACTTCGTGTAAGTTTCTGTAGTGATATTTGGTACTGTAATATTTTGGCATATTACCTGGACAATTAGACACTCAGTATAATAATGATATTAATGTGGTCTTGTCCAGGTAATATGCCAAAATAGTACATGGACAAGACCACATTATTATATAAATATATTATTAATATATTTACAATGGTGAAAAACTGTATTCACTTCGGCTTGAAGGTATATGAGAGAAACAATGAACATGATATTCTACATGAAAGGAAGTGGACAAAAACAAACAAACAAGCAAACAAACAAACGGAAATACATTCTTAATACTACTTTCTACTTTCTACTTGGAGGTATATATTATAACTTTTAATTGCAACGTTGAAAATTCATATTTACAACTGAATGGGGATATACAAACTCATGCAAAAATATACACCACGCATGTACATGTTATTTCAATTACCATTATGAGGGGTCGTCGTGGTCGTGATCAACTAGTAGTTGAATTTACAACTACCTACGTAATCAGTAACGTTGTGAGTTGGAATCCCGCTCGGGCTAAGAGTACTCGATACAACATTATATGATAAAGTTTGTTAGTGACTTGTGGCAGGTCGGTGGTTTTCTCTGGGTACTCCGGTTTCCTCCACCAATAAAACTGACTACCACAATGTAACTGAAATATTGTTCAAAGTGACGTTAAACACCATAGCCATAATTCCCTATTCCTAAATATCTGTTCTATGTTGTTTTTTCAACTTTCCGAAATATCTATTTAGGTTTAGTTAACAAACAAAGACATTTAATATTTTGGGAAGTTTGGCTCTAGTGCCACGTATGCTTTCTCATTCATGACTTATCACCGTGTTTGTAACTAGAGTAACACGATGGGTGCCATTAGTGGAGCAGGAACTGCTTACCCTTCCAGAGCACATGAGGTCATCCCCGGTTTATCGTGTTGCTCGATTTTTAGTTTTCTGTCTAATGTCTTGTCTATCGTCGTTTGTAATTTTGTACTTTTTCTTTAGGCCATGCATGTGATGTCTGTCCTTCAGTTTACGGATTATTATTACATTTTTGCTATCTTCAAACTCTTCTTAATGTGATACCATACACTACAGGGAGATAACTCTTTAAAATCAGTTGAACGTTTTGATCATATGATGTATGTATGCAGATTTCAAGTATCTCGGTGATCAAAACCACAGAGAGAAAAGCTGCTATGTGGCTAGTGAATTTATAGCTCTGAGTCTGTTGGTTGGAATTTGTTAAAATTTTGATATTTATTATAGTGGATATATTCAAACACACTGCCAAAAAAAATAAGAAAATTAAACGAGCAGATCAAATTTTACTTGAAGTGTATGGTACCACCTTAAGAATCAACATGATTATAAAATGATAAGCAAAAAAATACCACACTGTTGGAACAGTCTCAAAATCCAGTAGAAAAACCGTGGAGAGACGAAATCGATACCTATAACATAAATAAATGTTCACTTTCCAGGCTTGATACATGTCCTTCAATCAAACGGGCAAGGAATAAAATAGTTTTATAGGTCCAAAGAATATAAAGTCTAATGTTAATTTATATTATAATCAGTCTCCTGTATAAACTGAACCATGACAAAAACCACTATCTTGTGTAAAGTGGTCACTGATAAAATCATTATCCTGTGTAATGCGAGTAGTGACATACCGTTATTATGTGTAAAGCCCGATTGCTGACAAAACCGTATTATGTGCAAACTGAATACGGACAAAAACGGTATCATGTTTAAGCGAGCAGCAAATTTACCCTTAATGTCATAACTTTATAACTTTTATCTAAATAAAAAGGTAGAAATCAAATTAAGTGGATACAACGCGCTTCTGAAACAACCCTCATCAGGCACGTCCAAAACTCCAAAACATTGTAAACCAAATAATTTTAAACATCTGTCTGTTCCGAGTAATAATGGTGATTCCAATAATTATTCCTTTAGACTGGTATCATTGTAATAAAACACGAACGTATATATCTCTATGTAAATTAAGACAATGTCTTAAAATTAAGAATTTAAAATGTACAGATAAACAAAGTATAATTTATCTATAAGACATACCGGTACCTGTTGATGAAAGTAGTACGGCAATATATAGATAAAATGGCGTAGACATACTACTTAATGGCCAATACTCATTCCTTAGCTAAAAACTGAAATTGTAATAATATATCTGTAAATTTAATATTATAATTAACCCTATGTATCATTGGAGAAATTATCTAAGAGCCAATCAGTATATATTGACATAAATGACAATTCGAAAATTATCAATAAACCACGAAAAAAAGTTATATTTTTTTTCTACCAACTTTTGCTTAAAACAATAATTGATTTCGCTTTAATTTAATTTTTAATAATTAGCTTAGGGATTGATAATTGATGACTAATTGCAAGTTTTACTGAAATTTTCAATTGAAACATTTTCTGTGCCTTTTCCTAAATTAAAACCAATATATACCTGAAAAGGTATGTGAAATTAACTGCTTCCTGTATTGTAAAAGTAAACTTTAATTGGAATAGCATTAACTAGTCTATAAATAACAAATACATGTTGGGTGTTCGTATGGAAATACTTTTATATATATATTCAGAACCAACGGTCCAAATGGGGATTAACATATCACCAAGATCAACTGTCAATAAATTTGAAATTGGTGAATGTAGAATTATCTAATTACGAAAAGATTATTGAGTGATAATCCGCATACAAAAATAGCATAAAGGTAGAAAAATATAGGTGAAAAAAACAAAAAGGCAATAAATTAAATCCGGAAATGAGATCATTTGTTCAAGAAGGGTAAGCTTTTCCTGTCCCTGCGTCGGCAATTCCCAATGCTAGTTAAGGAGAAAATAGATCGGCAATGAGAGGGGCACAGTTTGTTCTCATAGAGATGCCGATGGTTTGTTGAAAAACAATTTCCATTCAAACTCGAAGAAAAATGTAAGAAAGGGGTCATTCCGTGCCACAAGCGCCTTTGACATGAACAACACGAACCCCACTGAAACATGACTACACTCAGAGGATACGCTGGATAAAACAATTCAAGATGGCGACTAAAGAAATTATGTACCGAATATCTGAGTTAAGGTTTCTCGTATCCCTGATTGAGTAATTGCAAGACTATTCCATATATTACATTGCTTTTTGTATATAAAATGTCGCACATCTTTGATTCATTTGATTTATTTGAACTTTAATTTCTCATTTTAATTGATTATTTCACAGACGTCATTTATTATTCCCAGTTTGAACTATTCGTTTGTATTAGAACAACACGGACATTTTAAAATCACGTAGCATTCAGTGTAAAAAATAGAGAAGCTTAATTAATTAATTATCGTAGTCGATGCACAGGACCATTGCGGTTTTCCAGTTCCCCGGTTGTTGACTGATTTTGTCTGTTTATTGATTTATGAGTTTTTAATTTCCCTTTGGAAGATTGCTCTGTGTTCGGTAATTTTGTTATTACCCTTATTTGCTACGGTCGACTGAATCTGATAATTAGAAACATTTGTTCAAAATAATAGAACCTGGAAATATATTGTAGCTTTGTCCCATAAAAGATAAACTATGGTAAAAGAAAACCAAAACTACAGTTTAAGATTCACAGAGTATCGTCTATCTTAATACAGACAAGCAAAGGCTTTCGGATTAACAAAGAAGAACACACATTCTATAATTACTGAATACATTGTTCATAAACGATAAATCCGTGGGTTATTAAATCAATGAACACGTGACGGTGTGGTAAGAGCAAGTCGTGTTCGATTTCCCACCATATTTTTGTATTGCAATTCCTCGTGTTTTACATTGAAATCAACAGATAAATCAAAACTGTCTCTCGTTGGTTACAATATTTCTGAACTTTCGGTAGCAGTATTTTTCGAGCTTGAAAAAAAACATCTAAACTTGAGAATATTGTTATTCACTTGAAGAGTCAGCGACTTCCGAAAGGTCGGCGGTTTTCACCGGGTACTCCGGGGTCCTTCACCAATAAAACTGACCGCCATGATATAACTTGAATATTGTTGAAATTAGGGTTATAATTATGGTGTTTAGCGCCACGTTAAACACCATGATTCTAACCCAATTCACTTGAAGAATGGTTAGAGATTCGGTGGGTCTCTAATCCTTCGTAGGTTTTAAACTAAAAACATCCGATCAGCCTGATCGGAAGACATGTGCATTAAAATGTCATTATTTATAGTAAAGTGGGCTGGGAGTTACTGATAAACAACAGCTGATAATGGTAAACATAAGAACAATGACATGGATGAGGACTCTTACGTGAATATATAAACACAACATCAAACACATAAAATTAGATTTCTAAATGTTCATGCTTAACATGTTGCTTCTTCAATCTCTTCCAACCAGTATGAGAAAGAAATTGACAATCAACGTGTTGTAAAAGGTGTAAGCCATTAATTGGCCAAAAACGTTTCTAGGGGCGTAACCTTCTACCATAACTACTTTTTGTCGGAATTCCGCTTAACGGGGTCGATCGTAGGTTCAAGTCCCAGTCAGTTCAAGCCAACGACTATAAAATTGGTATCTGCTACGTATCCGCTAAGCACACAGCCCTAATCAGAAAGAGCCTACAGACTGGTTGGTTCTGAATCAGGATAATGTATTCAAGTGGAGCGATACGTCTGTCCGCGGACTGTTGGTTCAGTGAGCTAATTACAGGGTAGATGGGGTTTGGTGTTTAACGCCACTTTCAACATTATTTCAGTTATATCGTGGCGGTGCTAGATTATAAAGATCAAACTAAGCGTGTAAGTCTAGTACGAAACAGGACATCGTCATCATCTCTTTGAACGTACCTTGTCCTTGTCATCATTTAGCTGACAAAGTTGAACGTACCTTGTCCTTGTCATCATTTAGCTGACAAAGTGATCTTTGTGCGTTAAGTAACACTCACTCACTGACTCACTCATTGACTCACTCACTCACTGACTCACTCACTCACTGACTCACTCATTGACTCACCAACTCATTTACTCTCTCACAATACATTTATCACGGCTTCCCTTGGGGATATTAGAACACCAAACTTAGCATGAACATCAATGGCCATTAACATCAAACCAAGACATATTAATTTTCGTAGCCACGTGGCCATGTTTTAATTTTCGGCTCAGACATATTTTGTAGCCACGTGGCCATGTTTTAATTTTCGACTAAGACATATTTATCTATATTTGCCACGTTCATGTGAACTCAATAAAAATATAATTACAGAATAACAAAATAACAAATTAATAGAAAAACTAATAAAATGTTCATAGACCATAGCGATTTGTTTTGATAAGTATATGTAAAAGGTTTTTAATAATTCGGATCCTTCTTTTGAACTCTCATACGATGACATACACGGGCCTGTACAAAACATTTTAATGCTTTATTGTATCATTTAATTTGTAAGTAGAGTAGCCTTGAACTAATACGTTCACTTTGTATAAATATGTTAAATAGATATAATTACAATATTGAAACATATTTAAACGAAGGAAAATTCATACTTGAATGACGATGCAATGATCCGGTCAATTTTACTTTACTCTTGACCGTTCGAATGTTTTGTGCTTTGTCATTTTTGTTGTGATATTGTACATTCACAATTTCTTGACTTCTGAAATAAACTGGACTACATGTTCAGATGGTATGCACATGCTTAGATATTTATTTTGAATATATAGCTATAATTTACTCATCAACACAAGGTTTTTACAACGACACAAGCCGCAAAACAAAACGTTGAGCAACACGAATCTCATTAAAAAATGTGCAGCATAATGTTATATAACAAAATACATTAACCACCTGTATCTTCCGTTCTTATCTCAAATGTGGAATGTAATGCAATTTCCAGTGAGGAAAATACCTCCTGCTTTAAATTGGGGGGGGGGGGGGTGTACTATTTACTTATCATCGATAAGTACTGCATTTGCGTTTCGCTTTGTGTTTTTCAGAGGGACGAAGGAATATGATTGTAATAACATGTGTATAGGTAGATTCCTACACACCACCACATCAAACAGACTGTTGCAGGATTATGATCTAAAGCAAGTTTTAATGTCTTTCAAAATGAACACGAGAATACACCAAGTCTCTACCGACACCACTCTCATGTTGATAGCTGTATTCTGGAAACCTTTTTAGTTGGTGAAATTACGAAAATAAAGTAATGGTCAACATTCCAACAATATTAACAAGATGAACTGTGAGCTAATGCTCACTTGTGGTACCCCTGCTCTTCGGCAAACAGGAAGTAGGAATGTGACGGGTCCAAAAACGCTTCCCACGATATGGGGCACCTATATGAAGCTTGTGACTAAATATCAGATTCCTGCCATCAATAGTTGCTGAGAAAAATGCGACGAAAAATATCTTGGGACGGACGGAAGGACAGACAGACGGAAGGACGGACAGAGGTAAAACAGTATACCCCTCTCCGGTGGAGCGGGGATATAACAAAACGAACAATAACCTCTCACCTCAAACATAAAAACACAAAAAACCAACAAGGCATATGGCATTGGGAATCAAGATCCTGGTTTTGGGATAGACACACACATGTGGCGAGACAATCCAGTTAATGGGAGTCCAATTCCTCTCTTGATAATAGGATCTGAAGAGACAATACAAAAACAAACAATAAAAAAAAAAAACGTCAATAATTCTGTTCTACTCAACACGGTAACAAAAATATATAGATTATCCTTCAGTTGCCAGTTGGTTACGATATTTCTCCACTCAAGAGAGTTAAATTAAAAAAATTAACCACAAGCCGTCAGGCGAGTGGCTAAAAATGTTTAATTTAACTCTCGAGAGTGGAGAAATATCGTAACCCACATGGGCAACTGAAGGAGAATTTGTTTCTCCCATTATTTAACACGAACTTTATTTCAAAATTTGAAATAAATGCGTTTGCAATTAACGCAGGGAAAGGCACGAGACATTTTCATCCTCTAGAGGATTACAGATTTTACCACCACTGGTTCAGCGGGGTTAAAACACCGTAATATTATTGGGAGAAATATTATTAACGTATCACGGGAAAATGTAAAAAAAAGAATAGCGAATTTAATTAACACGTTCATGATTCCTGCATTATCCGCATAATTTTCAACAAAATCTACTAGAATTCAAAATATTCGTTTCTAAATAGATTGTTCAAAATAAAACTATAAATAAACAGTAATTATCTGATAATGTAACTAATACTTTACTTTACTTTACTTTGTAATGATTTTATTGTCAATATCTGTGCAATTGGATTAGGAACAAGTTTTTACAACTTACAAGTCCCTCTCTTTACAAATACATTAATAACATAGATAAATAAATCAACTGTACAAGCTATATCAATTATAATTAATAAATAAAGCATAAACTATGTGTACATATTAAATATTGTTTTTAATATTTAACAGATAAGGGTAATAACAAAATTACCTAACACCGAGCAATCTTCCAAATGGAAAAGCAAAACTCACAAAACAATAAACAGACAAAATCAGTCAACAAACAGAAAACTGGGAAAACCGCAATGGCCCTGACTTGGTACAGGCATTTCAAAAGAAATGGTGGGTTGAATCAGATTTTACGGTGCCAAACCTCCCGAGGTAAACAGAGGGAAATGTGGTGGAATGTAGCAAATCACAATAATCTGAAGTAAACCTTTTATTGGAGATACAATTTTCTACAAGTTCTAAGCATCGGTAAAAACTAAGAGCCGACATGATTTACATAAAGAAAGTTTGAACATTCCAAAGGAGTTATCAGAAGGCGTAAATCTAAGAATGGTCAAAAGGCAAAAGACAAGTTTGAATATACCAAAGGGGGATAATCAGAAGCCGAAATGAAATGAAAGAGGATAAACACCGATATACAAAACACCATACAGAAAGCCAAAGACCGAGAAACTCGAACTCCACTAAAACCAGGGGTTAATCTTCAACAGTAAGTTTACTGGCATAGGATATATAATTTATAACGTTTTTGAACATATATGTTTTCTGACTTTTGATAATAGATGGATACTATTGTCTATGCACAAGAGCCTCACTTGTTAATCCTTTGTTCTTGTATCAATTTGAGGCTGTACTACATTCGTGCATTATTTTAACTCAAGAACAATTTCCTGCAAATGTGTCGATGACGAAAAGAAGAAAAGTAAATTAATCAAATCATAATGCCACTTTTCAAGTCAGCACGATAAAGGCGACATACCAATTATAGGGACCATAAAAAAAACCATACACACAACCTCTCCTAAGCAACCAACAACACAATTCGATTAGACAAACAATACAAAGCACAAAATCAGACTGGACAGAAAAGAACTATATGGCTAGATATATCCGGAACACAAAAATAACACCACCCGGCTAGACAAAGCAACAAAAAAAAAACCCCCAAAAAAAACCCCAACTACTAGCCAAAACAAAGCAAAATACAATATATGGCTAGACAAGACAAGATCACACAGCCAATCTGACTAGAATAAAAACAATGGCACCAATACACCATTAGGCTAGGCAAAACAAGAACAAAACATGTAACTGGGTTAGACAAAGGAAACACACAATAAACTTCTGTATAAAACAAGAACTCACAAATATAATACGGCTAGACAAAATAAGAACATTGCTACATAAATTTAAAAGAAATATAAAATAAACCGATCTATCTAATCGCACAAAACCGATTCTATTTTACCAAAAAAAAACCTGGAATGAGATTAGTTGCGATGACATGAGCAGCATCTCCTTTAAAATACATGTTATTGATAGCGATAATACGAATGAAATCGAAACGTACATATGTAGATATATAGATTCTTCTTCAGTTGTCCGTGGTTTACGATATTTCTCCACTCAAGAGAGTTAAATTAAAAATTTTAACCACAAGCCGTCAGGGGAGTGGTTAAAATTTTTAATTTAAATTTAACTCCCGAGAGTGGAGAAATATCGTAACCCACATGGGCAACTGAAGGAGAATTTGTTTCTCCCATTATTTAACACGAACTTTATTTCAAAATTTGAAATTATTGGGTTTGAAATTAATGCGGGGAAAGGCACGAGACATTTTAATCCTCTAGAGAATTACAAATTTTCCACCACTGGTTCAGCGGGGTTAAAATGCCGTAATAATGGGAGAAATCTAATTTACTATCCATGCGGCATTTCTAGAATTTCCCCCATCAGGTATGCAAAGTCAAGAGATTTGAAAACCGAATAATATTAAATCTTTGGGAGCCTGAAAACCAAAGGGCCTTTAGCGATATCTAGGGAGATAACTTGAGTTTAGCTCATTACATTAATTTGTAGCTGTATATTAAATAAAATGTATATGGCTTTTTAGCGATAATCGTGGTGACCAGTCAAATAAGTATATAAATGCCTGAATCATAATGGGTGTCATAAATTTCCTATGCTCTGTATAATAGTGTATTGTAAATTATTTTTAATATTTCTTTATATAGTTAATGTAAAATTTCAAATTAATTTCATAACACATTTAATCTAGAAAGCGAATAAATTGGGTGGATGTAGCAATCACGATTTAAAAGTTTAAAATGTTTTATTATTTAATTAATGAATGTAAGAGAGAATAATTAAAATTGAAATTGAAAATGTAGATACGAGGACATTTAAAAAAGATCGTGATTAGTGGGTCTACCTCAAACCTGAAGATTACTGGACCATTCAATCGTAAGTATAAAGGAAAACGACTTAGTTGTTTTTTTCTATCCACAGCTTGTCAATCTGAACAGAAAGGTTAGTAAACATCTCCTATATTTATTTTTTTAAATGTCCTCAATTTTGTGAAATTATGAAATGTACGCATATTATAAATATTTTAACAGTGACCATTTGCAATTGAATGTCATACTTTTTAGTGGTCACATATATTTGGCTTTCGTTTCAGTCTACCACAAATATTTGGCTGATGGTTATACTGATATATCACACATATCGGGTGCTATTGATCTGTCAGAAATATGTGACGGTTATACTGATATATCACACATATGGGGTGCTATTGATCTGTCAGAAATATGTGGTGCTATTGATCTGTCAGAAATATGTGGTGCTATTGATCTGTCAGAAATCTGTGGCTGTTGTATTGATGTGTCAGAAATATGTGGGTGTTGTATTGATGTGTCAGAAATATGTGGCTGTTGTTTTGATGTGTCAGAAATACGTGGCTGTTGTATTGGTGTGTCAGAAATATGTGGCTGTTGTATTGATGTGTCAGAAATATGTGGCTGTTGTTTTGATGTGTCAGAAATACGTGGCTGTTGTATTGGTGTGTCAGAAATATGTGGGTGTTGTATTGATGTGTCAGAAATATGTGGCTGTTGTATTGATGTGTCAGAAATATGTGGCTGTTGTTTTGATATGTCAGAAATACGTGGCTGTTGTATTGATGTGTCAGAAATATGTGGGTGTTGTATTGATGTGTCAGAAATATGTGGCTGTTGTTTTGATGTGTCAGAAATATGTGGCTGTTGTATTGGTGTGTCAGAAATGTGTGGGTGTTGTATTGATGTGTCAGAAATATGTGGCTGTTGTATTGGTGTGTCAGAAATACGTGGCTGTTGTATTGATGTGTCAGAAATATGCGGCTGCTGTATTGTTCTACCACAACTATTTGGTTGTTGTATTGTTCTATCACAATGACTTAGCCAATGTAACGATTTAGACATATTGTGCTGTTTTATAGATATATAACAAAAATATGACCGTTGAACAAATCTGGTATGGTTGTTGTATATGCTGTATTGGTCTGTGGTGCGTTGAAGTGGTCGATAACAGAAGTGTGGCTGGCGTAAAAATCTGTCACAAATATGTGGCAGCTGCCTATATGAATGACAAATATGTGGCTACTGTATAAATCTGTCACAAACATGTGACTGCTGTGTAAGTATGTCACAAATATGTGACTGCTGTGTAAATCTGTCACAAATATGTGACTGCTGTGTAAATCTGTCACAAATATGTGACTGCTGTGTAAGTCTGTCACAAATTTGTGACTGCTGTGTAAGTCTGTCACAAATATGTGACTGCTGTGTAAATCTGTCACAAATATGTGACTGCTGTGTAAGTCTGTCACAAATATGTGACTGCTGTGTAAGTCTGTCACAAATATGTGACTGCTGTGTAAATCTGTCACAAATATTTGGATGTTGCATTGATCTATCACGCACTACTGATCTTGACTGAGATAATGGGATTTCACACATATTTAGCTGTGGTATAAATGATTTACTACACCTATTTATGTTTTGGACTGACACTTGAAATATTAAACCGTGGTACAGAAGTGATGCCTAACAACTCATACAAGCCTATTACCAATACGACGTGGGTTTGTGCCCGGCTTCGTAAATTACAAAAAAGGGTGCACTCGACTCCCAACCGCAAGTGATAAAGTTTACCAGTTGCTTGCCCATGGTCGATGGTTCTCTCCGGCAGCTTCTTCCACCACTAAAACTGGTCGCCATGATATAGCTGAAAAATTTCCGAAAGTGCCATTAAACACCAAAAATCAATCAATCAGTCATTCTTTTGTCCTTTTTCTTTTGGTTATTATATTGTCTCTCCTTATTCGATATACGACGTCTGATTACACCTTTTGTATCTTCAAACTGTTCTGATAGTCATGGTTACATATATTGCTTTAATCAAGATATCACATTGTTAGTCATAATTCCTTTTCTCCAAATATTTCCAAATAATAATTCTAAATCAACCACAGCATAAAACAATTAATAGATTATATCATATACCAACATGTTGGGTCTTTCCACATGGTTACGGTTATTTTGCAAGTTATTGAATTACAAAATGCTACAGTATTTTCTAATTTAGCAATTTCATTTCATTTCAATAAACGTGGAGGCTTTGCGCCATAAAACTACAGTCCATGGACATAAATATTCGTCACCTTCGAATTTTTACTATATATTTCATATAAAACTATATTTTTTCAAAACAAATATTTTAAAGCTATCTCTGGGCAGATTTTTATCAAATTTATTTCAAGACACGCAGAATTATTTGAATTTTATTTGTTTATCTGATAGTAATTTTTGTCTTCATTGGTTTTGTTTTCTGGTGATTTAAACCCAAATGTTGATTTTTCCGATTTGATTTTTGTTAAAATATATAGCAAATTTGACGTCAGAAAACAAAATTGTCTTTAAATCACAAGAAAATAAAAACAATCTAACGAAAAATCATGCTAAAATAAACAAATAATCTTAAAATATTTCTGCTTCTTCTGGTGCAAAAATGATAAAAATCTGTTTAGAAATGACTTCACAATATTTTTTTTTGTGAAAAATGTGGTTTTATATGAAATATATAGCGTAAAATCGAGGGTGACGAATACCTATGTCTATTGACTGTACCTTTTATTAAAATACCTGTACCATGCCATGAGTGAGTGTGAGTTGTCAAGTATATGTATGTTTCTGGTATAGATTTTGCATCTGTTTCTATGATTTACCGATTGGATTTTGTACAACGAGTTTCTTGAACAACCTTAATCAGCAGGGGCGGACCAAGGGGGGGGGCCTAAAATTGGAAAAGATATGATTTTTTTTTGCGTAAAATCGTGATTTTTCACACGAAATACCCCAACAATTTTCGCGCCTCGCTCAGTTCGGCCCCATTATTTTAAGTGCCCCCCTAACTTGAAATCCTGGATCCGCCTCTGATCAGGTAAGCTCTAAGTCAAAAGACTGGGATTACAAAATAATTTAAAAGTATTCAGGAGTAAGTAAATGAAAAGGCATCAACTGGATAACCAAAATCGGCTAAGGTGGGGTTCGTGTTACTAGATCTTTAGTTTTATATGTATGTTTTGTAGATCGTTGTTTGTCCTTTTGTACATTTTTATTTGGCCATTGTGTTTTCTGTTCTTCTTCGATACATGGTTTCTGATTGCCCCTTTGGTATCTTCAAACTCTTCTTACCTATGACTGAAGGAGATTCACCGTACCTCTTTTAATAAATGTAACTAAAATAGATCCAACTCAATTACATTCACTGCCATTTTCAACCGATATCAACAAATGGTATTTCTGGGGGAGTAAATACATTTATGCTGTATCGTGTCTCGTAGTCATGTAATTATTAATAAAACTAAGATTCTCCTCCTTCAGGCATACGTGACCGTAGCCAATTTTGGCTATCCTGTTTAGATTCTTTGCTTTTATTGCTATCAAAACTTCCAATTAATTGGCTTTCCAATCTTTTGGTTTAGAGAGTACCTGATGAAGGTTTGTCCAGAAACGCGTCATGCGCACCAAATTTTATATCAACATTTTTATTAAAGTTAACTGCGGTGACAGATTTAACCCAGATAAGTACACAATGTATTCTATTATAGAACTTATATCATGTGTAAAGAAAAACACATATAACCTTCTATATTTAATTTTATTTCAAATTCATTCAAGCTATCTACGCCTGTAGACAACAATATTGTTATAAAGATACATGGTTTAACAATAACAAATAATGAAAAGAAAATATAAATAACTGAAAGAAGGAAAACGTTACAAAACAATTAAAAATAATTAAGAATAACGAAACGAAAATGGCGGTCATCATTTAGATATTATATATATATTTATTATTGATATTTATGTTTGTTTGATGATGTTTAACGCCACTTTCAACAATATTTCAGTTATATCGTGGAAATCAGTTTTATTGGTGGAGGAAACCGGAGTATCTGGAGAAAACCACCAACCTGTCGTAAGACACTGAGAAACTTTATCACATAATGTTGTACATCTCGCCCTGATCGAGATTCGAATTCACAACATCAGTGGTGATAGGAACTGATTGCATAGGTAATTGTAAATCCAACTACCCATACGACCCCGGCCTCGACGTCCCCTATTAAAATTTAAAGTTCCCAAATTAGGTAATTATTTAAAGTCAAGGTTTTCCTCGCCAGGACTTACATGACTTTACCAGATTTTGGTTATTCCCGTTTATGTCTTACTCGGTCCCAAAGACTTTTAAATTATTTGACTTTCCAATCGTTCGACGTCGAGCGTACACGAAGGAGGGTTTTCAAGAGGAGCGTCGTGCGCACACAATTTAATATCTACGTTTTTATCTTAGTATGTCCCTTTTCGACCATTTGTTTTTCTTCCCAAAAAGACTTTCAAATTGTTTTGTCTTTCCAATCTTTCGACTTCCAGCGTATCTGATGAAGCTTATTCTAGAGGCGAGCCGAACGCACTAATATAGATAGTTACGTTTTTATAAAAATATAACAAGAAAAACATTTTAAAAATTTTAAACATTTAAAACATCAATTTAACTATCGGCAAATTGACCATTTGATACATATTTTCCCATTAAGAGAATTGATCTATTCCATGATTTCAAAAATGTGTTAAGATAATCTTAATTGAAATCTTGTATATTTTGGCTCTATAGACCTTAGTAAACACTTTTAATTAATGATTATTTTATTCACAGCTAATTAGCTACATATATTTTGGTAAACAATCTTTATTTTTGTTGTTGTTATTTTCGTTGTTGTTATTTTTGTCGTTAGCAACATGTTTCTTCTTTGTTTGTTTTTCATGGGAAACAATTTCAACGTTTTAATCGTTTTTTGATATTGGGTACATTTTTTTCTTTGAATTTATATGATAAAGTTTGTCAGTGACTTGCGGAAGGTCGGGTGCTTCACCAGGTACTCCGGTATTTTCCACCAATAAAACTGACCGCCACGATAAAACTGAAATAATGCTTAAAGTGGCGTTAAATACCATAACCCCTAACACTAACCCAAATAACATGACCTTCTACTACATGTATTAGATTCAGAGGCATGTTTGTCAACGCCACTTTCCTTTGTCTATCGTTTATCAATATTTTCTGTTAACTTAGATTCGTAGCAATTAATATATTACAGGGGCGGATCCAGGATTTCAAGTTAGGGGGGGGCACACTTAAAAAAAATCGCGCCGAGCGGAGGGAGCAGCGAAAATTTTTGGGGTATTTCGTGTGAAAAATTGCGATTTTACGCAAAAAAATCATATTTTTTCCAATTTTGAATCCGCCCCTGTATTATAATGTATATTTATAGCTATCTATATTATTAATAAAAGATTCATGTAAAAAGGCAGTAATTAAGAAGAGCGATGGAGTATAATGGCCACAGCGGAAAAATTAAATGTTTGCGTGAACTGGATATGGCAAGATGAAGAGGCAGACCGCCGGTTACAGTAATTTGGCAAGCATGTGTTCTACTGGTAACAGTAGAAGCGAGAATAATCCACCCGGTACCGTGATAACACACGGGCAAGAGAGATAACGGGTGCACGAACCCCGATACGTTAGCACATATTTTAACCCCAAACTCTCCGGTTTTTACGGAGAAGTTCAATGCAATATTCTTAAGCCAAAATAACTCCACTTTCAACAATATTTATTTTTTTCATAGCATTCAGTTTTATTTGTGGAGGAAACCTGAGTACCCATAGAAAATCATCGACATGCCTCAAGTCACCGAGAAACTTTATCACATTATATTGTATCGAGTACACCTCGTCTGAGTAGGATTCGAGCTCACAATAAAGCTATATCGAGTACACCTTGCTACACATAATGATCCAACTGACAGTTTTCGTACGCGCGTGTTCATAGACGTTTATTGCATATATTCAGACAGGCGTAAATCTAACCACTACACCATGGTGGCCACGACGGTCCCGTCTTCACATATAAAACTTAGAGTAAAATGAATAATAAATATAAAACAAATATTAAGCACACTGTCGGAAGATTTCCAAAATCTACTTGAAACATTATAAAAACAGAGCAACAGTGATACCCTAAGAAGAGTTTAAAGATACCAAAGGGTAATCAGAATCCGTACATCGAAGGGGGCCCGGGTGGCTCAATGAGTTAGGTCGTTGTAGGGGCCCGGGTGGCTCAATGAGTTAGGTCGTTGTAGGGGCCCGGGTGGCTCAATGAGTTAGGTCGTTGTAGAGTCCGGGTGGCTCAATGAGTTAGGTCGTTGTAGAGCCCGGGTGGCTCAATGAGTTAGGCCGTTGTAGGGCCCGGGTGCCTAAATGAGTTAGGTCGTTGTAGGGCCCCGGTGGCTCAATGAGTTAGGTCGTTGTAGGGCCCCGGTGGCTCAATGAGTTAGGTCGTTGTAGAGCCCCGGTGGCTAAATGAGTTAGGTCGTTGAAGGGCCCGGGTGGCTCAATGAGTTAGGTCGTTGTAGGGCCCGGGTGGCTCAATGAGTTAGGTCGTTGTAGGGCCCGGGTGGCTCAATGGGTTAGGTCATTGTAGAGCCCCGTGGCTCAATGAGTTAGGACGTTGTAGAGCCCCGGTGGCTCAATGAGTTAGGTCGTTGTAGGGCCCCAGTGGCTCAATGAGTTAGGCCGTTGTAGGGCCCGGGTGGCTCAATGAGTTAGGTCGTTGTAGGGCCCAGGTGGCTCAATGAGTTAGGTCGTTGTAGGGCCCGGGTGGCTCAATGAGTTAGGTCGTTGTAGGGCCCCGGTGGCTCAATGAGTTAGGTCGTTGGATCTAACAACTCATACAAGCCTATCACCAATATGGCGTGGGTTCGCGCCCGGCTTTGTAAATTACAAAAAAGGGTGCACTGGACTCGCAGACGCAAGTGATAAAGTTTACCAGTTGTTGCTTGCCCATGGTTGGTGGTTCTCCCCGGGTACTCCCGACTTCCTCCACCACTAAAACTGGTCGCCATGATATAGCTGAAATATTGCTGAAAGTGGCTTTAAAACACCAAAAATTAAAATCAAATCGTAAATCGAAGGACAGACAACACAATGGCCAAACGATGAAAGTCAATCCACGTATATTGTATATTGGAAAAGAAATGGATATGTTATGCTGCATTGTCCAAGTTTATCTTATGATTAAGTTCTTTTGATAATTCATAATTAAATTAAGATATTCATTATTACCTGAGGTAACTACAATAAGAATAAGAATAAGAATATTTATTATTCCAATCAATGGGCCCACAATAGGGGCAAACAAATTGCATACATTGATTATTGTCATTGGAGGCAATTATACATATATATATATAAATATAAATATACAATATTTCTTGTCGGGTTCATATCTGCAATATTCATATCTGCAAATTGTGGAAGTTCAAGTCTAATTCCTGCAGAATATAACATTGATTTTGTTGTAAATATAGTAAATATTTCTTCATACCCTTCCAAAATTAATGCAGAATAACAAACGATCACTATAGCAATATTTTTTCTACTGAACACTAAAACAGCAAAATAGCATTGCGGTATAGCCGTAATATTGAGTCCATATTTCTCTATTTGTTGGGTGGAATATTTTCTTTAAAAAAAAAAAACTTTAATACGGAGTAACAACCGCGTTTATTTAAGATAATGTATGTATATATGACATAGCTCATGTTGCAATAAAAACGTAGATATCTAATTTAACCCTTTTCACGTACGTTTAACGTTAACAGGTTGAAATAATTTGAATTTGAATTTTGGTGTTTAACGCCACTTTCAGCAATATTTCAGCTATATCATGGCGACGAGTTTTAGTGGTGGAGGAAGCCGGAGTACCCGGAGAGAACCACCGACCATGGGCAAGCACATGGTAAACTTGATCACTTGCGGCTGCGAGTCGAGTGCACGTTTTTTTGTAATTTACAAAACTGGGCGCGAACCCACGCCGTATTGGTGATAAGCTTGTATGAGTTGTTAGATCCATCGACCTAACTCATTGAGCTACCCGGGTCCCCAACAGATTGGAAAGCCAAAGACATTTTACTTGGGTGCAAGAAAACCAAAGGGCATAAGCAGGATAGCCAAACTCGGCTACGGTTACGTATAAAATCCGAGGGACATTGGTCGCAGTTTTAATAAATTGCATTATGTAGAAACTGTAAGCTTAAAGCAGAAATATATCCAATAAACCATGTCATTGTCGAAACACTAAATACTGAACGGTAGCTAATAGCCCTCCAGCAGAGATATCAACCCGGTAATATATAGTAATAAAACCGTTGATATCAAATTTATTGCACCTGACGCGATTCTGGAGTATTAAACAAGTTGAATTCACCGATAAAACATTTTTTCATTAACTCACACAAGAATCAAGAATGGTACCAAGAATATCAAAGGGCATGATAGCAAAAATCAGCTAAGATCACCTATTGAAAGCTAGCTAACACTATTTTGTTATTTTGAAGGCATGAAGTCAATCGTCAGACCAGTGTTGGTTGTTGCAGTGATAGTAGTCCTGTGTCAACTTTGTACTGCTGGACGGAAGACTTACTCCAGAAATGAGCAGAGAGAACTCGAAGAAATTGAGGAAGTATTACAACTATATTTGAAAGAGACAGAAGAAGAGGCTACAGTAACTATTACAGAGGCAATAATCCAAGGAAAGAAAAAGGATGCAGCGTTTAAAAAAAATCAGAAAAAATTCAGAGAACGGGGTAAACATGCTTGTCTTAATTTGAAACAAATCTCTAAGGTACACAATGTCATCTTGTGTCAAGAATGGAAACATAATATAAATAAATGTTAGAGAATACCAAAAAAATGGAATATCCATTGAAACTGGCAACACATGGAACACAAGACGAAGAAAAACATAACGCAATATGTGTTTGACATCACTATACGAAACAAAAACAAATACATGTAACGTAAATAAGACATGAGACCTCCTACAAACAACTGGAGGAAAGGACGTACCGAACATAGTTTTTATGTCGAAATCGTAAAGCAAATCACAACACGGAACTTAGATGATAACGACACGGAATAAGAACAACTTATGTAAGACTGACAGACATATTTTCATGAGCAGACAACGGGGAATCATGGGACCGATGACATTCATTCACGATTTACTAAGTTTCTGGTTATTGTACGCATTATCACATCCAAATTCTTTCTTATAATATTTACATACCGGTATACTTGTCTTCAGAAAGTGACAGTCATACAATTTATCTACAACACTGAATCCCAAAGGCATTACAAGGGTTAAATTATATTTAATATTCTATATATTCACGAATAACATTCAACCTAGCAGTGTTAAATTTTTAGCGAAAATATTTTGGTTATGATATTTAACGCCACTTTCAACAATATTTCCGTTATATCGTGGCGGTCAGTTTTATTGATGGAGGAATCCGAGTACCCAGAGAAAACCACCGACTTGTCGCAAGTCACTGACAAACTTTTATCACATAATGGTGTATCGAGTACACCTTTCCTGGGCGGCATTCTAACGTTAGTGGCGATAGACACTGATTGTAATTGTATTTTTAATTCCAACTACCATACGATCACGACCACGACGGCCCTAAAAATTCTATATATATAAACTACTTAACTTTCAACCTAAAAGAGTTCGAGTTAGATTTTATAGCCGAAATATTTTTGGGTTAAATAAATATGTCATAATAAGTCATAAATATGACGGTAGTCATTATGAGAGAAACGTATGTTTCTGGAAACGAAATACCATGATTAATACGTTCACTTCCAAGTCTAGTATTAACTGAAGTCAATAGGTTTTGGTTGGATTATGGCGTTAAACGCCACTTTCAACACTATTTCAGTTATTGGCGTTCAGTTTTATTGGTGGAGGAAACCGGAGTACCCGTAGAAAACCATTGAGCTATCCCAAGTCACTGACAAACTTGATCACATAATGTTGTATCGCGTACACATCGCAATGAAAGGGATTCGAACTCACTGATTGTATGGGTAGTTATAAATCCAACTACCATACGATCACGACCACGACCACGACGGCCCTTCTAATGTCAATATTGCAGTAAGCTTATCGAATTTTGTTAATTGACGAAATAACGGATACACACCCAAACAAAGTTAGGTTATTGGTGTTTAATACCACTTTTAACAATATTCCATTCTTATCATAGTGGTAAGTTTTAGTGCTGAAGGAGACTGGAGTACCAGGAGAAAGCCACCAACCTGCCACACGTTACTAACAAACGTAATCGAAATAATTGAAATCCTAAGCGGTAACAGAATTCACAATCTATGTTGATTTAGGCCCTCTTTGAATAGATATTAGGTAGATGTAAAGGGGGTAAGCTATCATCTTTGTTTTCGTATAGTGGTGTCTAACACATATAGTGTTGTGTTTTTGCTTTTGATTTTCTTCGTCTTGTGTACCCTATGTTGCCAGTTTCTCTGCATTGTCCTTTTTGGTTATCGCTTCGGTATTCTCTAACGTTTATTTCTACACATGCCTATAATTTAGGTCTTTACAGTCTTTTTTCACTTTAATTTACGTCAAATGTATGTTCATCTCAATAAGTTTCTCGAAAAAACAAATTATCTGTTTCTAATTACAGAGTGGACAACGTACGTCATACATCCGGGTATTTTTTTTTATCGAAAACTTTATAATGGCGGAAATTGTTATACCATCAGACAAAATAAAACGCATTTTTATACTATTTTAACAACGAACGTGTATGATAAAAGCCAGACCAAAGTACCCTACGGACTTGTATGGTACTATTTTACATCGATAATATTCAAAAAGCTGTTGTCATTTGTCTAATCCTTCCGACAACATTTCCTTTTGATGCTGGATCCAGGGTGGAAAACGTACGTCATACATCCGGGTATTTTTTTTATACTGAATTAGTTATTTTGGTAAGCAGATGCAAATTACTAAAACATAAGAATACGGCACAATAAACAGAACATATGATTTTATTTCAGGTACCGATGGAGGAAAGAAGCGAGGGAGACGACATAGACTAAATAAGGTGAACAAAAAGTTCTTAGAATATCAAGAAAAAGCTGTCACGATACTTGACATAAAGAAATCCCTTGTAGAACTGTAAGTAATCATTAAACAATCTCATTCTAGAAATAACTTTAGCGTTCCTACAAAATAAATATATTGTGTATTCTTCCTACAGTTGATTGTTCACGGAATTCTTCTTTTAAAAAGTCAATTTTGTTTTTCTTATTGTAGTCATTTTCCCAATTGTTGTTATTATTTTAGTGTTATACTATAATATAATATTTATATAGATCAAGATAAGTGTGTCCCTCCTATACACAGACAGTAATTTCAAAGATATTTCCACACATAAAAAAACCAGTTTTTTGCAATAGACTTGTATTTCGTATTATTACACTGATAAATGGTATGATTGAAAATATATGGTTGCTTGATAAAGAGTCAAGATAAACCTTCTTTGATAATATAAAAAGGCGAGAATGATGTGCATATTCACTATTGCTAAGAAACGTCTTCTTAAGAAATATATCTGTTTAATTTTCAAATGTTAACAACACATGGACTGGACAGAAAAAAGCTAAACAAGCTTATTATTCATATTGTAGCTTGGATTTAAAATATTTTGGCTTTGGGCGTCCATGATGCGTTTTTTTAAAATTCTAATCACAGTAAAACATGTATGATGTGATCTCTAAAAGGGGGGGGGGATTGCAATAAAGGTTAGAAATAAATACAGGTTTAATTAATATGATATGCAATGTAAAGGCAAATTAAAATTATGGTTACATGATAAAAATTGTTGCTTAATAGAGGTAATCTCTAAAACAGATTTTGACTGTATATACGTGATTACACATTAAAACCAATTTACGTGTATAAATGAAACTATCTTACAGAACTGATAAACCTGTACGCGAATGTGCTAAAGATCCAACATTCAAAAAGGTATGGGATAAATTGGTGAAGGCTGTCCCAGTATCCACAGAGAAAAGAAACAGGTATGTCCTACTACCAGTGGCGTATTTAGATACATATAAGCCCTACGCTATCCACTTCTGAGACCCCTTCCAAATTCCCGGCCATCACGACTAGAGGAAGATGGAAGAGTGCTTTAAGCAATTTGAATTTACATACTACAGTGCTTTATGATCTCATATGAAAGGAGACCTATGACAGTGTCAACATAATAATACACCTTGGCCGGATGATCTCTAGATTTTGAGGCCCTAGGCTTCAGCCTGCCTTTTGAGGTCCTAGGCATCAGCCTGCCAAGCCTATAGGTAAATCCGGTCCTAACTACTACATTGTTCTAAGGAAAGTTTGAAGACACTAAAGGAGTAATCAGAACACATAAACCGAGGAAAGACAGACAACACAATGGCCAAAAGAAAAAGGACACAAGGACAAACAACGATTTACAAAACATTACATAGAAAACTAAAGATCAATCAACACGAACCTCACGGTGCTCCGGAAGTGTAAGCAGTTTCTGCTCCAATAGTAGGACACATCGGGTTACTTTTGTTACAAACATGTGATATTCATTACTTTCTAATCAGGATTTTCATCGAAAATGCGAAAAAGTACTTTATTTTGAATATTTGACTGCCTTATCACTGATAACATAGGCGTATTGATTTCGGAAAATAGTTCCATGTTAGCGTAAGGATATCCATATCATAATTATTCTACATGGTACACATCCGCAGTAAGTGTTCACAATACTTGCAGCATTCAGTGCTGAAATGTCTGTACACACATGAAACCAGTGTCTGTTATTGGTCACATAGACTAAATATTTCTTTCTTTCCGGAGATATTATGTGTTGCGTCATGCTGATTTGTAGCAGCGTTTCATCTTTGAAATTTTTTACACTTAAATTGGATCGAGAATATGACATTTTATTGCGAAAAATAACTCATATTGGAACGTAATGAAATGAAGAAAAGAAAAAACAAAACAAGAAGACATCATTCTAAAATCTATTGCAAAATTGTAGAAAGTGAAGGAAAATTGATACCAATTACATGCATATACATGACCGCTCACTTTCCCGGCTTTGTACAAGCACCTCAATAAAAAAGTGATGGGGTTAATCTAACTTGCAGTCATGCAAATGTCTACAATATGTGAGTAAAATATCAACTCTCACATATAACTGGACGAGCAGCGTTGTTGTCAAGAACACTGATTTCTAAGTAACTTAATTTGGCTTTTCAATCTTTTGAATTTGAGCGCACCAGATGAAGGTCGCGTCGTGCGCACTTAATTTAACGTCTACGTTTTTATTTATACATCTGTAATTTTTGTGTCTAAGTGTAATTTTAGATACTTTCTCATGTTCATTACATCCATATAATTTTGTTTACTAATTAATGCTGTTATCCCATGTTTATTTATAGTCATTCAAGATATGCACGTGCTACAGATACGAGTGTTTGTGATACCTCTACTGTTACCTGTTCTGAAGTGCCAAATGTAGATACGTACCGAACTATGAACGGAGAATGTAATAACAAAGACAACCCCACCTGGGGCGCTGCGGGCTCGGCACAACGTCGCTGGCTCGACGAAGTTTATGCAGATAGTGGTACATATTTTAGTATGCGATTCCTAACATTATGTAAAAAGGAACTAGCGTTTTATTGTTGTTCTTCATCTTGCAGTTATTTAGAAATTTCAATCTATCAATGAACGACTTGGGTCCATAAAACTACATCTTTCCCTGTTTCTGTTGAAGTGATTTTATTTCAAGCTCGGAAAGTTAGCAATCATGTATATATATGCGTTAGTGGGATATATATTTTCTCTTTGTTTCTAAGATTTTTCATTGGATTTTAGAACTGTTCCGACAGTGTGGTACTTTGTTTCTAAGATTTTTCATTGGATTTTAGAACTGTTCCGACAGTGTGGTACTTTGTTTTTCATTGTATTTAAAAACTGTTCCGACAGTGTAGTACTTCGTTTTTTCAGATTTTTCATTGGATTTTGAAATGTTCCGACAGTGTGGTACTTTGTTTCTCAGATTTTTCATTGTATTTTAGAAATGTTCCGACAGTGTGGTACTTTGTTTCTAATATTTTTCATTGGATTTTGGAACTGTTCCAACAGTGTGGTACTTTGTTTCTAATATTGATTTTGGAACTGTTCCGACAGTGTGGTACTTTGTTTCTAATATTTTTCATTGGATTTTGGAACTGTTCCAACAGTGTGGTACTTTGTTTCTAAGATTTTTCATTGTATTTTAGAAATGTTCCGACAGTGTGGTACTTTGTTTCTCAGATTTTTCATTGGATTTTAGAACTGTTCCGACAGTGTGGTACTTTGTTTCTCAGATTTTTCATTGAATTTTGGAACTGATCCAACAGTGTGGTACTTTTTTTATTCATTTTATTTCACTTCTTAAAATATTATCTACAAAAGACTTTCCTTAATAGAACTTCTAAAAATCGCGAAACCAAATGTCACAGAGGTTATGTATGAAACTCTGACGTGCCTTAGTTTCTTCAGTAGTATTACAATACACGACATTTGAAATAATGGGGATATTTACATAGCACATGAGTAGATGTCATCAAATGTGCGGAATGTTGTTTACTGAATTAAAGAGACAATCAATTTTTACAAGTCTTTACCCTATGTAGGCTTTATTTATCACACAGAGATGTTAATATTTATTTAATGGGTTAATCTTAGACGAATATACGTTAAGAAACGTTTACCTCTTTCTACGATTTTTACTGTATTTTGGAACTGTTCGGAAAGTGAGATTTGATTTGATTTTTGATGGTTAACGCCACTTTCAGCAATATTTCAACTATATCATGGCGACCAATTTTAGTGGTGGAAGAAGCCGGAGTACCTGGAGAGAACCACCGACCATGGGCAAGCAACTGGTAAACTTTATCACTTGCGGTTGCGAGTCGAGTGCACCCTCTTTGTAATTTACAAAGCTGGGTCCGAAAGTGGGTTATTTTTATACTTTTTATTTTATTTTATATTACAGTCAACACAGAGAGAGTCAGCGCTCTAGATGGCTCAGCTCTTCCTGGTGTTAGAGATATTAGCAATGCAGTATTCAAGGCAACAGACACTGAAACACCTGGTGAAGGTTTTAACACATTGATGAGTTTGAACTGGGGACAGTTTCTAGATCACGACATTGTCCTAACACCAACATATACTGGTAAGTGTCTGAGTAGAAAGTTTAGACAAACCCGAAGGTGCATTATGAAGAATAGAATGGACAATCCAGACACAAAGGCAACGTTGGGCACACAAGAAACAAGACGAAGACCAACAACACAAAAAAGAAACACACCATAACACAAAAAAAGATGAGCAACCAGGACCCCGGGGATTAATCCAGGTCCTCGGGAAGGTTAGGCAGTTACTACTTCTTATTAAACACCCTTCTTATTACTCATATTGTCTAACCCGGTAAAAGTATTGTCGGTTATAGGGAAAAAAAAACGGTTTTTTACAAGTGCAAATTATAGCGGCCGATTACACTGGGGAGATCGGATATGGAATGTTGGACTTGTTAGACGGTTCGGTAACCGCCTCACCATTAACAGGCCCAACTATCATACAAAGCAACATATCACAACTTTCAGGCCTGACAACATATAACATTTGTCTACTTTAACGTCTATTTCAGGTGACAATGGCGCAGACATTACATGTTGTACTGACACGGCCAGGTGAGAACATAATTATATTACGTCACATCTATTTGAACATAACTACATTATGTCACATTTATTTCAGATTAGTAATAAACTTCATGAAGAGGAAAGAGCGGGAGATGAGCACTTCAACTAAGAATATCTTTTGTTCAATTCATTTTGTAAATATTCATTTTGCAAATAAAATATGTTTGGCACGTTAAACTAGTAGACACAATATACAATTATGGCCTTCTTAGGAGGTGGACATCCAGAATTGTCAACTTGTGAGGGTGGTTTTCCCGAGGGCTGGCCAAATCGTTTTATTAACCGAACAAAGGTTTTTAAAACTTACAATTTTTTTTTAATTTTGTCAACAACACGACAAGCTCCTCAGGGGAATATTCATCAAAGTTGAGGCTATCGGCATTTGTTTCCAGTAAATACTGCTGCAAACATTTGACTGCGGATTTCGTAGAACGTTTTGTGTTCTCGGCATCCTTTTCAGAGAGGATTTTTGCTATTTCTTCCTCTGAGCTAGCGGCAAATCGACCTGCAGTTGCCATATTTTATACACAAACAGACGATTTCCGGTTTGCGGTTATCCCCACCTAGCGGGAGAAATTTGGGGTTGTCGAGGGTGACAATACTATTATTTACCTCGCACGGTGAATTTTTGGGGTTGTCGAAGGAAACGTCGCAATTGTCAAAGTCATGTGACAGCTGATCGTACCAATCAGAGATACATATATATAGAGAGGTTTAATAATAT